>CM076610.1:20942338-21123204 GCA_038502775.1 Hippodamia convergens
TAACAGTCTTTCCTAATTAAACGAACCGCTCAGACATTCGTTCAGAAATGAAAGCACACATCTTTATATTTTACTAAGTGAGTAGGTTCTAGAACTACGTTGTTGGAAAGCGGCTATTATAGTGTTATATTGAACTTTTTTTGTTTTTTTATTTGAAAAGTTCTCTCGCGAAGATGCCTCATATCATAAGTAATATAGTAGTAATAAAGTAATGAGATTCGAACTTTGCCCACTATCACAAAATGGTGATAACACATAATGGTACACAGATTGCATAAAGAAAGACTGTATACTTGGAGAAGTCCAAGCGATAACCTAGAGCTCATAAGAAACCAGATACCTATATTAATTAACAAAGTGTATGACAGTTATAGTCAGATCCATGGGCTATCCAGGCAGGCTTAATTAAACTCCATTTACAACTGGTTTGCAGCTGGTTGCCGAAATCAAACTCAAACTTAAAAAAAAAAAGCACACACAATATAATGATTTGAAACTGGCAGAAAGTAAAAGGAAAGTATCCGCGGAACTCCTGAACAATTGCGTAAAATTAAACGAGCACGTGAATACGAAAAAAGCGGTAATGTATGATATCCTAAAAATTATAAATCATGGATCAAAGGCAGTAATATAAAACGAAACGCAGAAAAAAATTAAAAGGACAAACAAAAGATTCGTATTGCCGAAGGAAAGTGAAAAAACTGGGGAATAAGCATGACTCTTTCAACATATCTAAAAAAAGTCAGAGAAGTGGCAGGTCTATAGAATGAAAATAACCCTGAAATGCTAGTAGGTAGAGCCCGAACAACATTCCAAAAAAATGAAACCACCATTCTGCAACGATAATCTGAATCTAAAACTACGTCAGAGAATGCTCCAATCCTACATATGGAGAGTGTTACTTTACGATGCAGGGATCTGGACAATTAAAGCCGCTACAGTTAATCGGTTAAAAGCCTTAGAGATGTTAGAGATGTGGCTACACTGGCGAATGCTGAGAATACCCTGGACAGCTATGCAGACCAACCGAAATGGTACTTAACAGGGCTGACTCAACAGGTATGCTACTAAATACAGTCAAGTGCAGGAATAGTTATTTAAAATACAAGTGCAGGAGGCACTGATATTTTTCCACGAGTACCAAAATCATGAATTAGTCACGAAGTGCCGAGTCTTCGAATCAACGAGTGTTAGAATAAGCCATCTGTACGAGTGTTACTCGTTATTTTCTCCAATTCATTGAATTTTGATTGAAATTAATTGAATATTTCCATAAATATCCTTTCCCTTGAATAAATTTGAGAGATAATAGACAGATAGCAGAAGGATCAATATGTAATCAATAAATGTTACCATAAGAACTGGGCTAAAATGGAATATTCTCACACGATTCCGTTCCACAAGATGTGGCAGAATGAACGGAATTGGAGAATATTATGAAAACATTGGAAGCACGTAGAGGAAATGGAAGACGGCAGGCTTTCTGACTGATTAACATCCGTGAATGGAAGAACTATTACGGTTTGCGCAGAATCGATCAATCATTTTGCCAAGTAATTCCCAACGTCAGGAGGACCTGATATGACACTTGAAGTAGAAGATGGGCCATAAAATTTTATGCACCGAATGCTGGAAATTTTTGCTGTCAGGTGAAAATTCTTCATGAAAGTGCTTCATTTAGGCTAGTAGAATAAATATTGTTACTTACTCATGTGGAAAGTGCCTTTTGCATATGTTTGGTTTGAAACGTAGCGAAGGCAAGACTAATTGCAAAGGAGTCTGCATAAACGCAGTCAACAATGAGGACTTGTCGTTATAGTTTTTTGTTTCTTAGCACACTGTTTATATGTGTGAACATTAATTCATTATTCGATTCGATTGATGGTTTTTAGTGAAAACGAGTTGAAAACGCCTTTGAATTTTGATTTTTCTCGCTTATTTCTGTACTTACAGATCAAAATTTCGCTATTTGTTTAGGATAATTCCACGCTTTTTGATAATAAAAACCGCTTATTTCTATTGTATAATTCCGCATCGCATTTTGATTGTGTTTTCAACACCGCATCTTAAGAACCGAAAGTTGGGGCAGATTTCCCGCAGCCAAGGGTCCCTGAGAAGAGCTGGGAGTTGTAGCAGAGCCCTCCAAGTCATCAGCCCTAGAAGATTTGGTGATTCATCATTGTTGACCGCCTTTTTTCTCACGAACTTGTTGTTTCACATTGTAATAATCTCGCTTTTCGCGCCGCAAATACAGACTGCATTTCTCTACAATTTCACTGAGCTACCGGAAATAACTGCATAATTGTTAGGATAATAACTATTTCGAACACAATGCCAATTTTGGCTGTCCTGACTTATTAGTTGGAACACACAAAAATTATTGAGTTAACCGTAGCCTTTTATTCTTCAACTGGATAATCATTCACTTGTGAAGCATTTGATTGAGAATGAGGAAGTTTTTGACTGAAATATACGTGGATATGAGGCATCCTATCACAATTATATTCAAAAAGTTTGGAAAAGGACGAATTAAGTATTCTAAAACGGGTGCGAATTGTCAATTACATCTTCACCTGAAATAATAGGCGATTTCGATTGATGTTGGTTCTTGGTTGGTTCATAGACTGGTCCGTCATTTTTGGACCAATCGCATTCGAATCAGTTGTTTCACCGAAATTTGAACCGTACTCGAAACCGCGGTTTGTTCTCCGGTTATTAGTTCTATCTTTTTTATCCTTCCTGTGAATTGTCAAACCAACCGCGGCCTGAAGTTGTCATTCATGAACCGAGCGGTCAACTGTTAACCAACAAAAAAGAGCTATTCGCCTAATAATAATCAATTCTCAGCAATAACAATTTCATTGCAGTTTCTCAATTCGATTTTCTGGTATATCTTCAATATATTATATAACATTGAATAATATGAAGATACTTGAGCTGTATTTTGGCGTGCAAAAATATTTCGTAGGTTTCGAAAGATAATTATTCTGACGTTCCAACGGTGACGAGAAACACAGAAATGTGACATGTTCTTTCGAGCATTTAGGCCGTCGTCGTAGATTAGTTCCCGACGTTTCGCCAGTTCGAGTGTCTGGCATCTTCAGGAGTTATATTTCAGGAGATGTTCTCACTGGACTGAACTGCCTGAGTGTCGGGAACTAATCTACGATGACGGCCTAAATGCTCGAAAGAACATGTCACATTGAACGATGGCCGCGAAAGCCTCAACCAATTCATTAAACACAGAAATGTTCGAAAATATTTTATGATGATTGAAAGCATATTTTGGCAACTCTGTCATAGTTCTGCACTGATTTCCGTTTTTATTACTTCGACGACATAAAGCTCTTGAGAATATGCATTTTAGTGATCATTGAATTAGTGACGTCACACAGAAAATAGTTCAAAATATTTCTGAACCTAGTTTCAACGACAAAATACAGCTTTTACCTTCTCTTGATCACTTCATATACTCACTTTTCAATTTAACTTCCACATCCTCATCGAAACCGAAATTGAATGAAAAATTTCCCTTCAGCACATTACCAATTTGTTCCTGTTTCGGAATTTCTACAAATTTGTTGGAATTTGTGTATTTCAATACTTTACAATTCCTTAGTCCATTCATGGTAGAGTCAATTGTTTCGAGCTGAAAAAGAGAGAAGAGTTTAAATGAATGTGATGAGTAACATCTACATTGAACATTCAAGATATCGAAGTTACCATGAGAAGACGAAAAACTTAAATTTAATTAGGCCTCATCCCCAGTTAGCCTGTGGCAAAATTCCTCTACTCCAGAAGATGCATTTTATTCGAAAAATTGTTGGCGAATCATGTTACTATTTCAACATTAAATATCCCTAGTTGCCTAGGATTCTTCAGAATCCAGCAAAATTACGAAGAATATGGGAGGGTAGTTGAGTCGTACAGGAGAGTGGTACCCTGATGATAATTTACGAAAAAAGAGATATAAAGGAAAATATGATAACTACCCTTCATTGAAGAATGTAGTTACTTTACAAAAATGTACAGGTACATTAAGCGCAATTCATGTTCTCAAACCTCTTACTTTCATTCGATGGAATCGTTTTATATGCATCAGAAACATGACAATTCTCGTAATATGTCATAGTTCTTGGTCTTGAAAAATATTCTGTTTTCTTGTGTTATAACATGTTTGGTTTATCTATGGGAGATGATTGCCTTTCATTGGGGTCCCGTAGCGGTCTTCAAACAAAAATCATCACCTGGAAGGTCGTATCCGGTTTGAAAAAATTTGATTATCGAAGTAATTTCGAAAGACAGGTGTGATGACGTCTCCGAATTAGCTGATGAACATGGTATCGAAGTGATTCTTCTGCAAGAAACCCACACGGCAACAGAAAAAATCCTCGTGAAAGAGGACAGTTGAAAGGTTATGTATAAATTGATTTTTTGCAGGTTTAGCTTGTTATGTTGAAAAATTATCAGTTTCGTAACTTTCAACAGATTCGGAAAGGGGAAATTGATGGAGTTTTTTTTTCATTTCTTTCAAATTTTGTGACATTTCTGTCATAAATATTTATAAACCTCCGAACATTATTTGGCCAAGAAATCTTAATGTTGATGTTTTTTAAAGTAGCAATTGCATTTCCAAAATGCATTAGATTTATTCTGAATAATCGGTTTCTTTTCTGCTTTTGTTTTTTTTTTCATTTCAGATTAAGAATTGCGAGTATTTTGGGAAGAATCTGTTTATCCAAGCCCATCGATGGATAACACTGATGATCACACTGATGTCTTTCAAGATTTTCCTGATATTTGATATTTTATGTTATTTTGTTTACGGGGAGACAGGTTTTTTCGGCTGAGGTTTTTTCCCCTGACTGTATAGTATCGTATGATATTAGTGATGATAGTATCGTATGATTCTATAGTATCATACGAAGAATGTTATGATACCCCGTTCTTTTTTTACCTCAGCTTAGGTACTTTTTGTTTCACATTTATTGTATATATATATAAATATATATATATATATATATATATATATGCATCAGAAAAATTATTAAGTATATTCTGAAAAATTGTAGAATGGACTGTTATCACAACACGAATCCAACGAGTATTAGACAAAATTTTTCTCTACTTCAGTTAAGTTTTTTGAAATATCTCGAAATTCAATGAAAATTTCAGATTATACAAGGTATCTCATTGGTAAATGGAAATACTTAACAGGCGGATAGGTAGCATCGAGGTGGTTCCGGAAATACTACATTTATGGGCTCTTAGTGTCTTCGTCACCGAGATACAGGCTGTTTCATGAATTCTGCTGGTTTCTTCTAGAGTATCATTCAATAAACGCAAGGTTCGGGTTAACAAGAAATTTTGAATTGTTTGAATCCTCGATACAACACCCTGTATATCAAATTTTGAAAATCTGTTTCCATATTTGAGAAAGACCATAAAAAACTTAACATGAGTTTACAATTTGCTCGCAGACAGTATTACAGCACTAATTTTTATCGTAAAAGTGAAGATTTTAAGAACTGGGACTTTTACTGATGAATAATTATCAAAACTATCACATACATAATTATTTGAATTCACTCAGTAATAACCTCATCACATTGGTTTTTCTTTTTATAGCTGCAGACCATTTCAGTTTGAATTTTTGAGATATTCTTTTGTCTGTTATTATTACTGCAAACATTTTTTTACTTGAAAGTGAAGTTATGGAGAGCTTGGATTCCTGAAAGTGGTTTGAAGTGTTTTTTAATGATGAATGCATTAGTTAGTTATCAAAAGGTAACAGTCCATTATGGTTTAAAAGTTTATTGTGCCTCCTACTAGAGCTGTTTTCACCACTGCGAATAATTATAAAGATTGAATTGGTTGAGACTTTCACGTCCATCGTTCAATGTCACCTGTTCTTTCAAGAATTTCGGCCATCGTCGTGGATAAGCTCTCGATGTTTCGTCAGTTCGAGTGTCTGGCATCTTCAGGAGTTATATTTCAGGAGATGTTCCCGCTGAATTGAGCTGCCTGAGTATATAGCAGCAGAACGTTTCCTGAAATATAACTCCCGAAGATGCCAGATACTCGAACGGGCGAAACGTCCAGAACTAATCAACGACGACGGCCGAAATGCTAGAAATAACAGGTTGCAATTATGAAGATTCATATTGAATAAAGATCGGCAGACACTTCAAATCACTTTCAGGAATCCAAGTTCTCAAAAACTTCACTTGCAAGTGAAAAATGTTTGCAGTGATAAAAACTCACCAAAGAATATCTCAAAAATACGAACTGAAATGGTCTGCAGCTATAAAAAGGAAAAACCAATGTAATGAAGTAATTACTGAGTAAATTAAAATAATTGTGTATGTAAAAGTTTTGATAATTCATCATAAAAAGTCACTTTGAACCACTTTCAGGTATCCCAGTTCTTAAAATCTTCACTTTTACGATAAAATTTAGTGCAGTTAAACTGTCTGCACGAAAATTCTAAACACATGCCTCAGTTTAGTTTTTTGTGGTCTTCTCAAAAATGGAAACAGACTTTCTAAATTTTGATATACAGGGTGTTGTTTCGAGGATTCAAACAATTCAAAATTTCTTGTTAACCCGAACCTGGATTTTATTTGCGTTTATTGAATAATACTCTTGAACCTTGAATAAGAAAACACGTGTGCCAAATATGAAGAAAATATATCGGGTGGTTCGTCTGATATTGCCTCTAGAAGAAACGAGCAAAATTCATAAAACAGCCTGTATGTCGGTGACGAAAACAGTAAAAGCCCATAAATGTGGTTTTTCCGGAACCACCTCGGTACCATCTATCCGCCTATTAAGTATTTCCGTTAACCAATGAAACACCCTGTATATACTATTGACTTTTGTATGGTATCTAGGCAGTTGGTGTTACGAAAATTGACAGATTATGGAATTTGAATTAAGATGTGTTGAAAATTGATAGGTTTGAAGTCAGAGTTGACAACCACATAATGAAAAATATAACTGAAAGGCTCTAATGAGTTAATGATTCAGTACTGTGATGAACTCATTACGATACTGAAAAAAAAATTCAAATACTCGTTCAGAGGTAATTTTAATTAACGACTAGGATGAATGGAGTTCATCGCTTTGGTTTTGAATCGAATACCTAGTACAGCTGAAAGATCCATGAAATCATCCCGAAGCAATGCGCACAATGCAAACGGATTGCTTTTTCACAATACAAGGAATACCCGGATTCATGATTTTCTATCCCATTTCAACTGTTCATGTGCCGACCGCATCAAAGGATATAAATTGCTATTAATCGCCTATCATGTTGTTGATCACATCATACCGCAGAGAGGTTTAATGCAATATCAATTTGTTACTCACGTGAATCGATCCGGCATGTTGGAAATAGAACGCAACAACAACGGTCAGCAAAATGTAAATATAGGAGTATAGGCCTACGCTTGGTGGACACCTGCAACACATCTTTCGATCCACACTAATGGTGTTTCAGCCGTCCGATGTGAATGTGACGGTAATGACGCTGATGTTGCATGCCTAATTGCTAGGGATATTAGAGAGATGATATGATATTCGATATCGATAAGGATTTTTCCGGAAATTGAAGGACCGACATTAATTTTGTACTTTTTTGTAATCCAGGAAATACCTAATGCATTATTGGCGGTGTTCATTCAGTTAGATGTTTGCTTCCATTCTGCCGACTAAAAACGAAACGTCTAAAACTCGAGCAATGAAAAAATATCATTCATGAAGCAAAATCGTATACCGGGTGAGTCCTTGGCTTGTACATATATTTCAACACTAGATTCTTGAGGTGGAAAGAAATACTTTTTTCCGATACCATTTTTCCTGATCAGTGGCGGCTTTAGGGGGTGGCGAACGGGGCAATCGCCCGGGGCCTCGCTCTTGGTGGGGCCTCGCGCGCAACAACCCGAGCAAATATTGATTTAGATCATTTGAACATAAGGGTAAATTCGAAAAAAGTTAGTTAACCAATACATTCATTCAGAACAAAATTGAAAGAAACCATTTTGTAGTTTTTGAATATTGCGTTTTATTGGAACGCTCGAATGGGTAATTGAGGCACCAGATGTCCGATCCACCAGATCAGTAGGTAGAATAGAATGCACACAACACAATTAGGGTAAAAATAATCTAAGTATTTAGGTACAATGTTTACTTATCCCAGATGTTGGAACCTCATAAAATATTTATAGCCCTGTTGACCGTTCTTTGGCGGTCCCTTTGAAATATTCGTTGAATTATCTTATGAATGAATTCATTTCATTGTAGAGAATTACGGAAGGAGGAGAGCTAAATCTGTTTTTTTTTCAAATCTAGTGATTAGGGATAAGAAAGAATATTGGGTTCAGTTTTGTTACATTCTATTTTTTCTGATGGAAAACTTCATTCTTTTTGGTTCTTCATTTACATTTAGAGGTCATATTCTTATTTTTCGAATAAATTTTAATTTTTCTTGTCATTGAATTGAGAAATTAATTCAATTTGTTAGTTTCTCAAGCCGTTTTTTTCAGTGTGACTGTTGTAAGTATTAATTTGGATACCAACTAACCATTGAATTTATCCAATACATAATACTTGTTTTAGTATATTGGATACTCAAAAGTATCCAAGTTTCACAACACTACCACGAACTGCTCTGAGCTTTAGGACTTGATACAACTTGGACTTCACGCCCTCAATCAAACTCATAATTAGTGGCTCCTCTATGGCTCGGACAATCCAGGAAAAGTCATATATAGTGGATTTTTCAGAGAAATCTTCGATAGAATTATCGTGAAAAACCACTCTTTCCAATAGAAATATGCATACAAGATGGTGCCATTTCTCATGAAACTTTCTATTCTGTTCATCTGTGGGAATTCCGCTACCCATCTCTTTTTCAACCCCGGCTGTAGATCCAAAGTCCAAGACTTGTGGTGCAATTGGTTTGGTTCATTAGAACGGAATGAGCAAACGGGTCATTTTCATAGTGAAGAACCGAAAAAGTATGAAAAAACCGTGTGTTACCTAAAAATTAATTCTGACACTTTCTGCGAAATCCAACAAGATTTACGAAATGAGTTCGCGTGATCAAGATGCCGGTAGAAAATTCTAGTCGGGTAGTTCAAAAAGAAAACGAGCAATCAAAGAAAGCAGGAACAAAAAATCTAAGTGGATCTTTATATAAATTTATGAAATATAATGATCAAAAAACCCCTACGAATCATTCATTGCCTGTAAGTGATTCTAATCCTGATCTAGCTGAAAACAGTGGAAATTAGTGATAGTGAGATTTTGAAACATTGCAGCGACTTGCAAATATCTATGAGAGTGGGAGAATCATTGATGGACATGAATTTTGCGAAGAACTGAACATGTTTATCCGTGTGTATGAAGGAAACGACGACAATGTCTCGGTGCTGAAATAAATAATTGAAAAAATTTAACTGAAGTTTACCCCACTATCGAAATAGTCTTGAGAATCATTGCCACCACACCTGTTACAGTTGCGTCTGCTGAAAGGAGTTTTTCTAGACTTGAAATCATAAAAACATATTTAAGGAATTCGATGACGATGACACAAGATCACAAATCAGCTCTTGCTATTCTATCAATAGAAAATGACGTAGCTCATTCGATCAATTATGATACTTTAATTAAAGATTTCAGTGCTAGGAAAAGCCGCAATCATGAATTTTAAATTTATCATTTCTGTATTTGTTAATTTTGTAAATCTTCTAATGTTATATTATATTTATATGTTATATTATATTATTAAATTTTAATTAAACTTCAAATTTTATATCTTCATAAAACTTTAGCATTTCTTGTCAAATATGACAATAACCTATACCAAATAACCGGACTTACTTTCGCATCACATACTTTTCACGAAGGAAAAAGGGCCTGCGCGAAGACTTCCCGCCCGGGGCCTCGCAATGGCTAAGGCCGCCCCTGTTCCTGATTCAGCCTAGAGAAGACTATAAAGCCCTTTTAAACTTTCATAATTAGTTATGCCAACTCTGGATACATGCCATTATGTTTTTCGAGCATTATATCTACCCTTTCAAACCTGTGGAATAATATCAGTGAATTCTGCACTTGCTTCCGAAATTAACACTTGATACAAAATATCAATATGGAAATCCAAGTACTATCCAAGGTTGTGACCTCGAGCGTTGAACCATTGAACGCAACTTTGTCCAAAATCGAAAAAATCGTTTGTTTTCCAATTTTAGTTATTATGTTCCTACAGGGGTAACTTCTTCACGGCGTTTTCGAAGAAGACTGAATTTCCTACAATGTCTCCGCAGACACAATAGATTTTTATCTACAGTCTCCCAAAGTTTATAATTTTTTGAAATTTTGCAATTTTTTGCAATTATGTCGTTTTTATCCTGATTATACTATCGAAGCCCTCTACTTTTATGATATCATGTTAAAGAAAAAAAAAGAGGAGTAGCCAAGCAGCGAATAATGATGGAAAAAATAGTTCTCGTATCATATTGTAGGAAATTCAGAATACTTTGAGAAGTTCTTGAAGAAATATTTTCAAAAACTAGTCCTTCTGGGTGATAATCGCCAAATTTTTTTGACAAAGTCACGTTCAACGCTCGAGGTCACAAGCTTGGATTATCAGGCCAACGTCATAAACAAGTCTGCAAAAAATCAGCATGCTACTTCATACTTACAGGCGAAAAAGTTACTACTTCATTATGCAATTCATTCTCAGATAATGTTCATTCATTCTGGTTGATGTGGCACTTGCAGTGTAGTTTTTTCTCTTAGGGGTGTCTTGAAACATGTCATTTGACCAGAGTTTTGGATCAGAAACTATTGAACCGAATCTCCTCTAGAATGCCAGAAGCATCGATCGAAACATACAAAGGCTTGAACATGAATGATACATGATTTATGAATCTAATATGGACTACCCTGAAAAGCTGAAAAATCTTACGAGCCTACGTGTAATCGTGATTTCACAATTCGATTCTGGACAGACTCCAAGCCTCGAATTTAGCAGTGGAATTTCGAGTCCCATATATATTATGATCGATGCGAAGTTAAATCGACTGAAGACAAATGCATGTGGTTGAGTGTTAAAATAGTCTCATTCTTTTGGAATGATTTTCCATGCCTGTGCACGAAGCCAAGATTACTGGATGGAGTGGGATGTAATTTAGATATCTATTCAAATTACTTCTGGGTTCGAGTTAGAGTTCTTTGTTTATTGTTAGTCAAAAATTTTTCATAAATATTTGGCCCCTGAAAAATTGGTGCTCGAGTTTTGAGCAGGGGCCTTTCTTCTATTATTTAAAAAATTTTCTTAATCACTTCTTTTTTCAGAGACTGGGGGAGGAAACCCTCATAAAACTTCCAGAGGAATTTAGAGTCGAGCTTTATCAGATATCTGACAACAATTGATTCTTTCAACTGATGGTTCAAGTGTGTATTAAGAGGAGATTTTATTGTGTTCCTTGTATCCGAACGATTATCAAGATGAAGGAACAAGTATTATCCTCTCAATATGGGGCTAATCTATCGAGATTACACTGGAGTTTCAAACAGTATTTCAGGGACCGAATCATCATCAATATCTAAAAAGCACTTTTTCATGTTTCTAATCAGAAAGATGAGGTGGCTGAGATGCTAAACCTCCAAATAATGACGACCAGCTGGGGTACATATTATTATACAGTTTAACCTCTGAAATCCATTTTGACAAATGCCATAAGAATTTCTTAGGCAATTGAGTGTTCATAGTATGAAATTAGTTACCTTGTGAGCATAGGTAGGTATATACGAGTTGAAGGATTATTTGGTCTGTTTCAATCAGCTACATAAAAAAATATAAAAGAGGCCAGAATGCCTCATAATATCAAAAATTCAAGCATAGTAGAAGTTCATAATCCTTGAGAAAAATTACCTATTATTTTCAGTAACTATAACTCCAAGGTGGAAGGTTACGGGTTAATCGTGAAGTTATGCGTGCTTCATACTAACACCAAGAGAGTTAGGAAGAAGTAGCAGGAAATCCTGAAAATTTAACATTATTGAGGAAATTTATCATAACCCCTCTACCTGAAGCACACAACTCTCGACACAACTGCATCGCTTCAAAATTGAGTTTTTTCAGATGTTGATGTCCTCTGAAATTGAAAGGCGCATAAATTTTCTGCAAGGCTTAGGTCAATGGCCTTAAATACAGTTGTTTATTTTTTTTCTTCAAGAAATATAAGTTTGTAAGTTTCTCACTTTTTTTAGAAGAGAAGAGGGGAGCAATTATTTCTCTGGATCCACTGCTTTACGAAAATTCTAAAAAGATCTTTTCTCCTCTGAAAGAGTGAGTAATTGAATCCCAGATACTTGAGCTTAATTTTGCCTAGAATATTCGATAAACTGTAGCTGGTTATGTGAGAGAAAAACTTTTGGAACTAATTCTGTGAGGGAGAATGTCGATCTGGAAGAAATGCGTTTTTTTATGACCATTCTACGAATCATACTCCTTCGATGATGAACCCCAACAGAAGTTATGTTGATTAGTTCTCGAGATTATTCTTGAAAACTTATAAATAATATTGTAGATAGCTTTTTCATCAAAAAACGTTCCAATAACGGGTTAAATCTTTATTGAAATAGCGATATGAAATTAGCTCAAAATAACCTATTTATCAAGATACCTGTGAAGAAATGCCTGAAAACAGATTGTTTGAAAAATTTGTGGGCCAGTTACATATATGTGTGTACATATTTACCTTGTTTCGACTTGAACTATGGAGTTATGAGCAGAGTTTCCATAATATATCGATGCGTACTGATGGATTATTGTATTTATCCATTCACACTGTGTCCGCAACCGAGATATAGAAGAATAGTTATTTTCGTAACAATTGCGGGAAGTGATACTTTACCGCACGCGACTGCCGTTGACCCGAACGACGCGAAGCGGAGTTCGGGCAAGCAGTCAAGGGCGAGAAAGACGCATGAATTAGGAACATTATTTTTTCTACGACCGCACATCGAAAATACATATTTTATTTCAACATACGAAACATTCAATGAAAACCCACTATTTATTATTAATATTAATGTTGAAAACATAATTTGTTGCATTCTGCAAATGCCGCAGAATAGCCGGTTCAGAGTAATTAGTTGGTGGTAACAGGCTGTTAAGAGTAACACACGTAGATTGCAAAGCTCTTATATGAGATCGATTTTAATGATTTTAATTAAACACACTGATCAAATTTGATAACCGGTATTAATTCATGATACACATGAATGTCGAACTTAATTCTATATATGTCGTTACCATAGTAACGTTCGGTACATAGAGACATATCATAATTCCGTTTATTCTTTAATAAAAGTGTGCGGGAAAAACCTCTGCTAATCCTTTCCTGCACTGAAAAGTGTGCAGGAATGGAATAGCAGGGGTTTTTCTCGCACTAGTTCGAGAAAGTGACACTTTCTAAACTAAAATGAGTGCGGGAAGTGGGTAACAACGCAGTGTCGTAGGAAATAGTTATTTTACTATCAAGATACTCGATTGCTTGCCTCGTATGGGAAAGTAAAACTTTCTGCACAAGATAGGAACAATATTTTTTCTACAAGCTCCTATATGAGATCGATTTGAATTCAACACACATATTAAATTTGATAACTTATATAAATTCGAACGTAATTCTACATGTCGTTATCATAGTACTATCATCGTTGACGTTCGGTGCATAGAGAAATATCATAATTCAGTTTATTCTTTAATGAGAGTGTGCGGGAAAAAACCCTGCTAATCCTTTCCCGCACTGTTTAGAAATTCGACTCTTTCCGAATTGAAATGCTTGCGGAAAAAGTGTCGAAAGCGTACACTTGTAGAAAAAAATTATTTTTGGATGATTTCGTTGACAAATATTTGGATCATTTACACGTTGTTTTTTCTTCAAAGTTTAGCTCTTTAAGTATTTAACCACCTGATGGAGAACGTCTCATCATATTTTGTGTCTATAACATTCAAATTTCTATTTATCCGAAAAAAATTGCGAAAACAACTTCCTTGATTTTTGAGCGCTTGTTTAAATTCCGGACACACAACTGCTGAACATACCCAACTCTGCTTACAATGCAACTGGGTATATAAAATCGACTCTCAGAGAAGGAAGACCTGTTTCATACGTAACAATATCATCTTAAAAAATTGATGAAATTTTTAAAGTTAACCTTGAAAAAAACACGTATAACTAATTATTCGTGCTTGAGGATTCAATTTTCATGTGTATTGTATAGGGAGAATCTTCAACTCTATTTCACATTCTTCAACGAAGTATGCCAGTTGATAAATTTGTTGGACATAGAAATCTCCAGAAGATTTATTCATATGAAGTGATTTTCATAAAATTCTTCAAGAGCAATGAACCATTTTGAAACTAACTATTATATTTCGGTTGTCGCAGACCGTCACTTTCAGAATAATCAAGTTGAAGTTCTTCCTATGAAATCTGGCTGATTTTCATTCAGGAACAGAACATATTCCGAAAATTTCAAGCTTCTAGGTGTTTTCAAAACACTCGAAGTGACTCTTCAGAGATTTCTAAAAGTCTCGGTATTAGAGTTATTCGATAAATCTTATAGTTATAGAGAGTAATTCTTGAAAAAAAATTCCGGGTATTATAAATCCTCACAGATTCTGATATTTGATAAAAAGATTTATCAGACATATTATTCGTTACATGATTGTCATTAAGAGGACTGATGGATGGAAAACATTGGTCAATTTTGTGAGGCGGCATTTTCCATATTTGCATCGAAAAATTACCAATGGTTTATTGAAGAGCTTATCGGGATTCACATGTCCATTCGATGCATACTAACAAACCTAAACCAAACAGTGTCCGACCAATTCGTTATCTGGAATGAATTAAACAATGACTAACCTTTTATAGCGTCGATATTATCCGGTTGCATTCTATTTCGGCCAACTGAATGTTAACAATGGTTAGATCCCTACATAATGAAAATGCAGTCTGTATTCTGCACAACATCGAATTTCTGATTAATATTTTGCTTTTACTACTCATTATGACGATAATAACATGGTTATATTAAAACATGTATCAATGGTGTTCCACTAATTGTTATATTTCATTGTTTTTGTAATCTGAAGTATCAACAAGTTTGATACCATACAAAAAAGAATAAAGCCTACATTATTGAATTTGTATTTATATGCAGAACTGATGTTTTACATTCTTATTTTTTTTGTAATCATGTTTTTCAACCAATTTCTCAACGACATCATCATTACTTTGAGTGTTGTGTTGTTTTTTATTTGGTGTTCCTATCTTTCAGTGTTAGTTTTTCATTTTTGGCTAAACTTTTTTCGGGGCTGTTTCAATGAAAGTGGTGAGTAAAATTCGAGGCTTTTACAATCGAATATTTTTTCGTTTTAATCTTACATGAATGTTGGAGAGACACTTAATCCAATTCTCAAAATATGGTCTCTTGCTGAATATCGATCAGCTTCAATGGATAATTGATTGACTTGACATATTAAGAGTTATTCATATAACCATCATTGCGATTTTCTATTCAGTTTGACGTCATCGACAGTTGTCATCGTTTTTCTTAGACGAGACGGCAGAATAAGAACAGACGGATTGAATTCACGAATAAGTAAGCAATTTAATGCTTACTCAAAGAGATAAAATGAGTCAGAAAATCAACAATGCCATCAATTGATAGATAACTGTGTGAATAATTAAATATATCAATATTTTATATTATCTAAATATATATATATATAATATATATATATATATATATATATATATATATATATATATATATATATATATGGAGAGTGAGTGATACCACATTTGAAAGGTATTTTTATACTGATTTCAGCACAGTAATTGTTTTTTCATTTTATGCATTAGTTCTCGAAATATTCTTGACTAAGCATTTGAAAATGAAGTGGTGTTTTCATGGCACTTGTAGTGTTTTTTTTGTGAAAAACCTTTCAAATGAGGTATCACTCACCCCATCTTCCCTATTCAGAAATTGGGGGTGAGGGTTGTAGTAGCAAGGGTTGAAGCGCTATGCGTCCGTAACCTACATCTTAAGTTGTCCCCCTCGAAACAGAAATCAACCTGTCCGAGCATTTCTATCGAAAAAAATTATTTCGTCTGTAATCTCGTCTGTTTCGTTTTCAAATGGACACCATGTATTTCGAGAACTAATGCTTAAATTAAAAAAACAATTACTGTGCTGAAATCAGTATAAAAATACCTGTCAAATGAGGTATCACTCACCCCATCTTCCCTATTCAAAAATTGGGGGTGAGGGTTGTAGTAGCAAGGGTTGAAGCGCTATGCGTCCGTAACCTACATCTTAAGTTGTCCCCCTCGAAACAGAAATCGACCTGTCCGAGCATTTCTATCGAAAAAATTTATTTCGTCTGTAATCTCGTCTGTTTCGTTTTTAAATGGCCACCCTGTATATTCAATTGCCGTTTATTCAAACTTCACAGTTAATTTTTAATGAACAAAATGAGTAATGATTACGGAAGTTGTAACTATCTTAGGATGAACATGAAATCCATTGAGATTTATAAACAGAAAATAGGAAACCCCTTGATACATAGGGCATGACTGTCGGTCTTGGAAAAATCCAAGAACAAGCCGATTAGGAGTGGGAGCGATGAGCCAATAACATTATTATAATGGTACATAAAAAATATTTTTCCTCCATTTTCCGAGCACTGAGAATGTTTTTCTCGATTTTATATCAGGATTCCTCTGGACCTCATTCAGTTCGATGTGGAATCATGCACGATAAACAACTTGAAACAACAAGATGAAATTGATACTCTGAAATTCAATTTAAATTACTTTTGCCTCAAGCGTACTGAATTTCGTAATCGAATATTGAAGCAACGAACACACACGTGCTTTCGAATTCTAATTTGGGCTTAAAAATCATCCCTGTTTGGTCTTATCCATCGGAGTAGGGTTTCCATGTTTAACCGCTATTTGAATTAGCAATTTTATGATATTGGAGATTATGCATTTCAGTTCAAGCTGAAAATGATCTTATTTTGACTAGAGCTAACAAAAATGCAGGACTAGTTTTACTAGAGAAAAAATCATATATTGAAAACATACTCGACTTTTTCGAAGAAAATAAAATTACAAAAGCTAAAAATAACTCTCTCACCAAATATTCCACCAAAGTTAATAATACTCTTAAAGATACTATTCCAACATTAATTAAATACGGAAAATCACCATATAACCTGAAGGAGAAAAATCCACAACTACCAAAATTGTACAGAACTATTTAACTACACAAACCTAACAAAAATCTAAGACCTATCACTTCAGCAGTATCATTCCCCAACCATAAAATTACTAAATTCATCAACAATTTCTTTTTCGAAAGACTTTAATACCGTTCCACTTATTCAATTAAGATCTCCATAGAACTAGATGAAGACATTAAAAAGCTCAAACTTGATTCCAATAGGAACAATACGCTTTTGTCATTCGATATCATGAATCTTTATACCAATGTCCCCCTTGACGAATCACTACATCTAATCGAAGAAAAATTGATGAAGCATTACAGCTCAGACAATGAACTCAATCTCTACTCAAATTATGCTACCTGATAGCCGAACAAAACTTTTTCAAATTCGACAAAACTATATACATAATGATGGACCGCTTACCCATGGGATCACCATCCAGGAGCCTAATGGCAGATATATAGGTATGTAGACAATACCTATAGAGCAATTAATCATGCAACTTCCATACAAAACTGATATAACTCTCCGGAAAAGATACGTGGATGATGTATTCTGCATATGGACAGATACAGATGAACAAAGATAACCGGTGTGAAGTTAGCGGCCACTTTTCACGGAGATAGCGGCCGTTTCACCAGTGGCGTCGGGTGAAATAAAATGTATCACAACTTTTTACTGGAACCAAGTAGCGATCTGAAATTTATAAGATATCTTTTTCGAGTAATTTCCAATATTATACCAAAAAATTAGATTTTTTTCACTCGGAACAATAAAAAAAAACCCTCAAAAAAACCAAAAATTATGATTAATTAGAAATAACCGAAGAAAATGGCCTCTACAGATGAAACTCACAGAATAGGTTTTTTATGATGTGAAGAACTAGTGTTATCAATTTCATTTCCTTCGGAAGGGGCTGAGGGGTGGAAATCGACACCGCCTCAAACAATCATATTGTCATCAGGGAAATACCGAAGAAAATGGCCTCTACGAATGAAACTTTCAGGAAACGTTTATTATGATCTAAGAAACGAGTGATATCAATTTCATTTCCTTCGGAAGGGGCTGAGCGGTGGAAATCGACTCCGCCGCCTCCCACAAACCTATTATCATCAGGGAAATACCGAAGAAAATGGCCTCTACAGATGAAACTCACAGAATAGGTTCTTTATGATCTGAAGAACCAGTGTTATTA
The DNA here is from genome assembly GCA_038502775.1 of Hippodamia convergens. Taxonomy (NCBI): domain Eukaryota; kingdom Metazoa; phylum Arthropoda; class Insecta; order Coleoptera; family Coccinellidae; genus Hippodamia; species Hippodamia convergens. The sequence continues at coordinate 20,960,851 of CM076610.1, forward strand.
ATTTCATTTCCTTCGGAAGGGGCTGAGGGGTGGATATCGACACCGCCGCCTCCAACAATCATATTGTCATCAGGGAAATACCGAAGAAAATGGCCTCTACGAATGAAACTTTCAGGAAACGTTTATTATGATCTAAGAAACGAGTGATATCAATTTCATTTCCTTCGGAAGGGGCTGAGGGGTGGAAATCGACACCGCCGCCTCCCACAAACCTATTATCATCAGGGAAATACCGAAGAAAATGGCCTCTACAGATGAAACTCACAGAATAGGTTCTTTATGATCTGAAGAACCAGTGTTATTAATTTCATTTCCTTCGGAAGGGGCTGAGGGGTGGATATCGACACCGCCGCCTCCAACAATCATATTGTCATCAGGGAAATACCGAAGAAAATGGCCTCTACAAATGAAACTTTCAGGAAACGTTTATTATGATCTAAGGAACGAGTGATATCAATTTCAACTCCTTCGGAAGGGGCTGAGGGGTGGAAATCTACACCGCCTCCAACAATCCTATTGTCATCAGGGAAATACCGAAGAAAATGGTCTCTACAGATGAAACTCACAGAATAGATTCTTTATGATCTGAAGAACCAGTATTATTAATTTCATTTCCTTCGGAAGTGGCTGAGGGGTGGAAATCGACACCGCCTCCAACAATCATATTGTCATCAGGAAAATACCGAAGAAAATGGCCTCTACGAATGAAACTCTCAGGAAACGTTTATTATGATCCAAGGAACGAGTGATATCAATTTCATTTCCTTCGGAAGGGGCTGAGGGGTGGAAATCGACACCGCCGCCTCCAACAATCCTATTATCATCAGGGAAATACCGAAGAAAATAGCCTCTACAGATGAAACTCACAGAATAGGTTCTTTATGATCTGAAGAACCAGTATTATTAATTTCATTTCCTTCGGAAGGGGCTGAGGGGTGGAAATCGACACCGCCTCGAACAATCCTATTGTCATCGGGGAAATACCGAAGAAAATGGCCTCTACAGATGAAACTCACAGAATAGGTTCTTTATGATCTGAAGAACCAGTGTTATCAATTTCATTTCCTTTGGAAGGGGCTGGAGGGTGGAAATCGACACCGCCGCCTCCCACAAACTTATTATCATCAGGGAAATACCGAAGAAAATGGCCTCTACAAATGAAACTCTCAGGAAACGTTTATTATTATCCAAGGAACGAGTGATATCAATTTCAACTCCTTTGGAAGGGGCTGAGGGGTGGAAATCGACACCGCCTCCAACAATCCTATTGTCATCAGGGAAATACCGAAGAAAATGGCCTCTACAGATGAATCTCACAGAATAGGTTCTTTATGATCTGAAGAACCAGTATTATTAATTTCATTTCCTTCGGAAGGGGCTGAGGGGTGGAAATCGACACCGCCTCCAACAATCCTATTGTCATCAGGGAAATACCGACGAAAATGGCCTCTACAGATGAAACTCACAGAATAGGTTCTTTATGATCTGAAGACCCAGTGTTATCAATTTCATTTCCTTCGGAAGGGGCTGAGGGGTGGAAATCGACACCCATTTTCTTCGGTATTTCCCTGATGACAATAGGATTGTTGGAGGCGGTGTCGATTTCCACCCCTCAGCCCCTTCCGAAGGAAATGAAATTAATAATACTGGTTCTTCAGATCATAAACAACAAATTCTGTGAGTTTCATCTGTAGAGGCCATTTTCTTCGGTATTTCCCTGATAACAATAGGATTGTTGGAGGCGGTGTCGATTTCCACCCCTCATCCCCTTCCGAAGGAGTTGAAATTGATATCACTCGTTCCTTAGATCATAATAAACGTTTCCTGAAAGTTTCATTTGTAGAGGCCATTTTCTTCGGTATTTCCCTGATGACAATATGATTGTTGGAGGCGGCGGTGTCGATATCCACCCCTCAGCCCCTTCCGAAGGAAATGAAATTAATAGCACTGGTTCTTCAGATCATAAAGAACCTATTCTGTGAGTTTCATCTGTAGAGGCCATTTTCTTCGGTATTTCCCTGATGATAATAGGTTTGTGGGAGGCGGCGGTGTCGATTTCCACCCCTCAGCCCCTTCCAAAGGAAATGAAATTGATAACACTGGTTCCTCAGATCACGAAGAACCTATTCTGTGAGTTTCATCTGTAGAGGCCATTTTCTTCGGTATTTCCCTGATGACAATAGGATTGTTGGAGGCGGTGTCGATATCCACCCCTCAGCCCCTTCCAATCAAATTAATAATACTGGTTCTTCAGATCATAAAAGACCTATTCTGTGAGTTTCATTTGTAGAGGCCATTTTCTTCGGTATTTCCCTGATGACAATAGGATTGTTGGAGGCGGTGTCGATTTCCACCCCTCAGCCCCTTCCGAAGGAGTTGAAATTGATATCACTCGTTCCTTAGATCATAATGAACGTTTCCTGAGAGTTTCATTTGTAGAGGCCATTTTCTTCGGTATTTCCCTGATGACAATATGATTGTTGGAGGCGGCGGTGTCGATTCCACCCCTCAGCCCCTTTCGAAGGAAATGAAATTAATAACACTGGTTCTTCAGATCATAAAGAACCTATTCTGTGAGTTTCATCTGTAGAGGCCATTTTCTTCGGTATTTCCCTGATAATAATAGGTTTGTGGGAGGCGGCGGTGTCGATTTCCACCATTCAGCCCCTTCCGAAGGAAATGAAATTGATATCACTCGTTTCTTAGATCATAATAAACGTTTCCTGAAAGTTTCATTCGTAGAGCCCATTTTCTTCGGTATTTCCCTGATGACAATAGGATTGTTGGAGGCGGTGTCAATTTCCACCCCTCAGCCCCTTCCGAAGGAAATGAAATTGATAACACTAGTTTTTCACATCATGAAAAACCTATTCTGTGAGTTTCATCTGTAGAGGCCATTTTCTTCGGTTATTTCTAATTAATCATAATTTTTGGTTTTTTTGAGGGTTTTTTTTTATTGTTCCGAGTGAAAAAAAAATCTATTTTATTGGTATAATATTGGAAATTACTCGAAAAAGATATCTTATAAATTTCAGATCGCTACTTGGTTCCAGTAAAAAGTTGTGATACATTTTATTTCACCCGACGCCACTGGTGAAACGGCCGCTATCTCCGTGAAAAGTGGCCGGTAACTTCACACCGGTACAAAGATAATACCTTCTCTTTTGACATATACAGGAAACCGACACAATCTGACATCATCATACCACGCACCCTCAAAAAAAAAAGAACTGCCTTTAATTTTTTAATACATTCAATGCTGAACATCCCCCTATCACCAGGAATTATCAAAAAGAAATGAACAATATATACTTCTCGCAACAATTGAAGGAACAGAAAAATTCGGAAAATTTTTCGGTGCTTTTCAACAGGCTGTAGTTCAGTGAAAAATGGTCGTATGAGAAATAGAAAAATCAACTTTTGAAGCTTGAAGACTTTAGTTTCTGAATTTATTTGTTAATTTTTCAGAGTACCTGTAGTCATGTAATCCTCGGATAAATCATGAAGAATTTTTTTTTATTTTTAAAATTTTTATTTTTGCTCTACGCTCATGGAAAAAATTTTGTGAGCTAGACCGATGCAAAGGCCGCATAGCCGGTTTATTTAGCTCTAATTTGTTTTATAATACCTTCGGAAATGACCTTTTGTCTTCGAGATATCCAATTTTGAATGCAAATGGACCCTTTTTCACTCAACAGCCGATATCTCCTGAACTACTGGAGGCCTAGCAAACTGAGGGCCGGTTTTTTTCCTGCAAAAAATTTTCCACAAAAATCTTTCATTTTTTTCACCTGTAACGGTAATTTGAAAAAATGGCGAGAAAATGCCATTTTGCCATTTGTTAGTTAACGGACTGTATCTTCGTCAATATTGGGAAGAAAGCTAAGGTTATAAGACAATTTTACAGACTAATGTACCCCAAAGACCCTTACAAATCGGTAGATCGATCGATTCAGTGGTTTTCCTGGACCCATTGATTGAAATTCTGAAAAAATTAATTCCTTCCTGAAAGTTATCCTCTCCTTTTCAAGAATCAATTTTTGATTTTTTTCACTTTTTACTCAATTTTGAATGTTTTGGAGAGTAAATAAAATTTAAAAAAAACTGGTGAATTATGTTCTGCAAATGTCGAAAAAAAAATAGAAATTCTCGCTGAAAGAAATTTTTTTTTCCAATATTTTCAGAACAAAATTTAACTGCTTTCATAAAAAAAGGCCTTTACAAATTTTAGAATTTTTTGAAAAATTTTTCTTGCAAAAAAATTAGCTATAGAATTTTTCCGTTCTCAAAAAATACTGTGGAGCTGACTAATCACAGGCTTTCATTTCTTCTAAAAATTACCCACACAACACTGATGAACACACTCTTAAAACAATCTGTTTTGGGTCGTCAAATACTGTGAAGCTGCCGAACCACAAGGTATCATTTCTGAAGAATCATGAACACACGTGCTTGAGCACAAAAGAAGCGCAAATCCGACCATGCATCCTCCACATGGAATGCTTTAGATAACGCTGATGCCGGCGGTAAACCAATCACTAAAATTTTAGTCGTCAGAAAACGAGAAAATAGTTTTTCCATATTTTTTTTTTCGTAATTCAAAAAAAAAAAATTTACTTATGACTGAAAAAATGTAATTAATAATTTTGAAAAGATTAGCTCGAGATTAAGGAACAAAAACCCTGTTCCCTTAATTCTTTCAAAATTTCAATTGATTGGTCCAGAGAAACCGCTTCACCGATCGATCTACCGATTCAGGAGTGGCCTTTGGGGTACATTCGGCTGTAAAATTTTTCTATAACCTTAGCTTTCCCTCCAATATTGACGAAAATAACAACAAATGGCAAAATGACATTGTCTTACTCTTTTTTCACATTACCGTTAAAAGTGAAAAACATTTTTTTCTCAATTAAGCATGATTGATTTTTGTAGGACATTTTCTGTAGAAAAAGAAACCGGCTCTCGGTTTGATAGGTCCCCAGTATTTCCGGAGATATCGGCAGTTAAGTAAAAAAGGGTCTTTTTGCATTCAAAATGGGATATCTCGAAGACGAATGGTCATTTCCAAGGGTAGTAAAAAACAAATTAGACCTGAATGAACAGGCTATGCATGCTTCGCATCGGTCTAGCTCAAAAGCGCTTAGAGCAAAAATAAAAATTTGAAGAATTCAAACAAAATTTTCTTCGTGCTTTATCCGAGCATTACATGGCTGCCAGTACTCTGAAAAATTGTTAAACAATAAATTCAGAAACCAGAGTCTTGAAGCTTCAAAAGTTGATTTTTCTGTTTCTTATACGACCATTTTTCACTGAGATACAATCTGTTGAAAACCACAAAAAAAATTGGAAAATTTCTCTGTTCTTTTAATAAAATTGTTGCGAGAAGTGTATAACAAATGGGTAAGAATAATCAATATAGTAGGTACTTCATTGACCAGTTTATTATAACATATAAAAAAAAAGATAACTCTCAATAAAATTTATCCCCATTACACAATCAAAAAAAGTTTTCTAGCCATATAAGGGACTCCACGAATCAATCGACCAAATTTTGACATTTTCATCACGAAAAATACCATCAGAACTAAAAAATTAACATCATTTGCTTCAACATATAACATCAGGAAATTTAATAAATTTATAACTTAACAAAAAGACAAAGACCAAACAAGATGAACTAAGTGGAATATACAGGATGAATTGTTTAGATTGCCCTTCCTTTTACATCGGAATGACAACGAGAGCCATGACAAAACGATTCAGAGAACATCAGAAAAACCAACCCAGATCAGCACTAGGATGCCATTTGTTTGAGACAAATCATAATACTAACTTTGACCAGCTAGAGATTTCACATAAAGATAACCACTATTACAGAATGACATTGTTGGAACAATACGAGTTCATAAAAAATCAACACTTATTGAAAGAGACAACAGACTTCAACTAGCGTAGTAACAGTATATTTAAATTGATAAATTCCCGTTAACATCACATTTCCTCTCTAATTCCCCACTCCCTTCAAAGACACACATGACAGCAGATAGCGCAATTAATCAGTTCCGATTGACGCTTCAAAAAAAAATACTATTAAACCAGCCAATAAAAACTGTAAAATAATTCCATCACTACAAGAGAACAAGGATTTCGGATTATAATAATTGATACATTAAAGACGACAATATATCTCTAAAGGAAGGAACCATAACTAACGGTAATGAAAGACAATTGCACACTCTAACCTCAAAATACCCAAAATTTGTTCTTTTAAAGATTAATGTGTATTATATATTTTCAGCGGGTCTGCAGATGGTCATCTGACCGAAATCGATAGCCAAAGAATTAAATGAAATCAGAAAGTGTGTTTCATTATTCTACGAACATTCTTGTATGTCCTTATCAACGTATGTTTTATTTGAATGAAAATGAATGAAAAAGTGTATCCGACATTGTGAAACAATTCAAATCGAATGAATAAAAGACAAATCAGTTGCCCAATGATCGAATTTGAAAAACTGTATCAATTTCATGATTTGACTGAGAGCAACTGAATCTATATGAATGAAATAAAATTTCATTCATCACGAAAAATACCATTAGAACTAAAAAATTAACATCATTTGCTTCAATGAATACGAATATAATGAAACAGCATTCCAGGTACGTCACTCGTTACCTAGCTGAAGGTCTAATAGGATTTACAACAGATCATATTCTCATGGAAAGGTCAGAACCAGGACTTCTGATAGAAGGTAGTGTTGTTGTTATCGACATATAATAGTATATTCTAAAACAAGTTGCAGAATGAGCTCCTATTCCAACACGAATGCGAAGTTCGAAAACGAGCGACGGAGGAGCGAGTTTTCGATAGCATGAGTATTCCAACACGAATGCGAAGTTCGAAAACGAGCGACGGAGGAGCGAGTTTTCGATAGCATGAGTGTTGGAATTGCCTTCTGCAACGAGTATTAGACGGTATTTTCTCTATTTCAGTCAATTTTTGTGTAATACTCTCGAAATTCAAATGAAAATTCAGATTAGTGACTTTTGTATTGTATCTTGGCAGTTGGTGTGACATACGAAATTTGACAGATCACGGAATTTGAATTGATTTGATTCGAAACTTGATTCGATCGGAGGTCAGTACTGACAACCATAAAACGAAAAATATAACTGAAAACAATGCTGTAATGAGATTCATTACAGCACTACTTTTAGTACTGTAATGAACTCATTACGATACTGAAATAGAGAAATTATATTAACAGAACTGAAATAATGAGACACTATATTTTTTTAAGCGGTTTTTGCATTTTTGTGAAGTTATTTTAAGGGATTCTTTAAAAATTTAATAAAAACCCTGCGTAAAACATAAATTTGTCAGGGGCCAAGTCCTTAAAAAAAAATGTTGCCTAGCAATGAAAAAAAAATTGCAGACTCCTTCATCAGAGAAATTCTTACATTCATGAAAATCTTCAGAATGGCAAAATTGTATCAAAAAATAAAATGTTATTTTCCAAAATGAAATTGTTTTGTCCCATTCTGAATGAGTTTAATCCCAATTCGATTGTTCTCACCATTTCGAAGTTGCTTATTCTCATTTTGAATTTGTTTTATCAAAATTTGAATGTGATTTGTTCCAATTTGAAATTGTTAAGATAAAGAGTCTTGAAAGTTATGAGTACTGTGAACACAAGCCAATTCGCATCCATAATAATTAAGATCACAAATGCGCACATATGTCTCCGAATATTGGTAAGGTACGGTCTGGAAAATTCATGCTAACAATACAATCCTGTATCTCTGAACATAACGGCGACAATCGTATGCATCTACCAGATGAAATTGATTTCAAGTTATAGTTAATTTAACGTTGATTTGTTTTCATTGACCTTTTTTTCTTTCTGAAATGTTCTTTCTATACAAATGTATTCTGACTCGAAAAATGATTTTCATCACAGGAAATGTCAAAGTGACAGATTCTTTCCTAATTTCCATTAGGAAATTAATATCTTTCGGTATGATAGCAATCAAAATTGATCCAATGACATATTTCCCGCCGACAAGTGCGACTTGTTATTATTCAAGCAATGAAACTGCGAAACGCCATCAGACTTGCCCCCGAAACCTGTAAGAATTATTCATCCTCTTGGGAAGATTTCCCTTTTGAGAAATCAAAGTCGAAGAAGAGATAACTCAAAACTCGGCGATAATAGACTTAATTCCTGCTCTCACTCCGTTTGATTCATTTCGAATTCGTCCCTTTGAACACCGAACATTACATCGGAAACGTCTAATTTGAACGTAAGAGATTCCGCATGCTTTCGCTGCGACAAAATGTTCATAACATAAATGAAAGTTTCAATTATTCAGCGATTCTCAGGGAGTCGATTAGAAAATCTTCTTGCCGAATGGGCGCGGACGAGACGGAAATATCGGTAGAACACGAACGTTATCAAAGATTCAAGGATCGCGTTTCAGAGCAGGAAATGCCTTTTGTGGAATCATTCGCCGTTTCATACTGCATCCCTTTGAACTTCTTCGGTGCTCTTTCTCGAATAGAGGATAAATTATAGATGAGGCGACGTTTCGGTTTTGACTGCATTTGACATGAAATTTTTACTCCAGTTGAATGATTGAGCCTGATTGAGCACAGTGTAAGCAAACGAGTTTTGTTCGCTATTTGAGGCTCGCAATGAATTGTTAATCATTTTCTTCTAATTGATGCACATTACAAGTAACGGGAATTACACACCTCACGGCTCATATTGAAGGTCACAAGAATTTCAAGCTGTCATACCACAGCAAATAGTACTAGTAGTGAATTTGATTCAAAAGATTTACGAGGGTCGTTTAATAAGTCCTTAGAAAATTTTATGAAAACGAATGATTTTTACAATTTTTTTAACACAATCTCCCTCAAGCTTCATACACTCCTCCAATCGTTTTTCCAACCCCTTGAATCCTTCTAGAAAGTATGGTTTGAGCTATAAATTCTTCGTTTGACGTGAACCGTTGTCCACTGAGCCAATTTTTCAGATTCAAGAATGAAAACAAGGCACCGGGGTACAAAACTATGGAATACGGTGGGTATGATAATGAATCTAACTTGAGTTTCATGTTTTTTTGATATTGTAACTGCACAAATGTGTATTCGTGCATTGTCTTGTTGAGAGAGAATCGTCTCCTCTTTCAAATACGGTCGAAGTTTCCCTGAGATGCCTGTGACCTCAATTATTTACCGCATTCTTTGATGACTCAAAACCATGTCATTGATTTTGACACTCATGTCTGGTGTACTCACTATAACTGGAGAGAATCTTCTGGGCTTATTGGCCGTAGGAATCTTGGTACATCGAACGCTGAATTTATGGCACTGACGTGTTCGATCCGGAGGTTATCCACACCCCAGTTTTAATGGCGGGAGAAAGTAGTGAGTTTACGTGCGCAATGTTGATTGGTCCATCTCTCCTGCTCCGTATCGGCTCGATCTTGGTTTTTTCTAAGATTCGCAACCATGCGCTATGTATTAAAGGGATTTCTTCTTTTCTGTTTATGTTGTTTTAATGTTTATAAATCTGTATGGCTTCCATGTTCACCCTTGGATAGTAACTTTTGATATTCGAAATAGCCTCTGCCTTCGAGAAAACTATATTGTGTTTATCTGGTATCCTGTGAATACCGCTTGTGAAAGTGGGTCGACTTTGTCGTCGGTAGTTCCGATAACCCCTCAATGGAAGAGCTATCTTACCATATATCCCTAAGATCGCAGATAGAATTGGTAGAACACTGAAGAGGCACAGCATCGAGACCGTTTATAAGTCGACACAAAAACTTGGACAAATGGTCAGAACTACCGAAAACATAGTCGACCCACCTTCACAAGCCAGTATTTAAAGGATACATTGGTACAACAAAACGAAGTATCAATACGAGAATTAAGGAGCATGAGCGATGCTGTCGACTCAATCAGACAGAAAACTCCGCACTAGAGGAACAGATGGACACAATAAGCCCGGTTGTCCACTGGAAGCGTTTTCGAGCGTTTTATGGTTCCCGCAAAACTAGCGTATGTAGCTGCTACAACACAGGCGGCAATGAGATGCAGGGTTCGTCCACTGGCAGCGGCGACGGTTGCGACTTCTTGCGTTCTATTCTATTGACCATATTCATCAGCTATCGGTTGCAGCTTTTTCAGTGTTTATTGGGTTGGCGACATTATGTGATTAATCATAATGACATTTATCGTAGTTGTCAATTGCCATTATTTATTTACTTTTATCAAAATTTTAGTTTTGAAATGTTTCCAATCATCTATAGTAAACGGACATTTTTCAAAATATTTCATCAATCTAGTTAGGTTTCTCCCTTAATCCACTACAATCATTCAAAACAGATATCAATAATTCTTGTTGATAAAACAAATACACCTCTGTGTGGAAACACAGAGGTCCTGACCGAGGTCTTTTAGTTATTGGATGCACCAATTTTCAGAGAGAATTCGAACATCTCCACAATCAATTATTGGAAAAATATCCTGTGCAATTCTTCAATTACTATGGGAAGAAGCAAAAAACATTCCTGAATGTCTTGAGGCAACACTTCGAACTTTCAAGCTTTGTAACATTTCGTAGTTTATGTCAGACTCCCTCTTCTGACAATAGACAGATATGGGACGAAGACGAATTTTAACGTCGAGCGCTATTAGCGTTATACGGTATGACGCATGCGTATATCGATTTTTAGAATAGCGGGCGTTATAAACGTTACCGCATAACGTTATTTACGGAGGTTTAACGGAGCACGATATCGTAATTTATGTTATTTTTCAGTTTTGCGCTGTATAACTTTCGTCAACAAAATAGGAGCGCGATCAAATCAACGGATTCAAATACGTGCACGTATTTGAGGTACTTTCAACAGAAGTACCTACTGATAAAAATTGCTCAACTGAGGGAGCAAGAAATGATATTAAGTTCAGATTTTAATGTAATATTAAATTTGCAATCAAATGAATTGGGTTTTTGTAAAACATTACTCCGAAACTAAAAGAATTAACATAAAATATTACATAGTAATTGCAAGTACAAAAGTGCTATCAAATACCGCAGTTTTTGAAAATAGGTGCACTCTGTTGGAATGTGGAGTAGATAATTTCAATTCTCCACTGAAAGCAAATACATAACCATAAATTTTGCAGACACTCAGCAAAGTGTACCTTTTCCTGCCTGGGCAGAAGAATGATTAGTCTCAATCGAAAGAAACATTTTTCAACAAGAAACATTCATTAACAATTTGGTCATACTTATTTTCAACAAGAAATTTAAAAACACATATGCAGATGCATCTGAATAACACCGAAAGCGGTGATTCTTTGAGGAAATTAAAGTGGTTATTTGGTATAAAATTTTTTAGAAAACCTCTCCCCGAGAAAGTTCCAGCCTTCAAAAGAATAACCAAATCATCATGAATCCCCGAGCCTATTTTGATAGGAGAGTCTTCTTAAAACCTTAAAAAGACTGTTATACCTAAAATTTTAATGTGAAATTTTTCATGACATATTTCATTCAATAATTGGGTATGAGATGGTTCCAAAAATTCTTCTCAGCTGTTACTTTGTTTTTTTGTAAATTCTGATTACATCTGGCATTCTTAGCGCTTGTGAAAGCCTTTATAATTTTGTTTTTGTTTGAATTTGAATTTGAATCATTTGAAAAATCATCGATGTCAAAAGTTTCAATACCATATTCATTGGAATCTTCCATCATTTCTTATACATAATTGCAGTTTCTATATCTGCTCGATCAGCATCTGCAATCATAATACCTTCAATATATGCCCAACTAGAATTACGAAGAACTCCCAATCACTAATTGACAATATATTCATAAATGCAAAACGCTACAAAAATAACGTGAACAAAACTTCAGTTCTCTCAGATCACATGTGTCAATACATAACAGTAAATAATGTAGAAATTGAGAACTCAGAAAAAGAAATGCATGTAACAAGAAAAAGATTCTTTACAAAAAATAAGTTAAATGACTTTTCTATAACGTTACAGGAGTGTTCATGGAGTGGTGTGCTGTCGGAATCGGATCCAGACAGGTCATACAACATTTTCAGCGGTATAATGTCAGCTCTGATTGACAGTGTGTTTCCGGTAAAAAAATATAAATTCAATAAAAATTTGTCAAGATCTTGGCTCACAATAGGCATAAGGACATCATGCAAAAATAAAAGGAAACTCTTTGAAGAGATGATCACGGGTAAAGTAACTGAGAGTTTTTATAGGAAATATTCAAGCATTCTAAAAAGAACTATACAATTAGCTAAAATCATTTCTGAAAATGACTTTATAAACAGATCGGATAATAAATCTAAAGCCACTTGGACTATCATCAACGGGTTAACTAAAAAAAGAAACAGCACAGAATCTGCCATTTTCCAGTATTTTCCGGGTAAGAACGAAAAGGATCTACTCAATGAAATTAATTATCACTTCATTAATGTTTCTTCATCAACATATCAATGGAACTAATAATTATAACGATCATATAAAACCCTGCAATACGAGTATATTTCTTGGACCGGTTATTGAACAAGATGTATTTCGCTATATATTGCAGATGAAAAATAAAAAGTCAGTGGGTTACGATCAAATACCAGTAGCATTACTAAAAACTTGTGCTTCATCTTTAGTCATACCTCTAACGCACATTATAAATCAAACACTTGAAATAGAGAAATATCCAGAACAACTCAAAGAAGCGTGGATAAAGCCAGTTTATAAAAAAAAAGGAAAGAAATCAATATGACAACTATCGTCCTATATCATTATTATCAAATTTAAATAAATTATTTGAAAGAATCATCTTTGATAAATTATAACACTTCTTCGAAATAAATAACATCCTTGTGAAAGAACAATGTGGCTTCAGACAAAAGAAATCAACGGTTAATGCAATTTACCAAGCACTTCAAACAATAATAAAATCTTTAAACAAAAATCACATCACAATGGCCTTGTGCCTAGATCTAACTAAAGCTTTCGATATGGTAAATCACTCAATATTATTGCGGAAAATGGAAAAATATGGCATAAGAAGTGTTGCTCATGATTTATTCCAATCGTATTTGTTAAACAGAATTCAAAGAACTGTAGAAGTGTCTTCAAATGGGGAAAAATTAATATCCAATGGATTGTATGTGCAAGCAGGAGTACCCCAAGGCTCCATACTTGGTCCTCTCCCTTACATATTGTACACAAATGACTTAGTCCAAATAACATCAAACAATGTCGTCATGTTCGCTGATGATGTATCATTAGTGTGCGAGGGAAGTACTGCTGATGAATGCAAATTAAAAGTATTGAAAGATCTAGGAAATATGGAAACATGGTTCGCTAATAATAATCTACACTTAAATTTTGCTAAAACAAAAATTTTAATGCTGAAAGAACGGAATTCCAGTAATATTAGTTTAGACTTTCAAAATATAGGAATTGAAACGGTAGATACTTTGTCCTTTTTAGGCATCCATATCGACTGTGAACTAAATTGGAAGCCACAAGTTGAATCGGTGGCATCTACGGTGGTTAAGTGTTGCTATGCACTAAGAATATTGACAAACACAGTTGGTCTGAATGCGGCTCTTACAGCATACCACTCCTATGTGCAATCCAGAATAAAATATGGAATTATATTCTGGGCCAGGTCAGTTGAGGCCAATAGAGTCTTTATTCTTCAAAAAAGATGTCTAGGAATAATATTCAACTTAAAACAAACAGAAAATATCTTTAATGAATATAACATTTTAACATTGCATAGCTTATATATATATGAATGTGTAATATACAAAATTAATAATCCATCTGAATTCGAAAACTTAGAATTGAAACATGTATATAATACAAGAAGTAAATTTTATTTGTGTCATGAAAAACCCAATTTTTCTTATATACAGAAAAATGTTTCCTATTCTATTTTAACAATATGGAATAAATTACCTAGAGAATTCAAAACTAGACCTACATACATAAAAAAAAACACTAAAAAAATTCCTAATTAAAAAATGATATTATTCATTAAATAGCTTTTTGGATGAGAGAGATTTTAGTGATCTTTAATGTAAGACTTGTTTTAAATATTTTTTTTCTTGTGTTAATATTTGTATTTTGTTTGACACGATCTACACCCATGCGGTAAATGCTACACATACTTACCATTATGTTGTGTGTTGTAAAAGATCAAATAAAGGATGATTATTATTATTATATACCATTTTTCTCTTCTGAAATGAAACACTCAACTGAAATCTGAAATCAGACTTCTCACAGCTATATTGCTCTAAATTTTAATCAAAAACAAAACACAAAAATGACCTTAATAGGTGCACACAGATCAGGATTCTGTCATTTTGTGTCTTTTCAAATAAAGTCGATGAATCCGTTGAAGCAACTCTTCCATAAGGATAAATTTTGTCACAAATAGCTCAAGACGTTATTCGTTTACCGCACCCCGTTATTAGCGTACATCGGCGTTAACGTCTTCATCCTTATTTCTCTAAATCCTCAACATGAACGGAATCTTAAGACTTTTTTATTTCTCAATTGACATTAAATTTGTCAACACATGATGACAATAGATTACTATGATGACGACATTGCTCCTTCATTTCAAAATTCCCTGAAATCAGTTCATTTTTCAACAAATCATTCCAAATACGATTCACATCCACTGAACAGTTTCACCCAACGATATCCAAGCCGACTCCTTGATAATTTTTTCATAACTATCAGGTTCCATCATTAGATTTTTCGTGTTTTTCCCATTCATCATGTGATCGCCGGTATTCCAATATCTCTATTTTTTATGTTTTTCTAATTTCGAAGTGTCTTGATGTTTCTCCTGTACCTATAGGTTTTTCCACAAATACAGGAAATATTGTAAATACAATTTTTTATCTTCGTTTCTTATTACAGATCTTAAATCATTTCATGTTTTTAAAACGGTTCTCATATTGAATTTAGAACCAATTCTTTAAATTTTTTCTTGAAAGTCCATGAACATGACGAATCAAATTCAATGAAATTGTTTATTCTTGTCGGTTTCTTGTTGGTCCCTGATTATCATCATACTCTCTCTAAATTTGAAATGATTTTTCAAATGAAATTCGTTGAATATTAACTATCCCCAAGAATATTCTTAATGAAATTAATTTCATTATTTCTTATTCCATTTGTAGATGAAAAATGAGCCCCACTGTTAAGTACTTTCATAATACCTGCTTTAACACTCATTTGACTGATTAGAATATAAATTTAGATATCGATTGTTGTTTTTTTTTTCTGAACGCACTTGATTCTTCTCTGCCATGTTGTCAAATCACGAAAACATCATCATAAACGTCACCAAGTCTTTAGGTATTGCTCCACACTTTTTTCATCACACAAAATTCGATATCAAGATTTCCTTGAATTTCATTCATATGATTGACAAGTGTATTCAGAAAAAAGACATACAACAATCGATATCTTATTCTAATCAGTCAAATGAGTATTAAAGCAGGTATTATGAAAATACTCAACGGTGGGGCTCATTTTTCATCTACAAATGGTCAAAACCGTTTCCTCACTAAATTGGGAATCTGTTTTTCTCTTTTATTCCCTAGTTATGTTGCTTTCCTTTTGTTCGAAATTCGAACATTTTTTCAAATAATTCATATTCATATTCCTCGAATAATTCTCGATGAAAAATCCTATAAATTCAAACGTTAATTTCTCGTGCAATCGATCGGAAATCGCTGACTCCAAAGTAGTAAGTGGGTTACCTGTGACGAATGTTGGAATATTGTTTGATTTAGATTAGTATATAAGCTAAGATTGTAATGAATTAAATCATCATTCACCAAACGTTTGATCATTACACCTTACGGCAAACTGTGGAGTTAAGACTTCCCTTGAACTTCTGAGTCAGCTTGTTCAGTTTGCCCTTCTATCTGTAGTTTCAAGTTCAAAGAAACAACATCTTTATTTCATGGAATCTGTAAGCGAAAGTAAGGCTCATTTTTTATCAAACGAAATATTTTTTTTGAAAATTTAGTTCCTTTTATTCTGTCAAATGGACCCATGTTAGGGATGAGCAGTTTCAATATTAAGAATGTCATCAAAATGGTAGGTAATTTACTTTGCTTTTTCATCTACCTAACATTCAATCATGTATATTTCTTTATTTTATGCTTTTTCTGTGAAAAAAATCATGTTTTCTGATGCTTAAAATTTTGAGATGAACCAAAGAATGAAACTGAACTAAATTAAAGAATTAAACAAGAAGTGTGTCTCAAAGTTTCAAACATACTTTAAGGAACTTTTCATAAAAAAAACGACTTCATAAAATAATTGAATATATATTGAATAATGGGTAATTGGAAAATCAACGTTAATTTCTCATCACTTTGATTCCCAATATTTACTCCTTTTACAGAATAAAAAGAATAAATTTTTCACAAAAAATACTTTCTCTGATGAAAATGGCCGTGCCTTACCCCCCCAGATTTCATGAAATAAAGAGAAGCTACAAAACTGAAAAAAAAAACAAGTAGTGTTTCTCAAAGTTTCAAGCAACATCAAAATACTCTTCATGAAAAAACAAACTCCATAAAATCTACTCAATTGAATGTTGGTAGATGGAAAATAATTAGTTACTCTTCACTCTCTTAAAATTCATCATTTTGATTTTTTTACGGAAACAAATATTATACCATAATATGTTTCCTGTTAATTCAATGTCCAGTTGGAAAATTTTCGATGGTTCCCCCCGCTCCCACAAAAGTTTGGCTTCGGCCCGTCCCTGCTTGTTGATGGAGAGAAAAAGTTCAAATAACTGTGAGAAGTTCGAAGCAAATGAATTTTTCATGTACTCTTTTGATGTGTTTATATTCACGAAGGAGAATTAGAGAAAAGAGGAATATTTCATCTAATACCACTCGGGTGCGTTGAATCATCGAAAAAAATTCAGTGATATTTTCATTATTTCATCATCAATGTTCGAGCTTCTGAAAGGTAACGAACCTTGCTGAACCGGTTGAACTAATTTTCCCCTCGGAACTCCATGCAATTCCATTAAAAAGTCAGCCGAAAAATTATCAGACCGGCCGAGAAATTTTTTCGTGCGCCATCAGGCTCTAACGAAGGAGAAAGTTTTATAATTAATTATCACATCCCTAACGGATTAACAGACTAATTTATGGAATCTCGTCCAAACTCATCGTTGATCTGGAGTGTTTTTGATCTCACTCAGAGGAGAAACTTGCAATCAAATTTATATGTATTATATCTGAGTTGTAACGTTGTTGATGATGAATAATTGAATTTTCTAGGTTATTGAGTTGAAGGAATCAGCAGACGACCAGACAGAGAAACATTAAATTACATTCATAAGCAAAAACAATATTATTCGCAAAATTGTCGAAGATGCTCTGAAGTTTCACGATGTAAAGCAATGTGAAATATTTGTAACTATGTATCAGACAAATATCTGTCTTTTGACTGTTCAAATATCCTTTGATTTGTGTTTTCAATTCTGTAGGAAATCGAAAGTATATTCTAAAACAAGTTGCAGAATGGAATCCTATTCCAATACGAATGCGGAAACGAGCGACGAAGGAGCTAGTTTTCGAAAGCATGCGTGTTCTAATTTCCACAAGTATGAGACGATATTTTCTCTATTTCAGTCAAGTTTTGTGATATAATCTAGAAAAACAAATAAAAATTCATATTATACATCCTAGTGACTTTCGTATTGTATCTTGGCAGTGGTTTGACTTACGAAATTTGACAGATTACGGAACTTGAATTGATTTGATTTGAAAATTGATAAAATCGGAGGTCAGTACTGACAACCACAACACGAAAAATATAACTGAAAATAAATCTGTAATGAGTTCATTACAGCATTACTTTAAGTACTGTAATGAACTCATTACGACACTCCGACACTGAAATGAACTTTTATACTTTGAAAATTCTGACTTTATACCTATATGTAAGTCATTATATGTATATCAACGACATCAAGAGTTTCTTGTAAGTCATCAATTTTCTTTGAAACTCACAGCGGGCAGCTCTCGAGTAGATATTTCTCAACCAATTTTGGCTATACAATTGATGATTGTCATGCCTGATTTGGGAATTGTGAAAGGCACAATAATTCTGATGATAGAACCTTATGACAATAAAAGAAAAGTTACACAGTCCACTCGTACAAGACAATTTGGAAAATTATTCATCATTAGAAGTTAGTGTAGATTATTGGATTTTTTTATTGAAAGTAGAACTGACACGAGAACAATTGAAAATGAAAAAAATCGATGTCTGCATGTCGTCGGTCCAATGCGAAAGTTACGAATGTGCTTTTCGCCATTGTCGCAATTATATTCATAGTATCAATGCCAAATTCGAGAAAGAGTTTGCTTATCGCCTCTCCCACTTCTAGCCTAGTACCACAAAATGAAATCTTCATTTAAAGCACTGTCTTCAATTTTTAAAGCGCTTTTTTCTCGAAACATCAAAAAAGTACATTCGTGACTTTGGGATTGGACCGACGATGTGTTAAGAAATCCACGATTATATAAATATGCCAGATATGTTAACCTCTTTGATATTTCGGAGTTTTATCGTTCGTTCATTTTTATGCAACTGTTTTCCCACAGAAATTGCAGCCGACAAATTAATTGAAGAGCATAGTAGTACCTAGTTTATTGGCAGTCGAAATCCACAGGGTTTGTTTAGCCTTTTTTCAATCTAATAATAAGATATGAAAAAAATATAACATTGCTCCTGGGTTTATCTATTTGGTAAATCAGAGTACCTCTCTAATCTTTGAATTTTAAGATACAAAGGGTAATAATTTCTTACCGCTTTCACCTTTCACATAACATCGACGCAGTGAAGAAGCTTGAAAAATCCAGTTTGATTGCCAAATATTGTCGAGCAATCACTGATCTTCACTATGAGCAGATTCTTTCTTTGATCATAATGAATCTGTGATTACTGCGTTCGCAATCGAAACTATAACATTATAAAGCTTCAGTTCTCGGAGCATAATCCCCTCGGAATTTCACGATGAAAAAAGTAATTTCTCCCCGCTTGAACCCAACATCAACCCAACAAAGATGAAGAAATAATCCATTGTGAGTGCATATCCCGAATTTCGAAAGAGATTAAAATTCGTGAATGGCAATCCGCCAACAAACCCTGCAAAAACTTCAAATGTATCGGTCTGCATACCGGCAGAGAACACGAATCGATCGAAATGAATTTCCACTTCTTTAACTTGATTGCCTGTTTGAAAACAAGATGAATGCTGCTCGGAACCGATAGCCAATCCCGTTAAATGAAACCTCAAATACTTAACGTGAAAAATAGAAGAACTTTTTATACCGCCGATTGCAATGTCTTTCCTAATTGAACCAGGATTATACGTCGATAGCAGAATCGTTTATTTCGCTTTTTTTGGTCTATACCCTATTTTCAGTTTTCCGAACTGATAGTTGCATTGAACGTTGAATCGGGCATTGTGTTAGTGTAATGTAATGGAAACCGTTGTTTTCTTGCACGATTGCAGTGCAGAACTAATGGGCCATAAACAACGTGAATATTGGGGCAAAAATGTATTTATTTCTCTTCTAAGAGTTTTATTGTGAGTTCGGCACAGATCACCCACATGGCCGGATACCCTGATCTCTCGAAATCTGATCTTTACCTCGAGAATTGCTTTCCCAGTTAATGAAAAGTTAATTGACAAAAAGCTTGCTATTCCTTTAGAAACTTTCTTCTGTATTTTCCTGGTTCGTTCATCATATCTTAATAGTATCTTGCAAAACGACGATGAGTGTCGATTTTTAACAAACTGAAAAAGACATTTTCTTCCCTAATTGTCACTGAAAAATGAATCCATCCCTAAATATTCGAGAGGTTTCGTAGATCTGAATCATTGAACCTTTAGATTTCGCAATTCACAATGCAGTTGGCCTCAATAACATTTGGATTGACCGATCAATTACTGGGTGTGCAAAATTCGTTGTCCTCTAAGGAGATCTCGAGAACTATAACAGCTAGAGGAAAACGGTTGACACTTTCTGGAGTTCTTTGTTTCTGACTAAGCACTTTTTAATAAGTAAATCGAATATGATCTCATTCAGTTTTTTTTTGTCTAGCCATTTCAAGGTATAACAAGAATTTCTGATTTTTCAAAAATCCTACTATCCTACTAATCCTACTTATATTATTAATTCGAAAGTTCATGAGGATGTGAGTATGGATGTTTGTCACTCTTTCACGTGAGAAATACCGAACGGATTTAGATGAAACTTCACATCAATAGTATCTAGTATATCTATTCGAATAACACGAAGGCTACAATTTATAAAGAGTTTGTGGTATTTCTGCATGAAAAAAGACAAAATATCAAGCGAATCGGAAAAATGCCTGCTTTCTGAGAGTCATTTAGTCTTTTCCTCAATTTCGATACGTCGAGTAGTCGCGAATCACCCATATTATTCTTACGGTGATATAAAAAAGTGACCCTTAGTCAGTACGGCAGCCTAGCTAGAATATTATCAGGTGTAAAACTGATGTGTGTGAAGTTGACCCAACACTTTTGTATTGTTGAAAATACTTTTGTCGTGCTGAATCTGGTTCGGTTCGTGCTGCATTGGGCCGTTGAAATTTTCCTCAAGATATTTTAAAGACCGAAGAAATCTGCCGGCACAATACTTTTAGAAAAATTAGAGCCCAATGACTGAAAAAAAACTTTAGTCTGTTGTTCTTTTTTCCGAAACAGCGTCTAATTTCTCGAAAATTTGAAATTGAAAAAAAAAAGATAGACCAGCACTTTCGTTTTTTCTTCTAACGAATGAAGGGGAGACTTTGTGCTACAGTGGTGCTGTTTTGCGCCGTAAATATTTTCACGAGAATTTTTCAGATTTTCCAGAAAATTAAGAATTAAAAAAAAGTCATCCCAGCTCATTCCTTCTTTAACGACGATAATTATTTTATATGATTGTGCCAACACAGCGTGTGTGTGTAGATTTACTATAAAAATGATCGTCATAGGTTATCATATCTGCAGGATAATTATAAAAAAAAAATTCGTCGGACTTGAATTTACTACCCATGAAACTATCCAGCTTATTATTACGAGTGGATGTCAGAGCTGAGTACAAGAATAAATATGAAGCTATAGCTTCATATCAATAAAATATCAACTACTCGAATTGGGAGGGGAGTCCCCTTACTGCAGTTACACTTCAAAATCGGTTTCAGAAAATAAGAACTACAAACTCATTGAGACCGTATTGTCCTCACAGATAGGAAATGAAATGTAAATGTAGCCTTGACCATTCCGAGCAACAACAATCTACTATATAGAAATCCAGATACAGAGATCTGAAAGAACAAGTCAGAAGACAGTGCAACAGATTTAATGACCATCTCTATTGTTATTTCATGTAAAGGCGCTTTACCGAATAAAATTTTCAAGATCATGCAGAACGCGGCAATTCTGGGTACAGCAATAACGGTACTCAAATACACCGGTAATGCAGAAGATCGTGGAAGAGAACACATACGACTTTGGAGTAGGAACCCAACCGACACCTAAAAGCCATGGAACCCAAAAACCTGGAAATGGCGATATCTAGGATGAGTCAATAGTGAATTTTCCTCTAGAGAGGTGTTTAAAAGCCGCCAGGTTTAAGTCGATGTAAATTAATTCTATTAATTCGTCAACTACCGAAGAAACGATATAATTTTGATCAAGTAGATCTGTAGAAAGGTTCGAAAAAACTACTTGTGGTTCTCGCACTATTCTTTCGATAATTCAAACCATAGAAAATCAGAATGGGGTAGCTCGTGCAGTCGTGCACGTAACTCGCTCTCCACTCGAGTGTGGCGACATCTGGGTTCACTTTCTTATTCGTCGCTCAGATGCCAGTAAATTCCGTACATGACGTGGAGTTCACAGCTCAAGTGCTTAGTTTACTGCAAGCCCAACGTTGAAGAATAATAAACTTTAGGAGAAATTATTTGTCTGACATTTTGTATTTATTTCACGCGAACGTGACGTTCGACGGGCCTCTCAAACGTTCCATTCATCACGGCTAGAAATTAGAGCAGACATTTCGGAGCCTTGCACAGGAATCCGGTGTGAAAGACGGGGAGAAAAATTCTCGTGCTCACGGTTTCCAGGTTTGTTTTACGAGACTGGAGAGGTGTTGGAGGAACTGGTGGAATATCCGAATGGGTCGGAACGATTTTCTTTTGCAAGTGATGCCCTTTGGTCTTTTCTTGGATTTTCTCGGCTGGAAGTGCGATGTCGAAATTCTCACACAAATCGTCCTTGATCTTCGTTGAGGGCTATTTTTCATTGTATGTTTCTCCAATTCGATTCATTGTGGTCTCGATCTGGATTTCTCTTCGAAAATATATGGAAACAAGATTCTAGAAAAAAGAGGGTACAGTAGGGTGGGAGCAGGTGATTGCAGGATAAAGCGAAAACCACTCTGGGTTAATATTGAGACAAAAACCATTATGAGGGAGCTCTTCTTTCCTAGTAACTTTTTACATTACAGTATGCGCCAAATCCAGTGGTTCTGACTTTTTGCAGACTTGTTTACGAAGTTTTCCTAATGAATAATCCAAGTTTGTGACCTTAAACGTTGAAGTTGTCAACAATTGAAAAAACCGTGACAATTCGTTTTTTTTTTTCAAATCTTGTCGATTATTACCAAAAAGGACTAGTTTTTGAAAAAACTTTCACAGAGCGTTTTGAAAGTGACTAAATTTCCTACAATATGACACCATAACTCTCTCTGTAGACCAAATAGTTTTCTATTTATAACTTTTTTAGGATTTCGCAATTTTTTGCTATTAGCAGGTCATTTTTACCAGAATTATATAATAGAGGTCCTGTACTTTTATAATGTGATGTTAATCAAGAATGTGGAAGATGACGTTTAAGCTCAGCAACGAAAACTGAAGTGAAAAAGATAAGTAAATCAAAAGTTAATATTTATTTTATTTTTTGGAAGTAATATTAATAATAAATTCTGCCTTCCTGGAAATTCCCGCCTAAGGTTCGCTATATCTGTATCGACGCATTGGGATGGCATATCCCCTTCAGTGGATGGTGATGAATCTTGGACCTACTGCAACATCAGTTTCATCATCACAAGAAACCTGAATGTTATATATTTCGCATTTACCTACATTCATTACAGTTTGCAGGCTCAATAATGACTTCTTGAGCTTTTTCTCTACAATGTCTCCCTAATTTTTTTAGGGTCTTTCTGCTCTTGTTTTTGCATATATTCTCCATTCGCTGCAAGTGTGTCCACCATCCCAATTGCCTCTCTTTTACAAACTGTTACAGTGATTCCAACAACAGTTCTTCTCTTATTTCTTCTTTCGCCTTTTTTCTCCCCTCGTGACTTCCTTTACTTCTCTCCAGAACTCAATTTCCACTGCCTGCAGCTAACTACTGATAGATTGTGTAGTATTCCATAACTCACAACCTAAGGTCAAAATAGGTCTGAAAATAGTTTTGAATAGTGTCATCTCAGTCTCTTCCTTGACTTCTCTCTCTGAGAAATTTTTGATTCATTGAAAAATATAATCTTCCGGCTTTTCCAATTCTGTCCGAAGTATGAATTAGTACTGATAACTACAAAACGAAAAATATAACTGAAAAAATGCTGTAATGAGTTTCATTACAGCACTACTTTTAGTACTGTAATGAGTTTCAATACAGCACTACTTTTAGTACTGTAATGAACTCATTACGATACTGAAATAGAGAAAAACAGATCAACACTTTCATTTACAACGATGCATGACGGATGTCAATAAAATTTCGAAGAAGTTAGTTTATTGAGCCAGATAACAGTCGTCTGCGGTGGATATCGGCTGTTTTATAAAAATTGTATTTATGTATAAATATAATATCGCAGTGTTCAAAGTCTCGAAATATCTTACTCCTCACATCTCAGAGAGGTTTTTCTGTTCGCTGCTGATAGTGATTTGTCGCTACAGACATTTTTTGCTGATTTAAAAAATTTATGATTTCGATATCCGAGAGAAAAGAATTGAATCAAAAGAAGGCAAAAAGTAGGTTGTCATTACCTTACCGACTATCAAGTATGCATAATTATTGTTCGTAAATATAATATTCTCTCCTAGGATACAGGAACCAATTATTCATGGGCGCCCGCATGGGGGCCGTGACTCCCCCTGAGATTTTGATCCTCCCTTCGTTTTTCGCAGGACACCTTCTATATAATTTAATTGATCTAAGGTGCGAGAAAAAAAGTGTTGGATTCACAACAATTTTCTGGTTTCCAATGGACTTTCTATGTAATCGGCAGAGTTATTTATTGAATTGATAACTTATTGAGGCGCGTAGAGCACTTTTTGGATGAACAAAAATCATGGAAAGTTTTCTTTGACGATGAAATACATGATTTTTGTTTACTCCAAAAGCGTTCAACGTGCCCCTAAGAAGTAATAAATACATAAAAAAGCCCATGCGTATCGGAATTCTTCTCAATCGTTACCAGATGATCTTTTTATGGATGATTGTTTTCATTAGACATTAGACGGTATCTTCGATGCGGAGTTCTTCAAGGGGCAAGTGCTGCTACTCTTATATTTCAATAATTATTGTCCATTCTGCAATTTTCTGAGAAGGGGGAAATATATAATCTTTTCATTCGTATTCCCATTCTAGAGTATTTGAATTCGAAACCTGTTGAGACTGTATTAAGGGAGTATTTTTTAGTTTTTGGTGTCTTTGCCTCAAATTGTGTTATTGAAGGTAAGTTCTATAATTATTCAAGTAGCTGATTTTTTCCGTAAGGCTTCTGTCGTATGTTATATTCTTTTTTTGCTTTCAATATAAATTTTCTAATAGATAATGATGTACAGTATAACAGTATAAAACAATTTCTTTCTCCTAATTCGAAATATTAGAGCCATAAAATGACCTCATCAATGTGACGTTTCACCTATTATATTTTAGTTTATTTATCAGAAGTGTAAGAGACTAGAAACCTGGTATTCTTCGGGAACTGCCGATAGAAATGAAAAATAAGTTAATTTTGAATTGTATAGTATTTCCGGATAATTTTCAATTTATAAGGAGTTATAAATGACCAATTTGAACTTCCTTGATCCTTGATCATAAACACTCCTTTGTAAACCAAAAATAATTGGAAAATAATAATCGAATAGTTCGACGATACAATTTATGTACAGGGTGATTCACTTATCTTGGTAACCCCAATTTTCTCGAAAACGTCGGAATATTTTTTCATTCTGTGAATGGCGTTTTGAACAACTCAATGTCAACTTGAGATGCGCATAAGAATCTGCGGAATAAATAAAGACGCCAGGCGTCGCGGCGCTATCAAAAATTTTTTCTCCAGGGACATACCTTTTTTCTCATGTCGTTCGAAAGGTGATTTCATTCTGAATTTTTTTTTTGAATAAAATTTTTATTCATTTCTAACCGTTAGCGATCTGCAGCGTATCTTATTTCGATTCTATTCCATTTATTTTTTTCAGTATTCTGGTAGTATGCCTTTATTTGGAGACATAGATGTAATTTTGTAATTTGAATTAAAAAAGGCTAGTTTTCTAGTCAATGTGCTTCTTCAAATAAGATGAAATATGTGGCTACAGCAAGATGGGGCTTCATGCCACAACGCTGCCATTGTCAAGAGATATTTAGATCAAGAATTCGAAAATAAATGGATTGAAACCAATGGACCCATCAGATATCGCCAGACCTAACGCTCGTGGATTACTTTCTGAGGGGTCCCCTTAAATATATGGTATACCAAACTGAGTCTAATAACTTGGACTATTTGAAAATGAAGATGAGAAACGCATGTGCCCAAGAAGACCCTTATATTTGGACTGAAGTAACTTATAATGAAATAGGGGAATGATATAACTTATGTATCATAATGGCCGGTATATAGAACATATGATTCGAAATGTTTGTTATTAAATAAAATGTTTATTGATATAAGATATAATATTTAATGAATAAAATAATAGAAAAATAGTTCATTACAGAACCTCCGTCATTTTACGAAACAAAATAAATTCTAGGTCATCTAGCCATTATGATCTATACACAAGTTATATCATCTCCCTATTTCATTATAAGTCACTTTGGTCAAAATATAAGGGTCCATTCATTTTAGAATTATTAATCTCAATATCTCTTTACAATGGCAGCGTTGTGACATCCCCATCCACATATTTAATCTTAATTAAAGGGGCAGATTGTTTAGAAAACTAGCCTTCTTGAATTTAAGGCACAAAATCATATCTATGTCTCCAAATCAAGGCATACAACCACAATACAGAAAAAAAAATGAATGGAATAGAATCAACATAAAACACGCTTCAGATCGCTGACGGTTAGAAATTGACAACAATTGTGTTCGAAAAAAAAGTTCAGAATGAAATTATCTTTCGAATGACATGATAAAAATGGTATGTCCCTGGAGAAAAAATTTTTGATAGCGTCGCGACGCCTGGCGTCTTTATTTATTCCGCAGATTTTTATGCGCATCTCAAGTCGACATTGACTTATTCAAAACGCCATTCACAGAATCAAAAAATATTCGGACGTTTTCGAGAAAATTGGGGTTACCAAGATAAATGAATCACCCTGTACATGCTACTTAGATTTCACTGCCTTTTATTTTGTTGGGAGTCACTTTGACCTATGTTTATAGTTTCATCCAAAAAAGTTAAGCTTCATACACAAATGTAGACAGAGAAACAATACAAGAAGAATATAGCGAACCGGACCGAACAACAACTGCATATGAATTCTGTAAGACTAACTGATATGCCCACTATGTGGTATTAGAATTTTGTTTGCAGAATTAAAAATATTTGTATGTGTTGTGACTCTTTCATTTTATAATTTGTTAATTTCGATAAAATATTTGTTTATTTAATTTTCTGGAGCAGTTTTGTATTATTTCGAATTATTTCTTGTTTTAGAAGTCATTACTCCATTCATTTAAAGGTTCATCATTTTTCATATATGATTTTTATGAATATCGTTTCATCGAGCGTATATGTATTTTATTTGTTTTCATTTCGTCGTAATTCATTGGCAATTATAATATTTATTTCATTCATTTCTCCATATTATTTATATTTTATTTTAATTATTTTCCTGTCAATATTTTTTCATAAAATATTATTTGTTTCGAAAGCAGTTGCCGTTTTATTTTATACGCATAACGTTATGTTGATTACGTTGAAAAAATGTTGAAATAAAAAATTTCATCAATTTAACTCTGACCCATCCCACTTGAGAACAAAACGTTTTACGAAAATTTTTATTTTGCCCCCCCGAGAAAAATTCCCGCGGGCGCCTATGCAATTATTGTTATCGGTGTTTTCAGAGTAACCTATCACTGTATGTATTCTTCCACCATGCTTGATTTTATTCTGCATTTATTTAGTATGTGTTAGATGAACTCCTTGCTATAAAGAAGGATATATCTCAGCAGCTGAAAGTTTGATGGCCGGAGCAAAAATTTTCATGAAATTTTGAATCATGCATATTTGAACCTAAAAGTGGGAAAAGAGTTTTGATTTTTGTCCTAGTGAAATATTGATTCAATGATAAAGGTCTCAAATCAACAACGCAATATGATTTAAGTTTCAAATTTCAATCATAGCATTATTTTCAAAAGATATGTTCCTCATTCTGAATTCGCACTGTACAGGATGAGGGGTCATTAGATTTTCTGATTTGTACAATGTTCGGAGTGGAATTCCACTATGCTTGAAATACTCCAACTTTTCTCCTAGTTTGCCATAATTGTTCACATCATTGTCGGGGTTTTGGGTTTATTTTCGAAATGAATGTAGTTATCGCATATCCTGGTCACAATGAAGTATATTTTGCTTTTCGCACTCAATTCAGCGAAAATGGCCGACAGAGAATTTCAGAACAGAGTTGTGTTGAAGTTTGTTTGCGTTCTATTTCAACCGGATTTCGAAGTTTCCGGTACATGTTGTGGTAGATGTTTGTTGCTGCCAGACTGCCACTAGTTAACAACGTAATCTGGAATTGTTCTGAGAGAAATAATTTTGGTAGACGGATCTGACCGATTTTTTTCTCCTCAAAAGCATCTAACGAAGGAATATTATTTGTCAATTCATTTTCATTACACGCTCCTGTCAATCAAAACAACAATTGGCAACAATTGTCACTTTCAAATATACATATTATATTAGGGGGTGCCTCGTTTATGAATGTTCCAATTGCTGTTCAGTGAATACCTACTTTATCATTCTTTGGTTTCAATTCTATGTTTGTTTAACATAGAGTTTATTTTAGGAACTTACTCATAGTCAGTCTTTTTCTTATTTTCGTCACACTTTTGAGCAATTATTATTTCGACCATGAACTGTTGTACCTGCATTTCCTACGGAGTTCTCCGAAAGAGGCATCGAATTGTATTTTTTCTACATCCTTACTAAAATAGTACAATTATATGCCCTTTATCCGATTCATAATGATTTTCATTATGATACAGATTTTTCATAACGACACATATTTGAACAAAAAGTAACTCATAATTTTTCAACCATGCATGCCATGCTGTATATGTTACATTACGTTAAAAACGTCATGGTGCCTTGAAATTCAATTCAGTGGCGGAATTCTCCATTAAAAATCCCATTCAAAATAAAATCTTTCCTTATACATTCTGAATTATTATCTATCGGGTGTAGAAAAATTAGCGTATGCAAATCTCATGTATTGGTTGCATGTCGTCGTTGTATAATATGCTATTATGACTTTTTGCAGACAATGTATAATGAAAAAGTCAGTCTCCTCCACTCCTCCTTTTCATATCGTAAACAAGATTTTTGCGGCAATCTGAGTCTGTTATAGACGCTTTGCATCGTCTGTAACAACTGATGATTCGTCTGAACCATCCACTTCTGCATGATTCCAGAATTTGCATTGATTTGATTTGAAAATTAATGAGATCAGAGGTCAGTATTGACAACCACAAAACGAAAAAAATTAACTGAGAACAATGCTGTAATGAGTTTATTACAGCACTACTTTTAGTACTGTAATGAACTCATTACGATACTGAAATAGAGAAACATAATTTTTTTCGGCTAAAAAAAAAAATACAAAATTAATAAAACATAATATATAATACTCTTACAGAAGGCTCATTCCGATCTAACACTCGTTCGTTCAAAAACTCATAGAAGAATATCAAGGGCTATTTCCTGAAAAGCGAGGAAAGTGATACTTTTCCAAAAGAGCAGTTCGTGAAGTGGACTTAGGTCAAGCAGTTGAGTGCGGAAGAAAGACACATTCAATATGAGTAAAAAACAATATGTTCTCTCTCTAGCGTATCAAATACTTTCACGAAATGTTTTAGTCTAGATACTGACATAGATACCTACATGACGAAATTTTATGATTAATGCTTCTCTTCAATATTTGCTCTACTATTTCTTCTCCAGGAAAAGAAATTGCGGTAGAACTTTCGTCTTGAAACTGACGTTATTAAAAATTATTTCTTGGGCTCTCAGCTCAGAGACGTTATTCAATGATCGGTACATAGAAACATCTCAAAATAATACGATTGACGCTATATGGCTATTCTTTAATATTGAAATGATTGCAAAAAAGTAATAGCAACAGTTATTTCAGCAAGCATTTCGAAAAATATTACTTTCCAAACGTCAATTGGTGTGGAAGGTAATACTTTTCAAAAGCCAGTAGGAAAAAGTTAATTAAAATGACATTCATTCTCACAAATGGCCACCGACCGAAGTCCTTCAGCCTGAGAAAAAGTAATGTTCAGATATATCTTCGCTCTTATCAAATCCCTAGGAATATTGACTTTTATTGATGTGGGGAAGCCTATATAGATAGTATATTTCACACACAAGTTTACATCTTTCATTCTCTTCATTCTGATTCTTAAAATTAAAATGAATATTTGAATATGTGATATATTATTGTTTTTCGTGAAATGTGCATATTTCGTGTAATTCATTATTTGAAAAGCTCGGAACAACTTAGTGGCATGTTTTGAAGGGTTGCAAAGCTCATTTTTAAAGGTTGAAAGAGCCATTCCTTTTTATCGAAACTCAATAGGAAAAAAATGTGCAAACAAAATATTTCTTTACCTCAAAAATCTATATTGTTAAATTATCTACGAGTCAAACACTCAAAAAAAAAAAAAAAAATTTAAAAAAAAAAATTTAAATTTAAAAAATTCCCTATTTTAAGCTAAATGGATTTATGGTTGAGAAGAATGCACTGAAAGTTTCCATGATTTTCAGTTTTCTGACGAAACTCTGAAACAAAGAATTCCGGAAATATTTCAAATAGTGAACTGATGAACCGCACCTGTGGCAAATAACCTGCTCTGTCGATAATTCAATAGAGCGTAAACGGAACGCCATCGTCCCAAATTCAATTTCTGTCCCTATATCAAATTGTATTGTATCGAATTGAACGGAATTCGTCTGAGAAACAGTAAAACCTCCTACGTAGGGCTTTTAATTCCGAGAATTGCCGTCCTTCACAGCGGCCGAAGCGTAAAAGCGGAGAATATGCGTTTTCAGCGACTCGTCCTCAGTCATTTCACTCCCCCGATGTTTCGCCAAGCCTCGAGGTTTTACGGCTACGCAGATGCATGCCAATTACTGCTCCTAATCTGGAAATTTCCAAGAGGATTCCTCGCAAGATTCCGCCGGGCCAAGACATTTCAGAGTGGAAATCCTGGTCGGTATCGAAGATTTATTCACAAAAAAAGGTTCCCATACATTTAAATCGCTTTTGGAATATACCTACATATCTTGGCGTTCAGGAAGGACTAATCTCCCCATTCATATTTCCTGCGCTCTCTTCTAATGACCCAGCCGATCCCTGTGGATTTCAATCGAAATCGAGGAGTGAGTGGAGTTAGTAGGGAACGATGGGGACAAAAATCGGTCCACAAGCGATTATTACGTACGTTCACTCCTTCCTTACTGTGAAAGAACTGGAGTGCTCCAAGAATGAAATATTTCTGGTGGAAACAGAGGCAATGTCCCAAACATATTTCTAATGAACTTTCCGTCAGATATTTAAATAACCTGAGGAATCTTATAAATGATATTATTTATTCTCGTAATTTATTTAGGTTGAGACTTGAGTTTTTTAATTAAACTTGAAGGACGTCTCAACAGTACCCTGTAATGAAAGAGTGAAACTTCTTATGTTTGGGATATTGAAGGCGTTTTGTGTTATTCATTTATCGCAGCGTTATTATATCCAGGGTGAGTCTTTGATCTATACTGATATTTTAACATAAGATTACTGAGGTTCAATATTACTAATTTTTTTCGATTCGGCCAGGTTGAAAAATTCAAGAACAGATTGATCTAACAAGTAGAAAAGAAGGAATCAAGAGTTGAGCTTTTTAGGAAGTAAATTAAATTATAGTAAAAAAAAATGGAAAGTTCCAT
The DNA here is from genome assembly GCA_038502775.1 of Hippodamia convergens. Taxonomy (NCBI): domain Eukaryota; kingdom Metazoa; phylum Arthropoda; class Insecta; order Coleoptera; family Coccinellidae; genus Hippodamia; species Hippodamia convergens. The sequence continues at coordinate 20,992,439 of CM076610.1, forward strand.
ATTCGGTGCTGAAATTCTATTATTGATTGTTGCTATTCATACATACCCTTTTTACTATAACTCGATTTATTTTCTGAAAAGCTGAAGTTTTGATTTCTCTTATTTTAAAATTATCAATTTCCTACATCCTATCATTGCGGCACAAATTTCTCATCAATTAACAACTATTTCCACAAGCCTTAATTTGTAATTTTTTCAAAAAGCAGTGAATAGGTCGAAATCGTCTTCAGATTCATCACAGCAATATCTTGTATACATGTCTTATATGAAAGGTATTCTCTAAGCTGAGAATAATCAAAAGTCTTCTCAAGTCTTATTTAGCCCTTATTTTAATGAATAGAGAAAAAGACTTACTTTGACAAAGATGAGATAATTAATGTTATGGCCAGAAGTAGTGATGAACTCACCCTGAAACTGACAGGATAGTTAAAATCGTTAATTTCTGAACTACCTACTATTGTGCCTAGAAAGAATATTTGTTTCATTTATATTGTAAACTACTTTTGGCCTACTTTATATCACAGTGGTTTATTTTATGTTGTACATATGTATTTTCAAGTTTTTCCTGAAATTATCATATTGCAGTTTTTTTGCATTGTGTTTTCAAAGTCATGTTCGTAATTGACCTACCATCAAAACATCATAAAAATCTGTCTATTTAAGTTATGACCACTGTTAAGTAGTACTATATAATGAATCTTTTTCTTCCAAGAAAAGAGGAATAATGAAACAAAATTCGCTGCTGATATAAAGGTGAAATCATTCTGAATTTTTCTAAAATTCAAAACTATTTTGAATCACTTTAGCTGCCGTGAGAGAACCCATAGTTCTCGTGTAATTATTGTCTAGAGAGAATGCCTCAAATCATCATCCAGAAGAGGGCCTCCAGCCGAGCCAGACCGATCCTGCAAGATAGATGTTCAACGAGATAAAATTAGTTCTAGAGAAATTAACAAAATAAAAAGCTGCCGAATATAGTATTCGATCCTGCACTCTCGGCGTGAATATTTTTCAAGTTTTACACTGAGGGATAGGTATAACCGAGTCCAAAACCATTAGAGATAACTTATATGCAAAAGTTCTCTCCAGGTTACGATAGCGGATCCTTATCCGGATCTTTACCCGTGGCAAGAACAGACTCCACTCCATATATCAATGAACTGACTGATTATACGTATGTGACGAGGGTTATCATGTCTCGTCTAACGCGTCTGGCTGGATTGGAATTCAGATCAGGGCAATTTTCAGTTCGGCTCGAATCGTAGTGGAGCTCCTGGTTTGGAATTCTGATAAGATGCAGATTGAAACTTCGCATTCGTTGAAAAGCAGCAGGTTTTGCTCCTGGTATTATTGTGAGATGAATGGGTCTACTACTCCTGCATTCCTGCTTCACGGTCACGTTCTCGATGATTTTATCTTGCCTTATCTACTTGTCAGACGAAAAACTTCCGTTACAAATGAAAGATTTTCGTGATATTTTTCATTTTGAGTAAGTTTTCTAATTAATAGGCTTTCACGACCGGATATACTGGTATGCAAAGAGTCTTCCGGGCTTATTGGCCGTGGTCCATTAGGAATAATTTCACCTAACGTTTCGCCTACAACTTCGGTAGGCATCTTCAGAGGATTCTCGGTCTAAGGTTGTACCTCGAACGCTGAATTTCTGACACTGGCGCGTTCGAACCGACGGTGCTGTCGACTGAATCAGACAGAAAAATCCGCACTAGCAGAACATGCGCTAATAGATGGACACAACATAGATTTCTCAAAAGCGGAGATTATTTCCAATATTAGAAGTTACTATCCCAGGCTGAACATGGAAGCCATTGAAATTTATAAACACAAAAATAACATAAATAGAAAAGAAGAGACTCCTTTCTTGCATAGCGCCTGGTTACCCACCTTAGAAAAAACCTTAGATCAAGCCGACACGAAGCGGGAGCGATGGGCCAATCAGCATCGCGCACGTAGACGCGCCACTTTTTCCCGCCACAAACCGGCGCGCAGATGACGTTTCCGGTTCGAACGCGCCAGTGTCAGAAATTCAGCGTTCGAGGTACAACCTTAGACCGAGAATCCTCTGAAGATGCCTACCGAAGTTGTAGGCGAAACGTTAGGTGAAATTATTCCTAATGGACCACGGCCAATAAGCCCGGAAGACTCTTTGGATACCAGTTTTCTAATTGTTGCTGAATATCCCAAAAATTGTTGGATTCTTGAAAATTTTCAAAAAACTGCTACATATTGTGAATTGGTTGATGCTTTCGCGGCCATCGTTACATGTCGGCCGTCATCGTAGATTCATTATCGACGTTTCGCCAGTTTAAGTGTCTGTCATCTTCAGGACATAACATCGGGCTGCACCTATCTCGCCAACACTGACTACTTACAACGACACCACCAGATCTGCAATATCGTCCACCGAAAAATAGGCAAAGAGTGTGGGTTTCAAGAGGAAGCAGTGCGTAGTATGTTTTCCTCTGAAAATGTTCAATGCAAAACCCATATGGACGCCACTGGGAAAGGAAATGAAGAATTCTATACATCACAGAATGCAAGTTGATGCATAGCAGACACGAACCAAATTTAATGAAGATATCACGAATATCGTTTCAATCATGAAACTGATTATTCTTTAAGTTTATCACCATTCTATTTTGAAAGTTGAGACTTTCAGGACATACGTACATAAAAAGTTTTTTCCTTTTGATGTGAGTGTGTCTTTAAAGAATATATTCTATATACTATAATACAGGGTGTTTCATTTCGTATATTTCTCATCGTATAGAGAAATACGTCGAATCATTTTGTTTGGGGGACATTTTTGACGTATACTTGTGGCTTGAACTTCCTGAAAAGGGGAGCTTCAATCCGTCAAAATTAAAAAGGGAAGAGGGGTTGATTGATTTGGATGATCTTGGGTGCCACTTTATAACGGTGCATGATAAACGTAATTTCAATGATTTTCGCCAAAAATTTATTTTTTATGTCAAATGAGCCACCTTCAATCTTCTGGTTATTTTTAACCTTTTCGGCACTGGCAGTCACATATGGATACGTCATGATCAATCCGTCCCAATTAAAAAAATATAAACTGTATTAACTTTGAGACCTATTGTTATCAAATGTGTACATATTCCTTACGATATCATGCGCTCCAAATATCATAAGAGATCGGAAATAAATAACTGTCGTATAGAGGTTGAAGATTATAGCAACTTGCAGGACTGTAGGTACATGATAATTTTCCTTTTTTCTCATACAAACTGTTTATAATCTTGATATATTTCATTATATAATTATTACAAATAGTCTCCTAATCGATATTGATATCAAACATTCTTGAACCTCATTCATTTTTCACAAAAAATGACTTAGTATATTATTTACACGAAAGTGACCCTCAGGTATTTATGGTAGTCCGGAGATGCCCACAAATGTTACAATCAGTTCATTGTGGATCTCTCATTTCATTTCAAAATATCGCTGAAATCATAAAACGGTATTTTTTTGAATAAAGGCTCAAAATCCGTTAGACTGATAAAGGGCTCGAGGCTGAAATGAAATGAATAATCAGGGCTGAAAGAAAATTACAAGACCATTTTCATTAAGCCGTTTTTACAAAACTTGAGAAATCTTAAAGAAGTCACATTTAAAAAAAAATTAATTGAATCGAAAAAATTTTATCTGCGTTTTTAAATCAAATGGTTTAGCACAATTGGAGTTATTTGATCACACTCATTTACAATTCGTTGACGTATTTCGTCCTAATTTTCATGCTGAGCCACAAAAATTTGATTTAATAAATTGAGTTTTGGCGAAAAGGGTTCATCAAAATTACGATTTTCATACACCGTTGCGAAAAGGCTTCCAAGGTCTTTCAAATGAAGAATCAGTGAACCCCTTTCCCCTATTTAATTTTGAGGGGTTGAAGCGCCCCCTCTAAGGGGGACTACTTCAGTAGATATTTCCCAGATAAACAAACTATGGAATATGAAGTATACAGGGTGGGTCGTCTGAGATGGAACACCCTGTATATACATATATATTATACATAAAGAAATTGAAAGAAATGTATAGCATCAATATCATTCTGCTCTGAACGGCATTTCTCTGTTCATTAGAATTAGATAATCAAATGTTATAAATCAGCCAGCGATGAGGCATATGGGTTTCTCAGAATCTTAACCACCAAATTAAATTATTGTTCGGCTCTTTTGCCATCTGATTTATGCTCTAGAATTTCAAGCACATTTGTAGATACTACTGTCTTTCAACTTTTATTCTGCAATTTTTCATGTAGGATAGTTGGTGATTCACGAAGCCGTGTAATGAAAAAAGAGGGAAGTTCACCAATTGTTTACATAAATTGGTTGAAATGGTTGCTGTTCGTTTAAGGTTGTCACAAATTTTCAATGCGTTGTCTTTAATTTTCCGCATTATTAACGTCATCATCAATGAAAAACATGTCAACAAATTCAATAGTTTAATAAATGTTAGGCGCTATTCAACAACGTTGCGAAATTCAAATTTGATCTATTAATTATCACTGTGTGAAATTGAGACTGAAATTCTTTCACGTCAGAAGTGGGGAAAAATCGATAAAGTTTTTCTGAAAAACATGACCTATATAAAGAAGAAATAAAAAACAGCTGAATGAAATGAAAGGCATATGGAAAAAAATCAGTTCTCAATGAATAACCAATGATCACTATTTGAATTATTCTTTTCATTTTATTTTTCGTTCAGAATAGGGAATTCACCTGTAACAATTCGCAATAGTTGACTTCTAAAAATGAGTTCGAATATGTAGTTAGGAATCTGTTTACAGAACGCTAATTGCTATTGTATAGAGAGGTAGTCCATTAGTTACAAACTGGCGTCTGAACTATGCATAGTAATCCGCAAAAAGCTGATATGCATGCTGGAGATGGAGAACTGGGCGAGCGGCAGGGCTTGATACCTATTGTTTTTTGTTAAAAGCTTGTTCGATCGCTTTAATGGCCATGATATAGATTCTGTTTCTGTTTTTCAGAATACCGCACATTCCGCAGCTGATTTCATGATTTCCCTTCATTATTATTCCAACAGGAGTTGGTGTTTCAGAACAAAGGTCGAATTATCGCGAAACACGTTTCTAACTAGATATTGTCCAGTGTACCGACCTTGGTTTTTGCCCGAATTATTTGGGAGGTTTGTTATTCAAAGTAACTAACCGGAGTTAATTGCTTAGACTTATTTCTAATTGGGATCATGTTTGTATACGTCACTTCAATGTTAATAGTTTTTCATACCTGAAATTGAAGGAGAAATTCAGACAAGATTTGTTCGAATATACGATTAGGCATTCTCCAATAGTATATTCTAACAAGTTGTATTCCAACACGAATGCAAAATTCGAGATCAAGCGACGAAGGAGCGATTGCATGAGTGTTAGAATTACCTTCTGCAACGAGTATCAGACGTTATTTTTCCATTTCAGGCAAGTTTTGTGAAATACTCTCGAAATTCAAATGAATATTTCCCTCCTGTCAAAAACTTCATATAAATAGAATACAATTATCGAAAATTACAGCGATAATTGCATTGTAGAGAGCGGAAGATCCCTGCGATAATTGCACTGCCCGTATCCATAGCAATTTCGGTAAATATTCCTCCGAATTACACTCGTGCATCAAAGTGACCTGATAATTCTGCATTTCAGCGTATTGTCTTTGAAAAACTGCATGAGTTCATTTTCATTTTTGGAGAAAGAGCCCTCCACCTTCGGTGTGGCATTCTTCATACTGTCCTTTTGTATTAAGTTCTGGTTTTGGTGATAGCAGATTCCTTTTTGGAGCGCTCACACATCTTATTTCAATATGCCTGGAAACTTGGCATCAAGTCCAACTTTTTGGATAAAAATTACCTTATGAGTGTCTCCTTTTGAAGATATTTTTGGCCTTCCTCCCATTTTTTTCGGTTGACATAAAGTTCCGTAATTATTTGAGAATTAGGTTATTGCATGTTTTCCCGGTTTATATTATCATTCGCGTGTTATTTGGGCTCGATTTTCAAGTCTCATGTAGGAAATGCTCCCGATCCCATGGCCCCTCGAGACACTTTCATCCATGTATATTTATCTTCTTATGATTTATATTCATGACAATAGATTCAGCATTCCTAGACTTTGTAACCATCATTCATATAATACTCGCGGTGAAGATTCTACCACCCGAGATTGAACCATACATTTCATTAGAGATTGCCATTGATATAAGATATTCAACTTCATGATGTTTTACCAAAATATTTGATTGGGAACGTCTATCAAAGTTCAGGCGTGAGCTGAGATAGAGATCGATCCTTGCCTCTTACTCCTATTATAGCGTTAGTGAGTTCTTCTCACCAATGAGAGTCCAGTAATATTATTATTGTTTTATATACTCGTATTGTATTTTTGACAGTATTGTTCAATTATTTTTCCTGTTTATTTCGAATGTATTTTAAATTTTCTTGACATAACAGTATATTCAGTAGAATGAAGTTATCATCATCATTATTATAAATAAATAAATATAAATAAATCTTTATTGGTCCTGTGGACAAAGTATGCATATGACAGGTCAAAAATGGGATAAAAAGTCAACATTATACTCATACAAAAAACATTATGAAAATATTTAAATGAGACAATTGCCGAATAATTTTTAAAAATGTATATAAATACAGGGTGTACCAAGTTCGACGGCCTATTAGACGTATCTGGAGAATTTTTTTCTCTTCTTTTGCTTTCGAATTTGTTAGAGTATGCAATTCTGAATACATTCGTGCTCAAATCGTTGTAGAAATATCATAACTTTCATTTTTCAAATTAGACCCTACTTTTTTATGATTGCGTTGGATTCTGCGAAGTAAAATGATGATAATGTTTTAACATGTTGATGCTCCTAAAATAGATAATTCTTGAGTTATTTACGATTTTCTGATTTTATGTCGTACGTAGCGTCAAATTCTTTAAATATGTTCCATATCAACAATGATAAATGAATTCAGAAAAGAGTGTGTCGCTAGTGAGTTATTGGAATAATTTATCTTCTATGACCAAGTTCATTGTTGATATGGAACAAATTCTATGAATTTGACGCTACGTACGATATGAAACAGGAAATCCTGAATTACCCAAAAATGATTAATTTTAGGAGCATTAACATGTTGGAACATTATCATCATTTTTCTTTGCCCAATCTAACACAATCATAAAAAAATGGGTTCTTATCTGGAAAACGAAAGTTCTGGGCCAATCTTGATTGCAATTTTTTACCCAACATTTAGAACACATTGTGACGAGTTTTTCAAAATCCTAAGAATGTACAATAATTTCACAGTTTTCGACTTCAAAAATGTGAAAACGATTTATACTTGAGATATCTAGATAAGGACTAACAAACATAATACCGAATACTCTTATCTCCCTTTTTTCTTCAGTTTTTTCTCGATATTTTGGAAAGTATCATGATGAATGCAACGATTTGAATACGAATGTATTCACAATTAAATACTCTATCGAATTCGAAAACAAAAAAGTAGAAAAAAGTTTTTTTATTTTTTTTTCATTCCTTGTATAACTGAAAGTAGTCAGGCTGCAAGAATATTTTAGCTCGGTAGATAATTTCAAACAATATCATAATCCAAATTTTCAGATTTCAAATAGGTCCAGTTCTCCAGAAACGCCTAATAGGCCGTCGAACTTGGTACACCCTGTACCTATATATTCACATGTATAAAAAATCTATCACACAAAAAAGACACTACTCAATATACTCCTCAATACTATTGTATGCCTTGCTTCGAAGCACGGCTTTTATCCTGTTTTTAAAAACTCTAAGGATCAAAACTTTATATTTACTAGGTATATGTGGTTATACATAACGAGGCCTTGATATAACATATATGTCTCATATTTTCTTGTTCTATATGAGCGATATGTGAGAAGTCAGTTTCTAGCGACAGTAGGCGATGTTCCAAAAATTAATCAACAGTACTAGGCTTTCAAGATTTGTTGGGACCGTAAAATAGAATTCAAGCAGTTTCCATTCACTTCCCGTTCCAAATTTTTTCATTTTGATTCACATGCATTTATAATTATAGTCCAAGAGCTAGTGAACCTTTTGAGTAACGGTTTGCCTGTAAGGCTAGAAATTTTTATAGCGATAGTTCCTAGCATCCTGAGGACGGAAATCATCGCCTGGCACCCCTCACCCCTGCACGTCGTCAAGATCTATATCTTTGAAAGTGTTAAAAAAATTAAAAAAATTAACTTGTTCCTGTAAGCTTGAAACTTTCATACGATTTTGTTCGTTCATTGTGAAGTTAAAAAAAAATTGACAGGCGATTTTGACGAGCACAAGTACCTGCCAGGCGACTCAAAAAGGGTGTAAAATATGAACAAAAATGAACTTTTTTCTGTAAGGCTGAAATTTATATATGTGTTCGTCTGAGGGAATGAAAAAATGAGTTTTATTATTAATCTTCATCATCATCTGATATGTTATCATTAATTTCTTCATCATATAGTACAATCGTTTCAAGCGTAGTACACCGTGTCTTAAATTGGTTGAGACTGCATTATATCTCAGCTATTATTGAAAATAGAGTCATGCGGTTTTCGAGGCCCTGTGTCATTTTTTTGTAAAACTTTTAAATCCACAAACAGAAATATTCCATCTTCTTTTGTTTCTGGAATACAGTGCGAAAATGAAAATGTTCACTTTTTGAAGATTTTATTATTTCTCGGACCCTGTATGAGAAAGAAAAAGTATGAAAATGTTTATAATAATATTTTTACGTAGAAGTCAGTGGGGTAGCTTAAAATTTTTATCTAATAAATGTTTTTAAGATATAGCACAAACTTGAAATGTTTCAAATGGAACACCTCGTATGTTTTAACGTCTCAAAACTTCTCATTTTTTTCTGAATACATCGATGTATCACAACCTTACCTTCAATAAATTTGAGCGTCAACCATCCGAAAAATGTATACAGTCGTCGCTCGATAATCCGGCGCTAGCCAATCCGGTACGCTCGGTAGTCCGGCACTTTGGGACCCAGGTAACCCGCTCTATAATCTGGCGTTTTATACAGCTGAACGCCGGATCACCGAGAGTAGTTTTTTCCCGCTCGGCAGTCCGGACCTAACCTCGACAGTGATGTCATGTATTTGTTTTCTCTTGTTTCATAGCGTCCCTTGACAAAATAGCAATCTAATTTTGCGAAAGTTGGATAGTGGTGAAAATCATATGAAGTTAGCTCTTTTTTTCCTGTACAAATTCGATAATCCGGCATTTCCGATAATCTGGCATCAAGCACCTACTGTATTTCCGTTTGTTTTTTTTTTAAGTAAGACATGAATTCTTCCACACATGCATCAAAAAACCATTTTTCAGTTGATATTTTGAAATTATTTTCAAAATAGGATAAAATAAATCTGTTTAGATCACATGGCTCTTTGAAAAAGTAATGATTAAATGCTTGTGAATATTGATTAAATGCGTGGGATAGTTTTTTCAACTGAAATTGGTGTTCCATATGAAAAATTTCATTTCGTTCCAATTCAATCTCAAAAACAATGCTTTGAAAAAATGTTTTGCTACGCCACTGACTTCTTCGTAAAAATATCATTATAAGAAGTTTTAATTTTTTTTCTTTCTTATGCAGGGCCCGAGAAATAATAACATCTTCAAAAAGTGAACATTTTCAATTTCGCAAAAAGTGACACAGGGGTCTCGAAAACCGCATGACTCTATTTTCAATAATAGCTGAGATATAATGCAGTCTCAACCAATTTAAGACACAGTGTACTACGCTTGAAACGGTTGTACTATATGATGAAGAAATTAATGATAACATATCAGATGATGATGAAGATTAATAATAAAACTTATTTTTTCATTCCCTCAGAGGAACACATATATAAATTTCAGCCTTACAGAAAAAAGTTCATTTTTGTTCGTATTTTACACCCTTTTCGAGTCGCCTGGCAGGTACTTGTGCTCGTCGAAATCGCCTGTCAATTTTTTTTTTGAACTTCACAATGAACGAACAAAATCGTATGAAAGTTTCAAGCTTACAGGAACAAGTTTATTTTTTAAATTTTTTTAACACTTTCAAAGATATAGATCTTGATGACGTGCAGGGGTGAGGGGTGCCAGGCGATGATTTCCGTCCTCAGCATGTTCGGAACTATCGCTATAAAAATTTCTAGCCTTACAGGCAAACCGTTACTCAAAAGGTTCACTAGCTCTCGTACTATTAAGTCAATTTTCATCTGTTTTCTTCTTTAATTTTCTATACCTGAATACTGAAATTATTTGAAATTAAAACTCAAAGTTACAAATGTCATTTCATGAAATACCAGAAATTAGTTGTGCATAGGTTGCAGTTTGAATGAGTATTAGGTTAATTCTTTCTCTGTTCAATTATTTCCTGGAGAAACTAGCTTGAACTCATACAGGGTGTTTCTAAATTCATGCAACAAAAATCAGGAGGACAATGCTTGTATGAAATAAAGATGGGTCTTTCCTATAACAAAATTTTCTTAGCCCAACCCTATCCGAGATATCGCCCTTAATACATAACAAGTATTCTACGTTCATGTATTTTGGATGGAGGCGGCCATTTCCAGCATTTATTTCAAATAATCCCACATTTTGCATCTTCACAGTTTTCGAATCAATTCATTAAAATAATTATAAAATAATGGTTTTGGAAAAAAAGTTCAGTTAAAAAATAATATGTAAACAAAAGTAGGATTTTAATTCATAATTTCATTTCATGAAAATTCATCTCGAAGAAAATGTTCGATATGAAGTAATGTATGTGTTTCTCTGATACTGCAAGGCGAGCGGTAAAGCTTTGTCAGGGGGCACAATAGACAATCAAGTCGCAGTGGACTGTAACCCCTTTTAAACTATTAACTATTAACTATTGATGTATGTGTTGCTAATTACACCCTTGTATAATGTAACAGGAATATTTAAAAAAAAATACCCGTGGTTATTTGTTTGCGGGTGCACGGAAATTACAGAATTTCAAGTTTCTAGCTCAACTGGAATTTTACAGAAAAATGAAAATTGAATTTTAGTTACCACTTCTCAAAGGTGATATCTCGGAAAGGGTGGTTGGAGGAAATTTTCTTACAGAAAAGACCCATCTTACGAGCATGCACCTACTGAATTTTGTCGCATGAATATATCATATAATATAAGAATATTATAGACAGTCAGAATATATCTGATGAAGATTATTTGAGTACCCGGCAATATAAATAATCTATACACAAATTCTCCTTTCATACTAAGCAATCCTGCGCTTGCTAGCTAGACGGAACTCGATTTCACTAATCCAAACGAAACGGTCATTATACCCTTCACTTATGCCAAACTAGTCTGATTTATCACCGGTGAGAACCTACCGCTCCAACTTCATTGTTGAACGTCTGGTCTGAAATGCAATAATCTAGAGCTCTAGAGCAGTCAACTCCGTGCTGTGTTAAAATACGGCTTTCCACTTTCTACCCAGTTAATTCTATCTGCGCCCTCGGCTCCCAGGGACCGTTTTCAGGCCATGGAATACCTTTCTAAAGACTCGGTAAATAGCTGCTGTACCTCTGAGGATGTTTGATTACCAAACACGCATGGATTGCCACTTCTTGCCGGAAATTTGAACGAAATAGTAGTTCACGGGCTGGGGCGAGTGAAGATAGAGAAGAGAGCTATTAGAATGCTAGCTACCTGGGAACATCCTCTTCCAAATATGGCTCTGGATATTATCCCTCCAATTTAGACTCGAAAATATTATTTTTTGCGATTATTTATATCTCATATTATTGTGGGATCCGAGATTTATTAGAAAATAAGTTAGTTTATAGTAGTTTCAAATTTTAACCTACGGCACCGAACTCAAGTGTAGTACTTCTCAGTGGGGCTATCAGGCGGTTCGAGGCACTCGACGCGCAAGATTTCTTGAGTGTTAACAGGTGTCGATCGAAAAGTTGAGATTCATGGGAAAGTATTAACTTCCTAGGTCTTGCTGGAAAAAGAGAGTAAGGGGTACTTCGAGAGAAATAGGGAATAGTTGGGAGTCGATCAGAGAACGGGACGAGAGACGGTCAGACCGTTGACAATTAATTAGACGCGGTTCAGAAGAACCGATTAGACAGAATTTTCTTAGACGTGGTAAGAACCGATCAGACGGAATTTTCGACTAAGTAATTAGACGGACACTAGTCGAAAAATATTCATTGAAGTACGTTCAGTGACTGAAATCCTGAGTTTTTTGTTGTCAGTGTGTATTTAATTCTATTTATTCTATTCATTAAATATTCTATTAAATTACCTGGTGCCTAGTTATTTCCCTAGATCCAGTAAAAATCCTACATTATTGTGCTTTATTTTGCTTTGTACGAGGGTGGTTCAAATATGATGGAGACAAATGCTGTAGATGGCACGCATGTATGTTTTAAAGGTCGTGGCTCGAATATATGATAGCTTGGTCCCTAAGGAATACTTTGGTATAGTTTTCGTCGGGAACGCATGTTCACGTTGGTGCTAACGACCATAAGTGAATGTCAAGTGCAGAGCGGTATTGCGCAACGTATTGAAATTCGTTTTTTAGTGTGAGACGGCATTAATAACAGGGACATTTTTCTGCGTTTGCGAAATCAGATCGGTAGTGAGTGCCTGACTAAGGTTGTTGTATTCGAATAGGCATAAGCATTGAAGAATGGAAGTGAAACCTTCTAGAATGAGCCGCATGATCATCCACCGCGAACTCTCTCTGAAAACACCCGTGAAATCTATTTATCGTTCGAAACGGAGGAGCATTCTAGCAAGAAGTGCAATTATTTTCCAGGATACCGCGAACTTTCATACCGCGCATCACACGCTCGATACAATATCGGAATTAGGGTAAAAAGTATATTATATTATTATATTAGCGAGGATCCTACAGCTTCTGCCGCATCTCGCATTTCGATCTCCATACTTGTCGATTTCTCCAATCATCCTCATGAATTGCTCTATCCCTCATAATTTCAAAAACATTCTTCAACCAAGTTGTAGCAGGTCCATCTATTATCCTCCATTCGTTGCACGTGACCATACCATATCAACTGTCGGGTTTCTATTCTTTCAGATGTTCTTAGTATTTTATTTGTCCTTCGTCTTATTTCATCATTCGTTATATGTTCAATTCTGGATATTCGACATGACCTCCTCAAATAATCCATTTCAACGGTATCTATGTTTTCTTTTATTTTCTTGGTCATTTGCCAACACTCCGAACCATAAGTTAGAATAGGTTCTACTATGGATTTGTACAAGGTTAATTTGTTCTTTAAAGAGATTTGATTAGACCAAAGAAGTGAATTAAGTATCTTAACAGTTTTCTGACCTTGTTGAATTTTGTGTTTAATATCTCTCTTTGTTGTTCCTTCGTTTGAAGGTATTTATATTGTTCACATTTATTAAACATTCTCATTTCCAAATCCGGGTCTTCATCCTCCTCACCAATCTTCATGTATTGAGTTTTCGTCATATTCATCTTCATTCCCCACTTTTCATACTCATCCTTAAGTTTTCTGAGCATGTAATCTGCATCTTCTTCACAACTTGCAACTATTACTTGATCGTCTGCAAAAAATAGGGTAGCCAGATAGTGATCATTGATTTTGATTCCCATTCCTGAGCATTTTTCACGCCAGTTATGAAGAGCCTCCTGGATATATATCTTGAATAGAGTAGGTGAAAGACAGCATCCTTGTTTCAAACCCTTCGTAACCTTGAATATATTTGAGAAAGTATTTCCTGTCTTCTCCATACTTTGGGGATCTTTATAAATGTTATACAGCGCTCTTGTGAGGTGTTTATTCATTTCAATTTTTTTTAAAATATCAAATAAAAGTTTTAAGGGTATTGTATCATAGGCCTCCTCGAGATCAATGAATACTAAATGAGTTGCTAAATCTCTGGCTGTTCTTTTTTCTATTATCTGTTGGAGAGTGAAAATATTGTCCATACAAGATCTTCCTGCTCGAAACCCACCTTGTTCTTCCATGTCATTATATTCCTCCTCAATCCTTTTCTTCAATATACGACCGTATAATCTTCCTATAGAGCTGGTCACACTTATTCCTCTGTAATTTCTGCACATTCTCCTATCCCCTTTTTTAAAAATTGAACTTATATTGGCTAGGTTCCAATCTGAAGGAATATTTTGGCCTTCAATCAAACATCTATTGAATAAATGTTTTAAAGCATCCAATAGATCATCTGGTCCGTATTTGACCAGTTCAATAGGAATATCTCCTGGACCTGAAGCTTTTCCGTTCTTCATCCCTTTTAATTCCTTCCTTAGCTCTTCTTTACTTATTTCACGTATCTTGGAATCCATCACATTGATGTCCTACAAATCTCCCAGGAAGTTCATCCTATTTTCTGTTAGTAATAATCTATAATGTTCTTCCCATTTTTCATTCGGAATAAGGTTTATTTTTCCATTATCTTTTCTATCTTTCCTCAAATTTCTTATGAATTTCCAAGCCTGCGACTCTCTAGATCCTTCTAAATTTCTTTCGACCTCTTCACATTTTTTTTCCACATTTCATTTTTTTTCTTAGCGACTGTTTTTTTGCTTCTCTATTCAGACGTACATAAATGTCCCGATCTTGTGAATCTTTTGTATTCAACCATTTGTAATACGCTCTTTTCTTTCTGTTAACTATCTCTTCTGTTTCTTTCGACCACCATTCCGGATTCCTTTGTTCATTCTCTTCATTAAATCCTAAAGCTTCTCTGGCGGCTTGGTGAATACATTCTTTCAAGTCTTGATATTCTTCCTGAGTTGTTCCTCTTTCATTTGTGCAGACAAGTTTAGATGTTAACCTTATTTTGTAAAGATATTGTACTGATTCTTGTTTTAAACTTTCCAGATTATATTTTCTGATAATTGGACCTTGTTCTTCATTACTTCCTAGGATCTGCCTTCTTCTATAATTAAAGGTTATTGTTGCTACCAATAAATAATGGTCTGACCCACATTCAGCTCCTCGATATACCCTTACGTCTTTTGTTCTGAGTCTTGTATTTTGTGGTTAGATGAAATAATCAATTACCGATCGTAAGTTCCTTGTAGGTTGTTCCCAAGTAAATTTATGAATGTTCTTGTGCTGAAAAAAACCATTCATTATTTTCAGATCTAAGCTCTGACACAACTCAATAAGTCGATCCCCGTTATTGTTTACTCGTTCTTCTCCATGTCTCCCTATAACTCCTCCACTTTGTGCTTTACCCACTCTTGCGTTAAAATCGCCACAAAGACAAATTTCTTTAGAAGGTTTGATATTGATTAAGACATCTCTAAGTTTGTTAAAAAACTCATCTTTTACTTTCACTTCAGCATCATCACTGGGCGCGTATATTCCTATTATAACTATTTCTTCTCCATATTTTTCTATTTGCATAGTGATAATCTGTTCATCTATCCCTTCCTAGCTTCTGATTATTTTCTTGAATTTTTTGTGTATGGCAATAGATACCCCTCTCTTGGCTCTTTCGCTTTTATCTACACCACTATAAAAATGAATATAGTCATCCTTCACCTAATTTCCTTTACCTTTCTTCTTTGTCTCTGTTAGAACACATATGTCTATTCTCTGTCGTTTCAGTTCTTGAAAAACTTCATCTTTAGTTCTTATTCCTTGAACATTCCATGTAGCCCATCTCATCGTCCTCTTTCGTTCTAGTCGTCGTCTTCTATTTGCATCGTTATTTCGAAGCATTTGATCGAAATTTTCAGCAGTTCTTGGGTAAAAAGTACTGAAATTTATCACCTTATAATTACCTTATGCTTGGGCCACTGAACAAAAACCTCGGAGATCAAAAATCCAACACTGACGATGAGGTAAAGAAGTTGCCCAAGGAACTCTTCGATAACCGTCATCAAAAACTTTCTGGAAAGATGGACACACTCCGTAACTAGTGAGACAAATTAACTACGAAAACTGAATTTTTCCGGTAGTAAATTTATTTTATCTCGATCATATTTGATCCACCCTCGTACCAGTTGAAGGAAAAGAACCGATCATGCGGTACAAAGATTTTGGAACTCAACTTCATTCTAAACTCTAATTCGTCAATAGCCTACTCCTACTCATTTTTCCTAAAAATTGAAATGTCAAAAACTATTCAGAATGAAGTATCGTATAAAATATTTTTTTCTGATTCCGTGTCGAATCCATTCTGCCACACCTTGTAGAACAAACAAAATAATTCTCGAATATTTCATTCTTGCACAGTTTCATTGTAATTATATTTATTTATTACGTAATATTTATTGATTACATGTTGGCTACCTGCCACGGATTATATGTCAAATTCATCAACCAGAAAACAATAAAATATTCTTCGATTCACTAAACGATATTGGAAATATTTCATTGATTTCGATAAAAATTGAACAAATTAGTGATAATAATGAATGATACTCGTACAGAAGGCCCCTTCACTCGTTTGTCAAAAACTAGATACTTTGTGGCTCGTTTTTGAATTTTGAACCCGTGTGAAAATATCAATGCCTTCTGCATAAATTACTAATAATGATATTTTTCGAGTATGTGGTTAATTTTGATAAAGCTGAGTTCGTGAACTTCAACTCATGCATTGAAAATGTTCAAATGTTCTTCAATAACGAATGAAGGAACTCAATAAGCTGTGTCATACCTTGCCTCTTAATGTAGTCTGCATATCATACTCTTGCAACAAGATCTTCCAGTTCATTGAGCATTCCAAAGCTCCGAATCAACCAATTTGAAATGAATGTTTAATACCAGAGCATCTCATTTTTTCATCTATTCCATATAATTTTCAAAGACCTGACCGTCATATTTTCCGAGGAACTGAACCTCTTTGAATGAAAATTTCATAACGTATTCTTTGGTAATATAATTCGTAGGTACAATTTTACATATTTTGTTAATTTCATCCCACACCGTCTTTTTAATGAGAAAATACAGATTTCAAATTTGTTTATGAGAATTTTCGGGTTCAAATACTTCAAATTTTTCCTAAAAGTTCGTATATCCAAAAAGGTGAGTCAGACTAGTCGCATACATTTCGACAACACAGTTGAACAGGCAATATATTATTCGGTATAACTTTCGCATGCAAAAAATCCACAATTTCTCAAAAGAAGAAGCTGTCCTGATTTCAAGGCTAACACTGAACTAGAGAAAAAGCAGAAAATATGTGTAAGCAGCGACATGATATGAAAAAAATATATTTTATGACAGAATGGATGATATTTTTACCTTGAAGAGGTATTCTTGAATCTCTTCAGATTAAGCAATCAAGCTCCACATATAATTTTTGAATAAATTTCCCTTAAATGCCCAGCCTTTATGAAATGAGACTAGTGTTGTACAAAATCCCAACGAGCTAGTCATTCCATGCCATAGTCTCCATTCACATCTAATTGCCTGTATCTATTTACATCGGATGAATCTCAACCGTCCTTACGAAAAACATCCACTTGGAATTTCAAATTTGCAGCGCAAACGTTCCATTAACAAATTGCAGAATTTGCATACTTGTGTAGAGTGTTGTGTGTTTGCCCTCATTAAGGGATTGGAAAATGCTGTGGCAAGCCATGTGTTGTATGAGGGTTGCAGGAAAAAGGGTGTAATGGTCAGTTATCATACTGATACGAGTATAGAATTTTTGCCCTCATTCGAAAATGTCACAAAAAGAGAATTAATTTCGATGATCCGTTGTGCAATTGAAAACTCGCGGATCGTATCCCGGAACATTATGAGAGGAAACTGTGTTCTCTGACTGTTGATTCAACTCTCAGACCTGATCTGATGCAATTATCAGAAATTTTCAATGAAATTAGATACTTTTTATTCAACTACTTTCATTCCCTGTATTACTCAACTAAAATAAGCATAAGATCATATGAACATTCACTCATTTCGAATAGTCTGATAGAGTACTTTGGAACCATGTCAGGATTGATGTACAAACGGTTAGCAAATTGTTGAATGCTTTTAATAGAACTTCTAAATCTATTCTACACATCCCCATTCGTGCCCTGTTAAGAACTTATGTTCCACCTTAGCATAAATGAAAACCTTTGAGCAACCATTCATTCTCGATGGTTTTTCGGTCAGGAGAAAGACTGTTTTGTAATTCGGAGGACATTTATAATAGCATACGATTGTATGAATCCGCCCTTAGAGGACAAATAACCATAGTTTCCACATTGATAAATAAGTTTCCATTTTTTAAGTGATAAATCTTTGTTACAGAAGATTTAGTGATGATTTCTGTGAATTACATCGAAACTCAAAAGAGATTTCACATGGCAATTAATTTTACTCTTAAATAGATTGTATAGGTATATGACACTGAGTTTTCATGGCCTTCAGAAAAGAATAAAACTTCGAAAAAATACCTCATTTGAACATTTTGATTTTGTTCTCGATGCCTTCGACGTGCCCTAGTACTCAATATTTTTTCATCGATGGTATAATTAGAAATATTTTAATTATTCGCAACATTGTTATTTTTTATACCTACATTTAATTTTTGTCTATATGGAGGTTGATATGTTTCTTTTTAGTCTAAAATATATCGTCTTTTCAAAAAAAATTTTTGATGATTGTGGAAACTTTCATATAACATCTTGTTCTGTTGGGTAGGTACATTAATCGAATACTGATACAACCTTTAATATTTATTGCTGCCCGTATTCTAAGGGATAAATTCATTCGAATAGGGTGATCAATGAGGTGAGTAGTGAAAATATATAATAGTTCATTGAAAGATAAAGGAGTATGAAGCCAATTTGAATATATTCAAGTCTATTACAATGATCGTTCGTGAGACCGCATTGAAAACAAAATCTAATTATATATTTCCACAAAAATGTATTAGGCCATCAAATAACACTCCAACATGATTCAAAATGTATAATAATTATGAGCATGAATTCAAATTCATAGTTGAAAAGTAGCTGGAACAAGTGATGCGAAAAATAAAAAAAATACCTATCACCACAATCTATTCTCGAGCCTATTGCCTTCATTCTCTGCTCAGAATATTGAACAGACAGTCTGATGAATACTCTAACAGCCGCTTGCCAGTTCACTAAATTCGGAACTAAATTGAGTTTTGAGTCACAAATCAGATGAGCATGCATAATTACAAAGATGATCTTATGATGCGCGCATCTGATTTGTGCCTCAGGATTCAATTTAGTTCCGAATTTAGTGAACTGGCAAGCAACTTTAAGACCTTATGCTGCCTTATAAAACATTCTTGTTATAACTGAATATAGAAGCAATGAAAATTAATAGAGTATTGAGTATTATATTAAATGAAAAATCGTCTGAATATATCTATGAACTCATTTTTGTCTTCTTCAAATGATACTTACCTTTATTCCACATTCGAAAAGCCAATTAATTTTATTATGCAACTTTTTGCAGCACAACACTGTAGAAAACAGGTTATGACACATCATAGCAAGTTTATATCGTCTTTCTCGTATAAGACAAATAATACAACCTCATATTATACAGAGTGTCATACCAGGAGTGCCCATTAGAAGTTTATGGAGAAATAATAATTCATCCAAATTTTGTGTTATAAGCCAAGTAGACCTTCATTTATGAGGTATTTTCAAATATCAATAACTTTCGCTTTCACCAGAAATGGTATCAACTTTCTTATTTCAAATAATACTGTAGTGGGCCAAAAGCCTGTATGTATTCTCGATCAATAAAATGAAAAGACGAAAAAAAAATGGAAAATCCTGTATATTATGACTTTTTTCTGATAGATCTTCGAATCCCACATTCATTTTATGTATCATTCCTCATAACCATCTAGAGCCATTTTCGAGTTATTCACTGTTTTCTGAAAAAAAAAATACAAATTGAGGCTTGTAGAACACTCAGAATTCAATAAAAGCGCAACGCACAATTTCAGATCTGTTTTTTGAAATGGGTTACCGAAAAGATATTCGACGTCACTCTGTAGAGAAAATAACGTTTCGACATACTGGGAGGTAAGATGAGAGTGACAAAGTTGGAATTCAAAAAAAGCCAAATACTCGATTTTTTCAAATGGAAACCGTGTTTTTTTCACTCACATATCAATTTGTGTGTCCCCTTCATCTAAAATGTAGCATTTTCGAGATCTTCAGGAATCACTGTTAGAGTGTCAAAGTTTGAATTCAAAGAAGGCTAAAAATTCAATTTTTCCAAATGGAAACCATATTTTTTTCACTCGAATTTCATTTAGTGACGAAAAATTAAGTGGAGTCTTCTAAAGGTTCCCTATATCTAAAATGTTCCATTTTCGAGATATTCAGAAATAACTGGTAGCTGCAAGGTATCAAATATGATCTATGTCCACCCTTTCATAGGAATCTCTATGACCTTATTAAATTTATTTGAGGTTTGTTCCAACTCAAGGATTCATCTTGTAATGCATTGGCGGAATTCTGTGCCAGAATAAATGAGGAAATTCACCAACCAAGCTATAGTGCGTGGATGAAATATTTAAAATGTGTTAGAATTCAATTTTCTATTCTGATTCATGTGAATAAAATTTCTAGAAGTTTCATTACATTTTTCATAAGTTTCGTATTACAATTTGAGCTTTCGATATATTTGCCTTATTTTCCAAAACATAACTCATTATTTTCATTATGAGCAGTAACGAAACTAGTGATCGTTTACTTTGAACAATGAACTAATTTTTGAGAAATGTCTGCAACAGAAGCATGGAAAAGTATGAATGAAGTTATAAAGATTTTTATGAAGGGGCACGCATAAAAATCATATTATATTATGCTCCTAGCTAACATTCATTTCTGAATATCTCGAAAATGGTACATTTCAGATATAGGGAACCCTAAAAAGAATCCACTTATTACTACCTAACAAACTGATATGTGAGTGAAAAAAATACGGTTTCCATTTGAAAAAATCGAGTTTTTGGTTTTTTTTAATTTCCAACTTTGACACTCTCATCTTACCTCCAAGTATATCAAAACGTTATTCTCTCTACACAGTGACGTCGAAATATCTTGTCGGTAACCCATTTCAAAAAACAGATCTGTCATTGTGCGTTGCGCTTTTATTGAATTCTAAGTGTTCTAGAAGCCTCAATTTGTATTTTTATTTTTATTCAGAAAACAGTGAATAACTCGAAAACGGCTCTAGATGGCTATAGGAAATGATACCTAAAATAAATATGGCATTCGAAGATCTATCCGAAAAAGTCATAATATACAGGGTGTTCCATTTGAAATAAGAAAGTTGATACCATTTCCGGTGAAAGCGGAAAGTATTGATATTTAAAAATATATCATAAATGAAGGACTTCTTGGCTTATATCTTCTCACAAAATTTGGAAGTGAATTTTATTTCATGTGTTTATTATAGTTGTTAGTGTGTGAGTTGCACTTTAGTACTATTTTCAGAAGAGTTCTTGGATATCGAGGACCAATCCCTGACAGCCTCTGATTGATTATTTCGATTGAAGCACTGAGGTGCAGAATGTCAAACTCTGAAAAACAGCCGACGATCTTAGTTATTTCCGGAATTCGACGTTTTCTCTGACTCTAAAAACATGTCGATTTCTTCTATAATAATCTAGCTCTAAGCCTTGATTCTTGTCCACAAGCATTGTTCTTATCACATACTTAGAGAACTTCATTCCAACATACATCACTTTTAATATCAGATATATTAGGTTCTGTATCAAAAAAATACTTGTTGCTTCACTTTCACAGAGACTACTCTTTTCTCTCACTGTTGGTAATAATTTATCATAGCCTGGTGGTGCATCGATTTCAATTATAAACTTCATTTCATTGTGAATAAACAGAAAAGTATGAACGTAAAATAATTTACTAATATACCTTATGATCAGTAATACTGATTTCGTCTACGTTGAACTGAGCTATTATTTTGAGCTCAAAGAAAAAACTCTTCTACACCTGTTAAATGAACCCCCATTATATAGCAAGCGTTCATGTAGTTTTGATCCTAAGTTTCGTTCGTTTGAATTAATTCATATGTTATGCTCTCCAGTTCACCGAATAGAATGATGAACGATGATAATATGCTAAGTGCATACATTCAACAATGGAAATTAGTGGGTACTTTGCAGTCATAAGCCTGTATGAAGTCTCATTTGTTTCATAGTATGAATTTCGGATTATGAACTGCTAGAAAATCAATATTATCTATAATATATGTAAAATATATAAAATACTTTCAAGTATTAGAGGACGCGTAATTGCTATGCAATCGATTGATTCGATATGCGAACACCGCATTAAAAACTGTACTCTTCAAAGTATTCCTCCTCCGGGATTGTCAGTACAGTATTTTTCTTCTTCCCTTATTGCGATTATAGTTTTCATCACTCAAGCCTATCTCAAATTTTTCCATCCATCAGATGATTCAGCATTTCCTCTCAATCGCCTAATGAATGAGTTGGTTAGCGACAATCAGAATATTAACAGAAGCTTCAAGTATTGATACAAACTATCATAAGGGACAACGAGTAGAAATTTGTGCGCGTTCAAAATTGGATGTTTGCAGAAACGCTTTCATAAATCCATTGGGGCCCTATTTGCCTCTAGTTCCACTGTGGAATTAGCTCCCGGTGGAATTATTGATCTTCATCACAGTTGAAGCCTAATGTTCATCGAGTTTACGATTCAATAGAAACGCCAATAAAACAGATAAAGGAAATACGAAGAACCGAACGACGAATACCAGTAGCATTATGAACTGGCTGCTCGCATAAACATTTAGAAATGTGGGAACTCTGAGTGGATCGTCTTCTCATTTCGGATATGCTGTCGAAAGCTCTTTCAAATGCGATTGCTCTTTTAAGGCGATAAACATCAGTTTATAATAGGTAATGAATTGGAATTTTCTATTTGTCTACTCTAGAATAACCATATTTGGGTGTATTATAAGCAGGTGTGTCTAAAGACCTACTTGAAGCAGTGTACATTGTAGATCTAAGAGTAACCCTGCATGCTGTGAAAAAATGTATTACAGCAACAATTGTCTTTGGCACAGCTTTTCCGAGAATTTTATTCGCATTCATTGGATTTCGATCTTCCAATTACTCAAACTGCAGAAATCTATAGTACGATTTTCCCATGATAGGAAAAATACAAAATGTGATCCTCCAGGTAACGAAGATGCGATCAGCTTGCGCATCGCGTCATCTGGTAAGTGTACTCTGGCCAGTAAAATAGAAATTCAAACAACTCCGTTCTTAAATCAATTATATTTTCCTCGGATAGTCGTTATTTTGAGGAAAGTCTCTCACTAGAATTGATTCAGCTAGGAATATTTCACGATTCCAACAAACACTCAGATAATGTAATTTTCCTGCTTGTCAAACATTAAACCAAATTTTTCAAGAGAGCATTCTACGAATGCGGGAGTAATTCCAAATTAAACTAGCTTAACAGGATTGATAGGACTAATTGTGATTGAAACACTATTTATGACTTTGCTGACGTTTCGTGGTTATATTTCCACTTCATCAGGGCTGAAAATTACATTCAATAAATATAAAAAAATTCGGTCGAAATCACAATTAAAAAATACAACTAACAGGGAAATGCTTCAAAAGTGAACAATATGACTGCACATTCAACATAAAATCAAAACATCCATATATATTCGCACAGCAGAGAAATTTCTTATTTTCTTACCACTTATAAAATTTAGTGTATTCTATTTGATGTTATAATGTACATGAATTTTCGGGACTTTGCAACGGCGTTTCATTAAGGAAGACATTATACAAAAATATAATATTGACAGCACTCTTGATAAATTATTGATGTTGATATATTTGATCTAAGGAACGACAAGTACACCAGGCCTCCACCAGAACGAGATAACAAGCCAGTGCGTGACGAAACTGATGTCATCGGTGGTTCCAAAACAATTGTTATATGTACGTACACAGACTAAACTGGGATATTGTTTTTATAAAGATTCAAATTATAATCGTATATTATGCCCTAATTCTGTGTGTCTGTTGTGTTATTGACAGAGTTGTTTAACTTGGTGTGCACCATTTGGCGGCAATCGTACTCGTGTTGTTGAATCCTATTTTTCAACAGCTGTTTAGTCTGGCCAATATAACATCTTTGGCAATCGGATCAAGGAATTTTGTACACCAAGTTGCTACAATAAAGTGTTGGAGTTTTGTCTTTCAGCTATGTGTAGAGTGTCCCACAGCTCTGCATGTTGTAAGTGACCAGCTTAGTATCCGCCGATGTGCCTTCTATGAGTTGCTTATTTTGCAGGTAAGTCCGGGTATATGAGGAAACCTCAAGTACTTGACATAAACATTTTCAGAATCGGAATTTCGTTGCTGTCTTTTGAATGGATCATATGCATGTAGAACTCTTCTGGTTAGTGATGTTGGGTAGTGGTTTCTCCTCAGTATGGTCTTAATCTCCCTCATAGCCTCGCCATGGAATTCTGTGCTGCTGAGATTTTCCTATCAACAGAACAGACACACAGAATTTGGGCATAATATACGATAATATTTCAAATATTTTTAAAAACAATATCCTAGTTGTTTAGTCTGTGTACGTACATATAACAATTTTTTTGGAACCACCGATGACATCAGTTTCGTCACGCACTGGCTTGCTATCTCGATCTGGTGGAGGCCTGGTGTACTTGTCGTTCCTTAGATCAAATATATCAACATCAATAATTTATCATGAGTGCTGTCAATATTATATATTTGTATGTTGTCTTCCTTAAAGAAACGCCGTTTCAAAGTCCCGAAAATTCATGAACATTATAACATCAAATATAATACACTAAATTTTGACAGTGGTAAGAAAATAAGAAATTTCTCTGTTGTGTGAATATATATGGATGTTTTGAATTCATGTTGAATGTGCCGTCATATTGTTTACTTTTAAAGCATTTCCCTGTTATTTGTATTTTTTAATCGTGATTTTGACCGAATTTTTTTATATTTATTAAATGTAATTTTCAGCCCCGAGGAAGTGGAAATATAACCACGAAACGTCGGCAAAGTCATGAATAGTGTTTAAATCACAATTAGCCCTATCAACCCTGTTAAGCTAGTAATTCCAAATGTTATTAACGCAGACGAAAGAAGGATCGAAGTCGAAACAAAGAAACAAATTCGGGGACCACTTCTAGAACCTCACTGTTATTTGAAATTCTGTTGGAAAAAGTGATTTGGGAATTTTGCATCTTGATGAATATTTTATGAGGTCGGAATCTTTTACTTTCATATTTTCACCCCAGTTTCTTCGGATTTATGTTTGTATATATTTAAGTTGATTCAAGGAAGTATTTAGAGATTCCTTATCATATTTTTTAAGTAGGGTAAAAGAGGGTAATAAGGGTCACTTAAACGAGACACATTGAAACCGCCTTTAAACATTATTTACTTAATTAACTATGACTAGAAATAATCATAACTCCCTTTGGCAGATAATAATAATAATCTTTATTTTCATAATCGATTTCACATTGCGAAAAGAAAACAGGTCAAATATAAGAAAAAAAGGATAACAAAATACAACTATATTATCTTGTAGTCCACTATATTGTGCTGTTCTAAGTTTTCGAGTTTCTCTATTGAATTTAATGATGTCTGTTGATAATTCTAGTTTCTTTGGAAGTTTATTGAATAGTGAGAGGTACATATATTCAACATTTTTTTGCGTCAGAGTGAGTGGAAGGTGGTATGAATAAACGCGTCTAGTCATGTTCAGGTTTCGATATTTCTCAAAGTATATTTGTTTCTTTTAAGGGAATATTAGGCATTTAAGAATATATAGTGTAGAAACCGTGAGAATACCATCTCTTCTAAATAGGCCCCGGCAAGAAGTTCTGGAGGATAAGTGAAGCATTGCCCTCAACATTCTTTTTTGAATGATTAATATTTTGCTGACATGAGAACTATTACCCCACACTATAATACCATAGCCCATCGTTGATTGGAAATTAGAAAAGTACAAGGTGCGGCACGGAGGGCGGACGTTTTTCAGATGGGCATAACTTTCCCCCACTGAGGACGAGAGAAGTGGGGAAGGTGCCGTTAGACTCGTGTGTTCCTAGCATTTATTTACCAGTTGTCGTCATGGAGCCTTGGACGGTGGAGCATCGTGTTTTCGCCTATGATAGTTTCGTCCGAAATAATGAGTCAGTCACGGTCGTGCAGCGTGAGTTTCGTCGCCATTTCCACATTCATCGGAATAGAGCTATTCCCTCTCGAAACACCATCCTTCGTTGGGTTGAATCACTTCGCAGACGTGGTGAACTGATCAACAGAAGACCAAGAGGACCTGTGCGAGAGTGTCTACGCGAACTTCCAAGAGCGCCTCCAGCACTACATCACCGATTTCGGCCACCACATGCCTGATGTGATTTTCCACACTTGACTGTCTCAAATGCTATTTCCTTGAGAATCTGATTCCGTCAATAAATGTGTTTTTGAGTAAAAATTAACGCTTTTATTATTTTTTTAAAACCATCCATCCTCCGTGCCGCACCCTGTATATAGTCTTTGACTCCAAATTGTGTTATCGAGGGTAACTTCTTTAATTGTTTACGTATTAGCTGATTTTTTCGCTCAATGTATCCATGAACTATTATAATTGTAGATTATTGATAAGAAGTGTGAAAAATCTGAAACGTGGCAGTCTTTGGGGTCTGCGGATAGAAGTGAAAACCTTTATACATGAATTCAGACTCATTCCTTGTGTACTGATAAAGAAACAATTCAAGAAAAATATAGGAATTTCTTGAGACTAACAGAAGGCTGGTTTTTAGTTCAGAATAAAATATGCCTACTCGTGGTATTACGATTCCGGTATTTCATTTTCAGAATTATTATTTTTGTGTGTGTTATGTCTTTTCTATTTTTTTTTTATAATATATTAATTTTGATAATATATTTATATTGTGTTATTTCGAATAATCTCTGAGTTTCTTGATTTGAATTTATGGTTTGTTTCATTTAATCTATATTTCATATTTCATTATTATTCATATACGGTTTTTATGAATCTCATTTTATCGAGCGTATACAGGGTGATTCATAACGATTGGTACATCGGTTAAGGGCAGATTGTTTGGACCAAAATATGGCGAAAGGACCAAATATATATCGATGAAATATTGCTGAGGAAAAAGATAGAGGGCGTTAAAGTTTAATTTTTTTTCATTTTTTGCTAACTGTATAAGAGGACAGAATAATATTTTCTTCGAAGTTCGAAAGTCCTTTATTAAAAGAATTAGAAACGGCATAGAAGTCGGAGGAGGCCACGTAGAACATTTAACTCAAGTTAATTCTTTTTATGTTACATTGTTTTTAATTATGCTTTATCGTCAAAATAAATAAATAATATAAACAAATCGTTACCTCAAGTCCCCTTCCGATGCTCTGCACTGTTCAATAGTGTGTTTCTTAAATACGAATGAAAAAATATACAGTGGAATTATTAGCAAAAAACGAAAAAAAAAATCAACTCTTTTTTCACAGCAATATTTTATTGAGGTATATTTGGTCCTATCGCCATATTTTGGTCAAAAAAATCTGCCCTTAGCCTATGTTCCAATAGTTATAAATCACCCTGTATGTATATTTGTTTTTATTTCGTTATTACTGGTTGATGTGTCTTTAGTTATTAGCAATCATAAAATTTATTTCATTCCTTTCTCCATATTATTTATATTTCATTTTCCTGTTAATATTCTTTCATGGATTGTGATTTGTTTAGAAAATAGTTACTGTATTATCTTATACATATCACCTTATATTGTTGATGTTAAAAAATGTTGAGGTGGAAAACTTAATCATTTTTAACAAATTCTGCGGGCGCTCATGCATAAATATAAGAAACGAAATAGAAAGAAATGGAATACTGATGTCGCATGCGCTTTATCGTTTTTCGACAAATTTTTTTGCCCCCCCTGAGAAAAAATTCTGCGGGCGCCCATGTCATTAATGCAGTTTATGCAAGATCCTAGATGGATTGACGGAGGGCTTAACACTGGCCGGAAGGATCTCCGGATCTTACATGCTTAGATTAGTTAATATGGGCACTTGAAAAATACAGATATCTATTGAAATATTTTCTGGGAGGTCTTTGCATATTCCTGAAAATTTTATTTGGGTTTTCTCTCCCAGTCTCTGAAACAAGAAAGAATTTTTTTTTTTGAAAAATACTCTTTGATCCGAGTAAATCGTATAGTTAACGAGCAACTGATACAAGCTGAGTAAGAGGACATACGAAATCTGCCAGAAAAAATTAGAAAAAGTTGTGAGGTGTTTAATTACAAAACTTGGACAGCGTCATCATTAGCGAATATGAGTCATTGTCGTATATTCATTTCTTGAAATCTTCATCAAAATCTAAAGACGCATTCGAGAGTTCTGGTAATTGAAAATTTCTGATAAAATACATAAAATATTCTGTATCTTTTGGATGAATTCAGTTAGGACATATTTCAAACACTGGTCCCTTCATCTGCACTGAAAGCCTGTACAATCATCTGTGAAATACCCTCTATATCGAATATTGAATGTGTCAATTAATACAGGGGACGTCACTTAATGCTCTTTCGAGTTCGTCCCACGTTGCGTTCCAATTCATGTGTCAAATGTGTCATAAAATTAAAAGATAAATTCTCCTTCCCATATGCTATAATGTTTATTGAAGATGAGGTAATGATTAAAAATATACCCACAATAGAAAAAAAATGAATTAGATCTCTGAATAAATGCAGAATATATTAATATACAGAGTATCCTATTTCTACTTATAATGAAGGCGAAATCGATACCTTTGAAACGAATTATCTGTTGAAATACCGTTAAGGGGGGGGCTTTCCACGACTAAGAAAAAATGCTCACAGAGCAATGAAATAGTTGGTGAAAATCCAAGCAGCCTCTTTTTATCGATGTTATGTCCATTTACTTACCTCAAGTTGTGATCTTCTGACAGGGATAAGGAATGGCTCTCAAGTAACTAAATTCACATAGCCCGATCATCTTCAATCTGGAAAATATATGTAATATAATAATTAATTCATTCATATATCAAAACTCATAAATATTTTGCATGAAATTCGTTTGAGTATACATCATTCGAGTCGTTGTTCATCTACCTGAGCAATCTGAAATGAAATTTTCTGGAAGACATAACAATCAAGGGCATAACGACTTTAAAATTTCATCAGCGAAAATGAGGCTCTTGTTTCATATCAGTATTCCAGTACACTCGCATCTCTAACGAATCCTTTCATAAATCACGTTTTTATCCTTTCGCCTAGCGGAGTTAATTTCATTCTATCTCTTGGCATTTTTTCAGCATCAGACCTGTTTTTGAGTGCACGGACTAACCGATATCAAACTCATCAACGAGTGATTGATCACTCTCTGAACCACCACTTGTTCAAGGGAAATTGGGGAAAAAGAAGGGCTTCTGCCCCTAAAAACCCCCGAGGGATGTGTACGGAGCTATTTTTAAATTGTGATTAAGTGGTGCATTCCACATCCTGTGTTCCGAGGGGCTCTTGAATTATTTATAAAATCGCGAAGAGATTGGCGTGTAGAGGAATTTTTTCTGTTGAACATATTATATCGATTTGGTTTACATGCGCATATGCAATATTGAAGAAGAAGAACCAAACGGTCCAGGATCAACGGTCCATTTTTGCACTTGATTACTGTCAAGCTAACTTTCCGTCAGTAGCTTCTATTTGATTAGAACTGTGGTAGCTAACAGAGGTAACAAGGATAAAATATGTCGAACTGATGATTCTAAAAAATTTATGACTTGCTGGATTATTTTTTGTTGAATTGCAAAATATAATCATCTGAATTATTAAAAAAAAAATTTGACCTACAAAATCTCTGGTTTGATCATAGAGTCCCTTTCTTACAACATATTCATATCAAAAATGAGGTCATCGAAAATGATTACTCACTACTTTTTTTTATAATGACATATTTCATATAATTTAATATTCATATCTATAAATCGCATGGTATGTTTTACCTTCAAGAGTAGAAGTACAGATCTCTGATGTAAAAATAATTACTATCAAGCTGAATCTTCGAGAATAGTTTTCTTTCGATGAGACGCATTACAATTTTTTTTTGCGAAAATTCTAGATTGTGGTAGCTAACCTAGGTGGCAAGAATAGAATATGCCGATTTGATAAATCTCAAGGTTTCGTTGGATCACATTGAATGAATGCGACAGTAGTATAGTCAAACTATAAGATTTTCAGATTCATTGAAAAAAATCTTCAAATTACCTTATAATTGCTTGATGACTTCTTAACTTAATGATCCTGAAATCACCTTCAGTAGATACAAGTTTCAGTTCCAGCAGAAACCTGCATTATAATTCCATCAAACTCCTACGATGAACTGAGTGTATGTATGTACGCTGTTGATTCAACTGTGTTTGTAATTTGTTCGAATATAGATGTGCATATATTAGCACTCAAAGCATTCGACGATACACATGAAACTTACGTTTGTCTAATTATTAAGGCAGGTAATTCGATGATGAAAATGAAGAACATTTTTTGGTCAAATTTAAACATCTTGTATAAAATATTCGTATTACGTTCCATGGTTCATACAACATGAACTTTATTTCATATGGAGTTGCAATAGAAACAATCCTTTTGAACCTACCTATAACGTTCAGTAAATTACATGTCATTCACGTGACAATAATGAATGTTCCTTTGTGTCAGGTTTCTATCAGGCGTCCGCTGAATTTCAATCAAAACCAGATACAGAGCTTCCCAAACCATGGGCATCAGCTTCACCTTGAAAGTTGATTAACATGAAACACCGGACTCACTATTGTTTAAGCCTGATATCCGAATATTAGAAGTCATTCAATTTCTGCAAATGAAATTCCATTTATTATATTGAAATGATATCTCAGACGACCTAATATTTTTCATAAGGTTGAAATATTATTTGGGCTGTTTCCATTATCTATGTGGTTGGTTTTACCGACGTTTCGGCAAGCATTCGCTAATGCCGTCTACAGGGTGTTGGTCCTGATAAGGACCGGTGTTTTGCCAAACTTGTTCTGTCTGGACTTGTTCCATACTTCTTTAATTTCGCAATTATAGTGTGGGGATTCGAACACGAGTTATGTGAGGTGCAATTCCCGAAATTCCACTCATTTTAACCACTAGTCTACCGAAGCAGGTAATTATTATACAGTTTAGGTTATATATTAAATATACTTTTTCTTGTGGTAGACGCCACCTTGACTCTATTCGTCCTGAGGAGGACGAACTCGGTCCAGGGAGGTAATAACAAGAACCAGACACCTAACTGACCCAACCTACTGCGCATACCATCTGTGCAGACGGATAGAGTCAAGGTGACCTATACCACAAAGAAAGTATATTTAATATATGAATTAAACTGTATAATAATTACATGCTTCAGTAGACTAGTGGTTAGAGTGAGTGGAATTTCGGAAATTGCACCTCTGATAACTCGTGTTCGAATCCCCACACTATAATCGCGAAATTGAAGAAGTATGGAACAGTTTGGTAAAACACCGGTCATTATCAGGATCATTCGATTCAGGCAAGCTTACCATTTGTAATTGATTATCTGGACAAACGATCATCGCGCGTTCGCAGCCCCCCTGATATCTTAGCTGCTGATATTTTATGGGGAAACCTGAAAGCAAAAGTTTAGTTCGATAAGACTCGAAAACTGTAAGGGTTGAAACAGCGATGACAGCACAAATTGAGGCAATTGTCATCGACACTGCATTGCCGAAAACGGTCGTCATCTGCCTGCTTTCATATTTCATAATTTCATATTTCTGTTCTTGAAAGGTTATATGTGTACTTTTTTTTGATACATTTTTTTAATTCAAAAACAGAGGAAGTATTGTTGCTGAATACCGCAAGTCGCTCCGGTGTCTAGTTTCCGTGCTACAGGGTGATTTTGGAATTTGGCCAATTATTATAATTCCCTATAACGAAATGATAATAATAATAATAACGCTCTGGAAATAAAAACATCATGAGTACAGTTTTTTTCAGTACCTTTTACCAGACTATCATAATTTCAGTGTCCCTTTAGATTTTAGAGCAATAAAAAAAATTTTTTCAGACATATTCAAAAATATAATACATGATGTACTTCTGAGTTTATGTATCGAATATTCCAAAGAAAACTTTTTTTGATCATTGAACGAGAAGTGTTTTTTTGAAATTTTCATTATAATGATATATATCATAATATACAGGGTGTACCAAGTTCGACGGCCTATTAGGCGTTTCTTGAGAACAGGACCTATTTGAAATCTGAAAATTGGGATTATGATATTGTTTGACATTATCTTCCACGCTGAAATTTTCTTGGATCTTGACCACTTTCAGTTATAAAAGGAGTGAAAAAAACTACAAAACTTTTATTTCTGTTTTTTTTTGTTTGTGAATTTGATAGAGTATTCAATTCTGAATGCATTCGTACTCAAATCGTTGCATTTGTCATAATACTTTCCAAAATATCTGGAAAAAACTGAAGAAAATGGGAGATAAGAGTATTCAGTATTATGTTTGTTTTTCCTAATCTAGATATCTTAAGCACAAACCGTTTTCACATTTTTCAAGTCGAAGACTGTGGACATATTTTTCATTTTTAGAATTTTGAAAAACTCATCACAGGGTGTTCCAAATGTTGGGTCAAAAATTGGGATCAAGATTGGCCCATAATTTTCGTTTTTCAAAGTAGAACCTTATTTTTTCATGATTGCGTTGAATTCTGCGATGAAAAATGATGATAATGTCTCAAAATGTTGATCCTCCTAAAATTTATAATTCTTGAGTTATTTAGTATTTTCTGATTTAATGTCGTAAGTAGTGAAAAATCATTGAATCTGTTCCATATCAACAATGGCTAATTCAAAAAAGAGTTATTGGAATAATTTATTCTCTATGACCAACGTCATTGTAGATATGAAACAGATTTTATGAATTTGACGCTACGTACGACATGAAATCAGGAAATCCCAAATAACTCAAGAATTATTAATTTTTATTAATTTTAGGAGCATTAACATGTTGGAACATATTCATCATTTTTTTACGCACAATTAAACGCAATCATCAAAAATGGGGTTCTAATCTGAAAAACGAAAGTTATGGGCCAATCTTGATCCCTATTTTTGATCCAACATTTGGAACACCCTGTGATGAAGTTTTTGAAATTCTAAAAATATACGATATTTCCACAGTCCTCGACTTCAAAAATGTGAAGACGGTCCTAGATTAGGAATAACAAACATAATACTAAAATATTCTTATCTCCCGTTTTTCTTCAGTTTTTTCTCGATATTTTGGAAAGTATTATGACGAATGCAACGATTTATGTACGAATGTATTCAGAATTGAATACTCTATCAAATTCGAAAACAAAAAACAAAAACAAAAGTTTTTGAAAATTGTTTTTAACTCCCTGTATAACTGAAAGTGGTCAGGCTTCAAGAATATTCTAGTTCGCTAGATAATGTCAAACAATATCATAATCCTAATTCTCAGATTTCAAATAGGTCCAGTTCTCCAGAAACGCCTAATAGGCCGTCGAACTTGGTACACCCTGTATATTTTTTCAATTGTCTGAGAAAAGTCTATTGAAAAATATTATAGCATTTGAAAAAAAATTAAACGCTCTTAAATTCGAAATGGACCGTGGACCCATTATTTCTATAGCATTCATAGAAAGTACTGAAAATCCTGCCCTAAAGATGTTTTTATTTCGAGCACGTAATCACAATACTGCGGAAGTTATAGCGAATTATAATAATTGGCCTGATTCCAAAATCACCCTAGAGCACGGAAACTAGACACTGTAGCCACTTGTGGTATACAGCAATTGATGTTTCTCGAAAAAAGAAAACATGACATGTATATTCCTTTTGATTGAGGAGATGTAGTACTGAATCATCGAAATATGACCACCCTGTACATCCCTTCATTACTGTTCATTCCAAATGAAATTGCTGTCGCTTTAACGTTCGGATCGGGCTCAGATTTTGCCTCAAAAAATTACATCTGAAAGCATGCAGATCTAAGGCCAATGGTCGACTGTGGAGTTTAAACAAAAAGTACACAAGTTTAGTATAACTTTTGTCATCCTATATTTTCAAGCGTTGGAATTCCCTTTCATATTTGGATTTCGTTTCTCCTTGGTCCATCTTTCCTATTCATCTACTCCTGTTTGAGAGCATGAAAGTTCGGAATGAATGAAAATGCAACGATTCAACTTAGTCCTCCGAGCGAAGGATCCCTTCTCAACTACTAAATATCCTAATATTTAGGTCTCAGATACGGAATGGTTCTTATTCAATCCGAGAAGAGGAAGTAAAGTGAATCTTTCCAAGCTGCTATACTGTTAAAAAGGAAAATAAAAATAACAATTAAATCTTGCCGCAGACGGTTTCATGGACCAAATTAATAACCAGTATTCTTAAGGTTTAATTTGAGAGGAATGAAAAAGTTATCCACTTGTCCTATGGAAGACTGAATCTTATTCTCCATAGTGTTGATTTTCAATTAGCTTCCACAATTTTGTGAGAGCTTGCTGAAAGTAAATTTCAAGTGAATTTGCGACATTGTAAACGCACTATTTTTGACAAAATATAATCATACATGAATCGAGGTTATGAGCTTTTTATCTGTTTTTCAATGACAATGATCCCGTACTCACGCAAACGCGAGTTTAATATTCGTCAGATGGGCGTTTTGAGTATCTCTATGCAGGGATACTCATATGTATACAGGGTGTTTCATTGGTAAATGAACTTACGGTAACCTGAGCTAAAGCTACCCTAGGCCAGTCCAAAAAACCTGTATATGTTAGGTCTAATCAATTCCATAACCGAGATACAGGGTGGTTCATGTATTCACCAAAATTTACAATTGCTGATAACTTTTGAATCAACCGGTATATTCATTCGATATTTGGAATGTATAGTAACCTTCCACAGGTCGATCAATTTATATTCAAATTCCTAAGAAATTCCATGGGGTCCAGTAGATTTCATTGTCCCTCACGCATTGTTCATTGTAATCAAATTGGAACAATTTTTTCTCGAACTGATAAAATATTTGCATTTTCCAAGAAAAAAGGTTTGATTGAGAAAAAATGTATTCATGATACAAGTGCAGAAGGCATTGATATTCTTACACGAGTTCAAAATTCAAAAACGAGTCACGAAGGGGCGAGTTTTGGAATGAACGAGTGTTAGAATGAGCCTTCTGTACGAGTATCATACATTATTTTTCTAATTCGCAGAATTCTTATCGAAATAAATGACATATTGCCGTAAATATCGTTTAGTGATTTCTGCATCGAAAAATATTGATTGGCAGAACTGTTTTCTATCTCATGAAATTTGACAGATGTTGAATAAATCTATGACAGAAGGTCAGCATGCCATGATATATTACTGAAAACAATGTTAGAATGAAATATTCTCACATTGTTTTGTTCTACGAATACTTCCCGGATTCATACAAAAATAACTCAAGAATTCTGAAATAGAGTAACGTTCGATGTAAATGAAGTATAAGTGAAGTATAAACAATCTACTGCCTACAGAACTGCCACCCCAAATCACAATTCCGTACCCAAATATTGAATTAAAACTTGCAAAATAGATTGATTTCAAAAGCTGCGTGTCTACCTTTCGAGGTAATACTCTTAACATTAAAGAGATCTATTAAGTTTTTAACTTAGCTACTTAATATGTTCACACCAATTCAATTCACTGTCTACATTAACTCCCAAGAATTTGGTGGACTGAGTTATTTCAACTTTGGTATTGTGAGATTTAATCATTTCTGCAAACTTCTCTCTGGATCTATTAGTCCTGAACATGACGCATTCAGTCTTTTCAACATTCAGAAGGAGCGCATTCTGACTACACCAAATACCTATTAGATTAAAGGCTGTTTGCGTCAGCACGATGCCGGATTTGAGGTCTTTACTTTTAACAAGGGCACTTATCTACAAACAAGAGCATATTGGCACATATTTGGATTGAAGGAGATCTAACTGAAGGTAAATCATTTATATATAGGAGAAAAAGGAGTGGTCCTAAAAACTCCCCTGTGATACCCCTATATTAATCACCTCGTCTTCAGACGTGTGAACTTTATCGCTAGTAATGATGGAAACTCTTTTCTTTCTATGGCTTAGGTAACTACGCAGCAATTTAAGTTGACTGTCACGAATACCATAATGTTCTAATTGGTTCAGAAGCCTTTGGTGATTTACGCAATCAAAAGCCCTAGAAAGGTCCAGAAAGAGTCCGATGGGCACCTCACCTTCTTCAAGTGCTTCAACAATACCCGATGATAATTCATTTAGTTAACAATTATAAAAACGACCTTTTCAATCCTGAAAATTGGCATCGCATAGGTACTCTTCGACAATATAATATGTCTTGCTTCTTTACATTTGCCTCAGTCTACTCCTGAACACACCAAGTCCAAGCTCTCTTATTGCTGATTGTATATGGTTGCATAACCTAACACCTTCCAAGTGAGGAGAATATTCAAACTTGGATGTCCTGTCAACAGGAACAGAGAAAGTCGTTGTATTATAACTGTGACAGTAAGAAAGATGTCGCACAATACTATTTTTAGTATTAAACATCTATAATTGTACAGTGAAGGTGCAGTCTTTTTTCGATAAAGAAACCTCTACATGCACCTTCAACCGAAATTCAAGACGTATACCTCTTTTTTATGCTATTAATATTCTTTCAACAGAAATCGATTCAGCCCAAAGTAAAATGTTGTAATTTTGATGAGAGTGAAACAAACCATAATATTCATTAACTAGCGACTCAATAATAAGAGATCCTTTGCGACTGGTAGGGGCATAATAAGCTACATTCAAACTTCACTCAGGTATACCCATAGCTCCAATAGTCTCAGTTCTGAGCGGGAGAGGTGCCGCATCGAATAGAACTTATTATAGTTGCATAATCTTCTGTATATATGAAAATGAATTGCGTTAGGTCGCTAAAACTTGAAAACGGCTGGACCGATTTGGCTAATTTTGGTCTTGACTTGTTCGTGGAATTCCAGGGAAGGTTTAAAAGTTGAGAAAATATAAGAATGCAAAAAAAGCGGGGACAATAACAGTGCGACCGCACTGTTGTTGTCCCCGCTTTTTAATCATTTTTATATGATTATAACATTGGATATTAGGGAATGGTTTTTGAAATTTCATGGAGTGATTTTGGGAGGATACGTTTGTCTTGTCTAGCCCTGAAGATGGAAAAATATATTTCCGAAACGTCGGCGAACTGACAGAGTATCATTCTCCTGCTTATTTGATCCTTACACCACCAACCGATTTTGAATTGTTATTAAACCCCTGACGATAGAGTCAAGCATAGCAAAACGAAGAAAAAGATAAAATTGGTTTATTTGAGATTAGTTGCGCCAGCGGATCTAAGCTAAATGTCCCAATTATCGACACTTGCGAAGAAAGTTTGATTTCCGAGTTGAAATATAAGTAGAATTTGTTGAATTTCCTGAATTTTCCATTTCGTAAACTGTAAAATAATTAAAATTGAATAAAATACAGACAAGTCAGATGTCTCAATGATCGACAACTAGAAAATGAGAAAACCCAATCATCGACATGTGGTGGTACCAATTATCGACCGAATGGAAATTTAAAAATGGGTGTGAATTATATCATTCTGAGTAACGTGATAGAAATAATATGAATGAAATAATTTTTTATTCATGATGAAAGATAAAGCAACATTTCGAAATAACATCAAAAGTGAAAAAATTCTGGAATAAATATTAAAAGTTAAAATCAACGTTGGGCCATCTACAGTTACCACGGCTTTTTGTCAATGCCTGGTATGATTGTCCAAACTTCCTCAATACTAACCCAGGAAAATATTCAGCATCATATTCTACGAACACATAATCAGCTTTAGCGTATTCACATTTTTCCGACGGATCCTGATTTCCCATTTTTATATTTTCTTTTGTTTTACTTTTTTTCTTTTTAGGTGATTTCAATAATTTTCTCTCTCTTTCAATTCTCTGTTCCTTCTCTGCAGTGACTAAATGTTCATCTGTGCAAGGCGAGAGAAGTGCTTTTCTGAAAGGAGTGAGTATATTTTTTTCTGGAATTTCTTTAACAGGTGTTTTTTTCTGAAATCTCTCTGAAAATGCTTGCCTGTTCTGTTAGTGTAAATGGAGGGCTCAGTGAAAACGCAAAATAACCCATTATCGACATATGAATGTTCCTATTATCGACATCCTTTAAAATATTATTGAAATGAGTGTTGACTTGAATATAAATTGAATGTCGATTGATATAAGGTGAAATATTCAATCATTTCGAAGCGAATTATGTTAACAGAAGTGAAATAATGCTGACTGTTTTTTTTTCAAAGTGTATTTCAAGTTAATCTTTTCAGTCCTTGACATCGACTTGTATTGCACCAAATATCGACACCAAGTTGCACGTTGTATCGACACCATGATTCATTGTACTCCCATTTTATAATTTGACGGAAAACAATATGTCGATAATTGGTACAGAAAGAAGGATGAGTTTCATGAACAACCCCACAAAATTTTTTTTTAGGAAATCACTTTACTTTGTTAACTATCACTAAATCAAAAAAATTCATATGAAAGCCCCTACTGGAACACAGTAGCTTTCAGATGTACCTATTATCGACACCCCGTTTTTTCATAAAAATATAGAATTAATAGTCAAAATTTGATAATACACAAGCAGAATAATCTCATATAACTATGTTCGTAATCAATACTTTACAATTTAGTGAAATATTGTACGTGAAAATTGAAGCGAATGAAAGAGTATGCGCTTACCTTATGAGGAAGTAGAACGGTGTTCACTAGAAAACGACTCATAGGCGACTTTTGAGCAGCAGTTTTTTTGGGCTGGAGGGGTTAGGGAAAACTATTTTTTGATTTCAATATGATCTTTAAAGTATGTATCAAAAGTATGTTGCATACAAATTGTAATGAGATCGTTTTTCTTCTTATTAAACAGATAATACTTCAGAAATGTCGATAATTGGGACACTGTCTATAATTGGGACATTTACCTTATTGACAATAAATCGAGTTCGACCGCAGTTTCAAACTGACCTGATGCATTAAAATAGACTTCAAACTGTGATTGAATTTCAATCTTCGTTGTACTGACGTTTATAATACCGGCCATTAGCTTTTGCTTCAATGCTTTCATTTTGTTGGTAGTGTGAGCAATGTTAGCATAGGTTCAAGATTGAGAAATATATTTGGAATGACCATCAACAGTTTCAGATATATGAAAATTAAAATTTTTCCAATAAATCGGAGATACGGAGTTCGATGTGTAAGAATGTTATTAGAAAGCTTAATCTCTAATTGGCATGAAGAACGAGCTTTGCTATATATCCCGCTAATCCTTCATCACATAATATGTAATATGCTTCATCAAGGCAGGCTTACTTCTATATTACAATCCTATCAAAATAATCATCGAAACAGCAGGTTTCGTTTCTCCAGGAACAATTTTTGATTGTCCGAAATTATTCCAT
This sequence comes from Hippodamia convergens, assembly GCA_038502775.1. Classification (NCBI taxonomy): domain Eukaryota; kingdom Metazoa; phylum Arthropoda; class Insecta; order Coleoptera; family Coccinellidae; genus Hippodamia; species Hippodamia convergens. The sequence goes on from CM076610.1 coordinate 21,032,183, forward strand.
GGACTTAATTGTCTTGGGAGAAGTAATTGAAATTTTGTCTATTCAAATATGCCTCGTCGAGAATATTCATTTTATTATGAGCATGAATCCTTTCCTAGCCAAGAAAACAAGAAATTCTTGCCGAATTTATAATAGAATCTTTGGAGGTTGATTTTTTCTAGATTCGGTTACTATGAATTATGTTAAGTAATTTAATCATTAAATAAAAATTAAAATTCGAAATATCATTTTGAAAGAAATAATATTTCGGATATTTCACTCCGAGTCTTGATGGATTGTTACTTCACTAACTTTCAATAAATCCTTTAATGAGTTTCACTCATTCGATCAGTTAGGTACAATGTATTTCAAAAACTCCATGGTTTACTCAGGGAATTCTCTAAGAGGCTTCTTTCTGAATTGAGGAACAATCTCAGTTCCGTGAGCGCTATTGATAGAATATAATTCAAAATCTGGAAAATTGCACATTGATAGAACAGAATAGGGTTTGAACATTCACCCCACTATCGATTGAAAATCTCCAAACACAATGGGCCTTCTAAAACGTCACGGCTCAGAATGAACAGAAATTTTATGCTTCGTAATTTTCAATTACCGTCTTTGTCGACCTTTCGCTTTATAATCGCATCATAACGCGTCCATATTGGAAAGTCAGAATTGGCGGAAGCGAATATTAACGAAAAAGAAATCAACTAGTCGGGTTTACGGTTTACTCGACTAATTGAAGTGAAGACGTATTTTGGAGTATCAGTAATCAGTGATTCAATATATTCAGTTCGATAATAACAGTAATCTCGAGTATATCTTTCGAGAGAATATCTAGATTGATTTCTCCCACGTTTCTGGTTCTTCATAAGAAAAACACTAAAAACTTCATGGGAATTTGTAACCGAATTTACAATCATTGTTGTAACTTTGTTTTTGGAGAAGATGCTTTCTTCTCTGTAACCTTCCGCCACAGATATACTCTTCCACCTTCCGTTTCGGAACGTGAGGAAAAATCTGAGATTCTTCACTCCACTGGTTCTTATATTTTCTGACCAGCCTCAAAGCCCTTCTATTATTCTTCCTCTACAATATATTGAATCCTTTTGAAGTGAAGGGTATTTCAACAAGTGAACAGCTACCGTTATCTTCTATATCGTTAATAAACATTTTCACTAGTTCATCTCTCCTAAGTCCTCACCAATTAGTAGAACAAGTTTATGTAATAAATGGATGAATTTCTTCAGGAGCTTCATTGATAAATGTATGAACTTGATCTGCTGTCATACCCTAAATCTTGACATTTTCATTGACTATCAGTGTAGATTTCAAAATAAAATATTTCATCCACAATGACGCAGGACAAGATTTCACGAACTGAAATATAAAAAAAAATAAAACACAAAAATTAAATGAAAAATAAAATGACATAACAATTATACGCCAATTATACGGTCTCATGTATGGCAATGATTTTATTTTTCAACTTCCATTGATTAATATTTCATGATCCTTGTCGTAAACTACTCCATGGTTACTACTAGAAGATAAATGAAAAAAAGTCATAGGAACAATGAATTAATCTTAACATAGATTTTTTTTGTAATGCAATGACTTTAACCTCGATATTTTTTCAAACTCAAAGGAATTTATTTTCATTTGAAACGAAAAATAGCTTTTAATGGATAAAAAATTTACCTGGAACAAAAAACGAACAATCTCTCAGTCTTCTGAGCATACCTGTATACGAAAAAGGTCAGTTATAAGTTTCAACTCTCATAATAACCACTTGATGAAATTGAAGAAAAGATCGCTTTTTATTCGGGTCCATCGATTAAATTGGAGTTGTATGTTTGCCAAATTTAATTTATCATTTCAATGATGAAATGCAACCCCTAGGTAATTTCCTTTAATTATTCTCTTATTCTCGTCATGAAAATGTAAAAACCAATAATCACTTTTGAAAATATCGTTTCAAAAGATATGATGTAACGAATCGAACACATTTTGAAACCAACTTCTTATTGATCTCAACAAATGGAATCAGGTGGACGGAATGCAAGAATCGGACGGATTATTTATTTAAATTTTGTGAATAATAAGTAGATTTACACTATTCAAAAGCAAGAGTATTGGGTTAGTTGTATTGCAGAGTCAAGAATAGAATACGTAATAAATTATATCAATATTTGAAAATATCTCTCTCTGGTTTCATTATCGAGATGTATTTAGAGATTTTATTAGAGTGTATCGTATTGGGAATACCTACACATAACTGTAAAATTCAGGGAGAAAGCTACAACATGCATTGTTTAAACGAACTTATTAATTAAATTTTACAATTTCAGCAATAATTTTATAAGTACTTATTGAGAATATTGAAAAAACACCCATAATGTAGATACTTTTGTCCATGTTCCTAGAAATTTTCTTACTTTTTCCTCAAAAACTGAAGGATTTATCATAGGAATTCGATAGTTAGTCCAGAAATTATTGCTCACTAGACGAAAGTATTAGATTTTTCCAAAAAATCCGTGTGAAAACATAAATACATTTCTCAAAATCATTCAGAAAATCAGATCAAATATTTGAGCCTTATCATCAATTCTGCAATTGCACGATTGCATAAATTTCTTCATTGAATTTTTGCGGATCATGAAGGAAAGCTCATTCGCCATTTTGTAACGGTTTTCGCATGATTTGGATGGGAGATTCCTTCCAAGCAAGTTCATCCGAAACGAAGTCAGACAGCTTGTATCTTACTCACTCAAATTCTAGGTCAGAGAGTGCAATGCAGTGTCTGAAATCCGTAATCACACCCCTTCATCTTCCCGAATTATAGCTCCAACCCCATTTCTGTCGACTAGACCATCTCAAGGGCTTGCAAGTCCCCATTTTCCGTTACCGTCACAAATTTGCATCACGAACATATTGAGTTCCTGAATAATTTATGTTTCCTGAATTTGATCATCTGAAGAATCCTACGGAATTTTCATATCAGTTCATCCAGAGGAAATATCATATATCCAGTTGCCGATTTCATTCAATATTTTCTAGTTGCTTCTGAAACGAATTGCATTCCATCATATGTTTGAAATAATTTATGTTCATGTAAAAATATTCAAAATTCTGGTATTTGATTTCATTAAAGCAGAAATAGCGGGATGAATGAATGTATGTGATAGATTTCACTTATTTATTTGTCAAACAATATTTCGGCAATTATCGAACGTGCGAGCTATTAGCGTTTATATAAATGTTCGAGTAGATAATTTCCAGTTGGCAATAGGAGCTAAAAGAAAAAAGTACGATTTCATTCCGGTATTACAAGAGAAAATAAAACCTTCGATCTGCTACCCTGGATAACCACATATTACCATTTCAGTCGATTTCTGACTAAAACATCAAATAACAAACATTTATTCCTCATAATAGTCTATTGGAGTTATATGATTACGAAATATAAATTGAAGTTTTCTGCACTTCCTATTGACTGAATAAACAATGCATTTCGGAATAATTTGGAGTATATCTTCAACGCAAAAGATTTTTATTCATATTTCGTAAATATTTAATTATCGAGGCTGTAGTGGAAGATAGACTCTGAATTGTGTTGAAGAATGTAGTGGCAGTAACGTTAACGAAAATTTTGGCACTGCAACGAGGTCCTGAAGAATATAAAAATGAAGATAATGGAATTCTGCAATATCAGAGAAATACTTAAGAAGTATAGAAGGAACCCAGTTTTCGGCGTCCTTCGGTGACACTGTCGGTGTCACATATTTGCTAGCCCCCAAATAACGTAGTAAGAAATACTTTCAAAAATAAAAAGCGGCCATTGTCTTTCACTCTCGTGTAACCTGAATGATCATTTTTAGGCGGAAAATGAATCAGTACTTTCATAGTAAAAATGAATAAGTTTATGAAAACAAGTGGAAAACATGTGCAGTAGTTTAAATATATTTTCATGTAACTCGTTGAAACACATCCACATGCCCTCATCTGGTTGCATCAATCCTTCCTCGTTTTCGAACCTAGTAGTTCCTGAAGCAAAATGTCAATGAATAATGTAGTTCAGAGTGAAAACATCAAATTCATCATTGTCAGCGTTCTCAGGATACAGGCAATTCTGGAATTTTTCTCATTTCAATATATCTAAATCTTTCTATCTCTCCAGTCTCATTCGGGAACTCACATCGCCCACTCAAAAGGTTCATTATTTGAACGAGTGAACCGAAAATCGAGTTTTTCCCCATCGTCGAATATTTAGTTCGCTGAAAAACGAGTTCCGAATGGCTTGAATACCATATCGAAAGTTCAAAATAATCTCTTCACTCCACAAAAAAGTTTCATGACATTTCAATGATCTGTTCCTCAGAATTTATGATGCAGGTATGAAGAATTTCAACATGAGAAGCGTTGAATTTAATTATTCCATTTCTTCGGGAGATGCGATGTTGTCACAAAAAGTCCAGGCAAAATTAGGATGAGAATGGGGCTTGAATACGAAAAGGATATGGCCATTAGATGAGATTCCGAATTAGCTGAATGATTGAAAATTAGGTATTCTAACTATATGAAAAATATTTCAAATATTCTTTTCATTCCGCCTTAATACGCATCAATGATATGGATATCATTTTCCCCTACCTGACACTGACACATCCCTGGATTATATTTGTGGGGTAAATAATGTTGCAATGATTGTTGGGTAAGTGGGTGCTAGTATAGTTAATTCATACGTGAGATAACTCCAAAATTCAACCGAGAAACTACCTTCAGTCCATATCGCTTATCAGCTTATCTTCTACAATGCTGTGAAGCTCGTGGAGAATAGACCTGATTAAAGCTGAACTCTGGTTGAGCCATGATTACGAGATTGTATTCCCCATCTCGGTTCGTGAAATATAGACGTTAACCAATACGGCCGTGAAGTAAAATTGTGTGACATGGGATTTGATGAAGGTAGCCAGGCAGGATTCGACAAGGCTCACTCGGAATACGTATTTACTATGCTATTGCAGAAGTCGATTCGGATCCCTGAACTAAGTTTTCAAAAATGGATTCACCCAATGACTGGGCGTTGCCAGAGAAAATATTTTTCCTTGCATACTCTCTAATTGTCCATAAAAAGTGTGGAAGGTATCTACTGTCAAACCAATTGAGAAGGTGGCTCACACGAAAAGTTGTGAGGAAGTCAGAGGTGTTTTGGAACTAGCAGTTTGAGATCAACTACATGAATACTTATATGAGAACGATATTCTGGTAGATAATCAATCGGGTTTTCGTAAAAATTTTTCGTGTGAAAGCTCATAAGCTCATTGTTGAATGTATGTCATGAATGGCTGAAGGAATACTGGGGAGAGTGAATATGGAGTTCCACAGGAAACTACTTTGGGATCTTTATTGTTCCTGATATATATGAATGACATTGTCAAGAATATAAAGAATTTGCAGAAGACACAATGTTGTTCATTACCAGTGAAGACATATTTTTGATGGAATTGTTAAAAAAATATGATCTGAACCTATTACATGATTGGTTGAAGAATAATCAATTACAGTTTAATTTTAAGGAGAGCAACTTTATGATTTTATGTAAAAAAAATGCCTCAAAATCATAAATGGAGAAAATATTAGTAAAAAATTCATTAAGGAATTCATAAAACCCAATTGTTTAAACATTTTTTTTCCCAAATGATGGCATGCCAACCATGTTGGCCGTAGTTATCATTTTAGGGTAGTTTCTTTTATATTTTTCGACAACGATTTTTATTTATAAATCGTTGTCTACCACAATATTTCATCGTAGATACAGTTCATCAACTTATATTCGATGTATTTAACATCTATCATCGTACATAGTCATGAGACAATCATATTATCCAAGCGGATTTCTTTATCCATGAAAGGAATATATTATCCAAGCGGATTTCTTCATCCATGAAAGGATTACACATTATAAGAACATATTAATACCAATAGTATACCATAAGGAATTCATAAAACTCAATTGTTTAAACATTTTTTTTCCCAAATGATGGCATGCCAACCTCTTGGTTGGAATTCCTTATGGTATACTATTGGTATTAATATGTTCTTATATTGTGTAGTCCTTTCATGGATGAAGAAATCCACTTGGATAATATATTCCTTTCATGGATAAAGAAATCCGCTTGGATAATATGATTGTCTCATGACTATGTACGATGATAGATGTTAAATACATCGAATATAAGTTGATGAACTGTATCTACGATAAACAATTCATTGGAAAGGGTGGAATATACCTGTGTGTGATAATTGACTTTAACTTCAAATTTAAGCTACGAACAGAATATTTCATAAAAAAGATGGCGAAACAAATTCACTTCATTGGAAGTATCAGTAACAAACTAAAGTCTTATTATTCAGGTCCATTGTGTTGCCTCCTTTAGATTTCTGTACTTTTCTCTTCCTTAATGTCATCCACTTGTATAGATAGAATGCAGAATATTGTGAATAGGATCATGAGAGTAGTATTAAGCAGGAAAACTCCAATTAGATTGATGTTGCAGGCCCTCAATTTGATGAGTGTTAGAGACAGGATTTCATTCAGAACTTTATATTTAATTCATAAAATTAGACAAAGGTAACGTGCAACCAAATTATTTGTTACAGCAAATAACATATGTTCATGATATTCTTCATCACGAAACAAGATCCAGAAAAAAATTTTTCGTAGATACTTGCGATTAGAGCAGGCATGGGCAACCTACGGCCCTCGAAAAGGTATCTCTTGGCCCGCCAATGAATTTTTTCCCACACGATGCAATCCCAAATTTGCTCTACAAAGATATCACATCAACAAATTTCCTAGTTTTCATTCGCTGCATGAGATGAATGGCTGAAAATATAAAAGTTGCTCTTGGAAATATGATCTTTTGCTTTTTCCAGAGCATTGGATGAAAGCACTGATATCATTGGTATCAGTTAGCAATCTTTATTCGAGCAGTCGATCATAATTTCAAACTGTACTAGAATTGCATCCGCTAAGGTCAATGAAAGACTATACGAGGGGCGAAGATATTTCTGAAGAAATCATTAGTGCTTTTCAAGCTTTCTACTTTTTTAAATATAATCTAGGTAGAATTGACAATTTCTTCGAGTATGGATTTATCATTCAGTAACTCTATTCTTTTCGATTAGGTGGATTAGAATGACCTATTGCCGAATAAATCCGATCGTATAAGAGGGTTTTTTCTTATAGAAAAGTTAAGTGCTCAGAAATAACTCTAAAACACGTTGAAGGTAAGATTCGTTTATTTCCTGATTTCCGTAAAATGAAATGTTTAGATTTACGAATAAATAAATGAGTTACGCGTAGGCGGGTTGACTCTCGGGAAAACTTTTTTTCACTTGGGGCATTTGGTTTCTCTCTGCCCCGCACTTAGATGTATCAATTATTATCAATATGCATAAGAGTCTCCAGGGCCGGCGTGAGGGATGGTTTGTTACAATCAGAATTATCGATTTTTTTATGCATCTATTTTTAAAGCACAGTGTTCCGAAAAATCTGTGTCGTGAGTTACCTTTGCAAAACTTTTATTCACAAAATCCAAGAATCGATCAACGATCAAGGATTATGGTCGAATTTGGAAAATACATAACCTTCATGAGCAACATCGAATAACGATGCTCTTGTGGAGAAAAAGCAACCACAGGTGTCTCATTAGTTGAAAACTAGTGATTGATATGTTATGGAGTTGTTTTTTTGGAATTATATAAGTTGAAGTTTTTTTAATTATCCTATTGTATGGAACGTTAAGTTTATCTCATTTTTGTTGAATGAATTTAATTTTTTCATGTTGGAAATTTCTTTTCGGCCCGTGGTCTACTACAAAATTTTTCTATTTGGCCCTCTGCGAAGAAAGGTTGCCCATCCCTGGATAAGAGGTTCAATCAAGTATAAATCTTTCAGAAGATTTTTAATTAAACATATACCTCCGGGCGCATTACTGATTTGATATAATTTATTTTATGTATGGTTTTCCTGTTTTGCACCAACCTCAGCTATAATTTAGACTGTTTCAAAAAAATCGACTTTTTCGTTTTCACGAAACCCCCCCCCCCCCGAATTATCTTCAGGGTACCGAAACAAGAACTCTGTTAAAATATCAGCTTAAAATATTGATATTTAGAGGTCGCTCATCGATTTTTGCTATTTTTCCTACTAATAGCAGGGAAAAAATTTCTTTTTTCAATAAAAAATTCTTTTTTGACAAACTGATTGACGGATTTCATTGTGTGATACATTTTCGGGTAGGCAATTAGAACCTGACGAATTTTTCAAATTCGTCGAAATACTTTCCAAAATATCGAGAAAAAACTGAAGAAAAAAGGGAAATAAGATTAATCGGTATCATATTTTTATTTCTATTCTGAATATCTTAAGAACAAACCGTTCTAACATTTTTGAAGTCGAAGATTGTGAAAATATTGTACATTTCTTGAATTTTGAAAAATTCTTCGCAGGGTGTTCCAACTGTTCGGTCAAAAATTGGGATCAAGATTGGCTCATAACTTTCGTTTTTCAATTAAGAACCCTATTTTTTATGATTGCGTTGGATTCTGCGAAGAAAAATGATGTTGATGCATGTTGATGCTCCTAAAATTAATAATTCTTGAGTTATTCAGGATTTTCTGATTTTATGTCGTACGTAAGGTCAAATTTATGATATCTGTTCCATATAAACAATTATAAATGAAGTCAGAAAAGAGATGTGTTAATAGTGAGTTATTGGAATGATTCATCCTCTATGACCAAGGTCATTGTTGATATGAAACTGATTTTGACGCTACGTACGACATGAAATCAGGAAATCCGGAATAACTCAAGAATCATTAATTTTAGGAGCATTTACATATGACAACATTATCATCATTTCTAACGCAATCATAAAAAATAAGGTTCTAATTTGAAAAACTAAAGTTATGGGCCAATCTTGATCGCAATTTTTGACCCAACATTTGGAACACCCTGTGAAGGGTTTTTCAAAATTTCAAAAATGTACAATAGTTCCACAGTCTTCGACTTCAAAAATGTGAAAACGGTTTGTGCTTAAGATATCTAGATTAGAAATAACAAACATAATACTGCATACTCCTATCTCCCGTTTTTCTTCAATTTTTTCTCGATCTTTTGGAAAGTATTATGACAAATGCAACGATTTGAATACGAATGTATTCACAATTGAATATTCTGTCGAAATCTGAAACAAGAAAATGTTTTAAATTTGTTACCAAATTTCTAAGTCCATCGAGTTAACCGTTCATATCACAGTAAGCAGTAACAGAAAAAAAACATCATCACAAAACAAAAGTATAGACCAAACAATTCCTACAACCGTAAACGTTTCTTCTCAGAAAATAAAAGCCATAAGGCTTTTTTAGGAAAACCAAGGACTACAGAAAACATAACTCTATATTGAATGGAAAACACAGTTTATCTCTGTATGATCACCCTGTAAAAAACTGGGTCGTATGCATAATGCATGAATGGTCGTTGTCCCTCTTGAACCCAGGCTGCCTGATAATGCATATAATTTTCCCAAGAGTGTAATGAAATTCACCAGGCAGAGCCTATTGTGGGTAAAATTTCATGTATATTTTTTCCACGTCTTGAGCTTCTGAATACTTCATAAATAGCCACTCCCCGCTTCGTGTCTTTCTCCCACCGTAGAGAAGAATCGACCTAGATGGATGTGTCGTTTAGTACAGTGACATGAGATCACCGTTTGAATATTCATACGAAATTTTGCCCGATTCAATCCAGAGATCTAGTTGAGAGGATGTGAGTTATTCGAATGAATCCAAGATCTCAGTACTTGCAAATTTTACCCGTTATAATGTTCGATGAAGAGGAGCAAAAGGTTTTGATATTGCTTCATCGCATGAATTCATCCATCAAATGGTATACTACTAGAAGATAATCACCATTCCAGTAAAACATATACTATTTTCTTACTAGAACCGATTTTTCAACAATTCACTGAGCTCTTATATTTCGCCCACTACATCCACAAATAATATGTGTGTAAACAATATTTTTCTCCTATCTTCATTGTAAACAACGCATTTCGATACTGTTATATAAAAATTACCAAAAAGGTATATTATATTGCCCCTGACGACGATTTGTAATTCAACTTACCAGAGTTGGGTCGTAATATTTAATGCCATATTAGTATATTCTAAAACAAGTTGCAGAATGAGCTCCTCATGCTATCGAAAACTCGCTCCTTCGTCGCTCGTTTTCGAACTTCGCATTCGTGTTGGAATTGCCTTCTGCAACGAGTATTAGACGGTATTTTCTCTATTTCAGTCAATTTTTGTGAAATACTCTCGAAATTCAAATGAAAATTCAGATTAGTGACTTTTGTATTGTGTCTTGGCAGTTGGTGTGACATGCGAAATTTGACAGATCACGGAATTTCAATTGATTTGATTCGAAACTTGATTCGATCGGAGGTCAGTACCGACAACCATAAAACGAAAAATATAACTGAAAACAATGCTGTAATGAGTTTCATTACAGCACTACTTTTAGTACTGTAATGAACTCATTACGATACTGAAATAGAGAAAAAATATTTATTTCATTGAGTTATATATGAATTCAATAATTGTAATTATGAACAATATTAAAAAAAATTGATACGTTTTTCCTCCTTCTTATCTTCACTTTGAGTAACTGAAAAGTTACCTTTCATTTTGTGAATCAAGAATAGTTGCAATCATGACTTCATACCTCAATTCAACATTGCGTATTTTCTTTGCACATTGTTTATTCATTATTAAATAAATATCGTGGAGGCTTCTAACTGGAATTTTTTCTATATTTTTCGAGTCAGCATTAATTGACTATGTGCACAGTGTATTCTGTTCAATTTTCTTTTTTACAACAACTGAAGGCACAACACATCTAGACCAAAGCGGGAATCAAACTCGCAACCTTCGGTGTACTTATCAACCTGCTGAACTGACCGAAGATTTTCCCTGTCAGACACTTTAGCCTTATTGGGTTCATATCCGTCATGAAAAGAGTAGACTTCATCATGGAATATTCACACCATAAGCTTGCTAGAGACTTTAAAACAGCAGATTTTTCGTTAACATAGTTAGGTACGCCAATAGCACGGTTTCCGAAACTGCAGAGGCAGCCTTTGTTTGGCGCTATTTCTTGAAGTATTGATACGTCCAAAAATTAATTTTGCGGGGAGGAGAAAAAAAACTTATTCCGGGTGTTTCACGAATGCCTTTCAATGCAGATGCGGGACATTTATGGGAGTCTGAATCAGTGTTCGAAATATGTTCTTACTATATTCGTTTGGAAAGTACAGGATGTTCTTTTTATTTTATCAAATTATTTCAATCTGTATAACTCTTGAACGCCTTAATGGTTTACTTTTAATTCCACATCTCGTGAAACACCCTGTACATCGTGTTTTCGAAAAGTAAAATTCTTCCCAGAATTCACACTGAGTAACTTTCAAACAAAGCCTATAGACAATAACGGCACACTTCGTATTTTTACTTTGTGTACCTATCATTGAATATCTGGAATTTTCTATTTTCAATAAACACACGCACCTTTTTATCTCAGAAATATGCGTAAATTCTTATTGAGTGAATAACATTTCTCAGATACAAGTTTTCAGGAATTGTTACTCTTCCTTCACCCGAATACATAAATTCAGGGTTTTTTTTCCCCACAATCAAAACAGCTTTTCAGGAATAAAAATAAATTTCCGAGTTCAAAAGCAAGCTTTGAATGAGAAATCCCCAATTTAAAATTATTCATCTTTAAAAATTCTATTTCCGAATAACTGAAACACAGATTGTAGTATAATCAAAGATTGTGAACTAGATATTCTTGATAATGAAATATTTGTTAGGACATTATTTGGGCTATTTTCATTATTTATATTGTTTTTATTTACCGACGTTTCGGCGAGCATTCGCCTGCCGTCATCAAGGTGTTGTTGGTCCTGAGAAGGACCGGTCTTTGCCAAACTTGTGACATTGATGTTCATTATTTATTCATTACATTTATGTCCAAGTATCAAAACAACTTGAATTAAATGAGAATTCCCTACTTCGGTAGACTGGTAGTCATATTTGTTTGAGTTTCGGAGGTTACACCTCTGACAGATTGGGTTTGAATCCCCACATCATAATTCGATTGTATGGAGCGCACAAGTCCAGACGAAACAAGTTTGGCAAAGACCGGTCCTTCTCAGGTCGAACAACACCCTGATGACGGCAGGCGAATGCTTGCCGCAACGTCGGTGAATACCAACAATATAGATAATGGAAATAACCCAAATAATGTCCTAACAAATAATCAAAGATTTTATGCAAAACAAATATAGAAAAAAATTCATCATTGAAGAAGACATTATAAAATTAACTTAAGTAATGAAAATGTTTCTAAAAAATACTAATAAAATGAAAATAATTTGATAAAAATAAAATCTGTTTTTGGAAATACGTCGTGCTCAATTTTGAAACGCACCTCTTAATTCCTTCTAGATCCCTTATAATGTAAGTAACTCTATTAACATGTCGGGGTAGTGGGGGCTCGTAGGTTCCCAATTAGAGCATGCTTAGGAAACAATACGGTAAACTACTAATGACCATAAATAACAAAAAAAAATTATTTCAGTAATAGTAAGTTTAGATACATTTCCAATTTTAATTAACATTGAGGAAAATACACAATAGAAAAGAAATTAAGAAATCTGATGGACCATAAAACCATCAACGTTGAAGTCTCTTGTTAAATGAATTGGGAAAGAAACAGAACTGCGAATGCTCTTTTCAGAAAGATAAGTGTACCTAAGAGGTCACCAACATCAGATTATATAAATGAAGAGCATAAAAATGAAAATACTTTGAAAGAAGGTTTTAAGCTATTTCGAGTGTAAAGAGTACCTAATTGATATTGTGCTGTTCGCGAAAACCTTGAAATTTCTGTCCGTGAGAATGTTTAAGAAATATATTTCTTCTCGAATTAATTTCGTTAAACTTCGGCTTCTCGGTGTCGAAGTTATTATCATAATATTAAATTTAATCTTATTATCCTTCTAATTGAGCAAGAGAGCTACGAGATAAGATAATATGGCGAAAAAAGCCAGTGCGTTTTCAGTTTGGAGAAAGATTTCAGTGCAGCCTGTTGGTCTGTTGTGGGGTTTTTTTCATAGATGAAATACTAACGTAGTATCAATTTGAGGAGGTGTATTCAAATAAATATGTTGATCATTTTTTCGAGCTAGTTTTTCATATTTTAACCATAAACTATATTTTTTTCTGTGTTAGTTTTTTTAGGGTTTTCTCTCCCAGCATCTGAAACAAAAATCAATTAGAAAAAATCTTCAAATGACAGATGAAATTCCCCCGGCGTAAACTCGTGCACTGATTTGTCAGGAGCCAAATTCTTTGGAAAAATTGTTGCCTAACAATGAATAAGGAAACAAAGCTTCGTAACGTTCCGGAATCGTCAGTTATGATTCCGAAAAGTTTCATGAGGTTGAGAATTTGTCCAACGATGTAGTCTGATATAGTCTCCGAAACATTTCGAAGCTTGAGAGTTCGAAGTATTGTATCTTCTTTTATGGTTAGGCAACTATTTTTGATAGGATTTGGCCTCTGATAAATTTGTGCACTAGTTTCACGCAAGGGCCTATCTTAAATTATTTTTTTTAAATTCCAATTTATTTTTGTGTCATAAACTGGGAGAGAAGACTCTAAAAAAAACTTTTAGAAAAATGCAAAAACCGCCAATGAAATATTTTAATAGATATCTAAACAAAGAAGTAAGTCAATTTACAAATGGCAAATTCGTCCAAAGATGTCCCGAATATTTCTTAAACTTAGGATATAATGTTTTCAATTTGTTTTCTGCTCATTTCTCATCACTATTAATTTTGGATTATAACATAAATAAACCCATTTATCTGGTTATATCTGATCATCTTCCGAATTCCAAGGATTGATGAGAACTGTTCTTATGTTTATAACTTTATTGATTGATAGGGTATTTTGTTTTCTTCTCGGAACATAAATTAATATTATTACTCATATTTTCAGGGTTCATTTCATCTTGAAAATTTTTTGCTGTGCTGCTCAGTGGAAAATATAACCCATTGCAAATATTGAAGAACTCAACCGAAAAAGTAAATCAATCAAGCCTTTGAGACTTGAAGTATCATTGCTGAAAACGAAAAGGAAATATTCACTCAAAATTTTTCATTGAATTTTCATTGAGGAAAATCTGCAACTGTGAAGGTATAATTTTTCCACATGGAATATGTAGTCAGTATTAAAAAAATTAACTGGATATTCTTCATTTAAGTATGATCTCATTAAGAAATTGTCTTATTGAAAATATGACTAAGTAGTTTTCTTTCTCTCCTTTTTTTATTCTTCGTCTACGTTTCGGCCGCAGTCGCAGGCCTTCTTCAGGACTCTACAAAACATATAATATTTAAACAATTACAAACAAACCACACAGCAGCATTACCCACCGAATTCTGAGAGAGAAACGCCCTCTAATTCGTATGACCAGTATGGTCTTGAATCTTGCAGTTGTTAGAGCAATTCGGTGATATACATGCCAAAACGTTCTTCTTAAATTTACAAATAATAATCTTCATGAAAACAACAATATTCTATATTTTATTGTACTTCTTCTTGCGAAAATTTGGAAGTAAAAATATGCACACATGTGGCAAGGCGAGAGGAAATTTTTGCATATTTTTACTTCCAAATTTTCGCAAGAAGAAGTACAATAAAATATAGAATATTGTTGTTTTCATGAAGATTATTATTTGTAAATTTAAGAAGAACGTTTTGGCATGTATATCACCGAATTGCTCTAACAACTGCAAGATTCAAGACCATACTGGTCATACGAATTAGAGGGCGTTTCTCTCTCAGAATTCGTTGGGTAATGCTGCTGTGTGGTTTGTTTGTAATTGTTTAAATATTATATGTTTTGTAGAGTCCTGAAGAAGGCCTGCGACTGCGGCCGAAACGTAGACGAAGAATAAAAAAAGGAGAGAAAGAAATCTAGCCTTTCACTTAACATCTCCCCGTCATACCCCTTACCAATTTATATATCACACTAATACGGATTAACGTTACCATACATAAGTAGTTTTTGCAATGAAATTTTCTCAAAATAAGGGTTAAGATATTGTACCACACATTGTTTCTATGAAATATGTTCCAGCGTTCGGATTTTTAGAACCAAAGTCAAGTTACCCGCTGTTTTGAGAGATCTACATGCCGAAATGTGTCGATTATTACTGCTCGGACACACCAATCCAGACGATGGTGGACAAAAATGCCCGGACGAGTAAAGATGTATACAGACATGCTCCGAATAGCGTACCGTACATCGTCGCGTACACCGTCGCGATCAACAAAAGTTCGCCAATATCTACACCTTGATCGCGGCGAGATGCGATACGCTGTTGCACCCCGTCGTCCACACTTAGGTACGCGGCGTGGGTGGGGTACGTTGTTCAGAGCATGTTTGTACGCACCTCAACGTTTTCGCGTCATTGTCAGATGAGCCAAGATACGCATGATGAAACATCGACTGCGAATTTGTAGGGACTTTTCACATATAAGGCGGCAAGATGTTTCGATTTACCGATGTTCCGGCACACTGCCGGATGACGCGATGATGGTAGTGTTTGTGTTCGTGCTCTCTCTCTATCACAAGTGTTTGATTTTAGCGTCTAAGTTACTGGATGCTCATATCAAGGAAATAAAAAAACATGGTTATCTTGGCTGAATGCAATTCTATTCAGAAGATTCACAGAATTAAATTTTTGCTTCATTTTTTCAGAGGTTTAAGCGGTTTATCCGATGCTCGGGAAAACTTTAGAGGCATGTTTCCAGATGTGGCATAGCTCATTATGAAATTTCAAAATAGATGTTTCTCATTTTCCAGGCTGAATTGGAATATGTTTAACAAAAAATGTATTTCCTTTGATCCCAATAATCTACAAGTCAATACCTACAAGTCAGTCTCACCTAGAAGAAGTGCTGAATCCTAACAGTCTTGATTATCTGGAAATCTCACGATTCAAAGTAGTTGGCGGTATCTTCCGCTAAGGAAAGTTTCTTCTAAATGAAAAATTTCACAGATGAATGTAAAATATAAAAGTCCACTGGAGTACTTAGGTCTGAAAATTATATAAGAAATCCGGATAATGACTCTATTTTCGTAGTTCAATCAGCATAATAATATTAATTCAGAGAAGTTTTTCCTGGTTTCATACCAAACCTGAATTCTATTTGCAAATACATATCTGGTCGAGGAGCAGCTAAGCATACTTTGGCAAACTTACGAACATCATCAGCGTTCCCCAATTTCCAGACTCACGTCAAACTTTTCGTCCGATCTCTACAAAAGAAAATCACAGGTTTTTACGGAACAGCTTCAGAAAATGAAGCTAAGACCTGAAAACATTCGATAAAACTCCCTGTAACTTTCGACTTCAAAAACTCGCTTCACAACAATGACGGAATGAATGCGCTTTCAGCTCTGCCATAAAGATTTGCCGTGTTGTCACAGTAAATTTCGTTGGCAGCGATAAGCGAATAAAGTTTTCATGTGCGATTTTTGGAAGCTAAGATAAAATTCTTTACGGTGGTTCCTCAATCTAGCGAACGGAGTATCGACGTGTAGCCATTTGCCCGCTTATATTATTCATTCCTTCTGGGAATGCCGAGTTTATTGTCGGTTTACGTTTGGGAGGATTGCTCTGTTTTACAAATGAGATCTGGACCAGTATCGGAAGCTAAGAATTATGTCATGAAGCTTTGAATTCCTGTTATATTCCAATACAGCTGGGTACTTGATACTGATAGGGACCCATTATTAATATCTGAATCCACGGCTCCGCTGGAATTTTCCCAATCGGTGCCATAAAATGCAGATTCTGTGTATCAGATACAAGAGAGAACAGAAAATTAAATAACCTCAGTACGAAGAATGGAATTGGAAAGTAATTAATTTAGTGAATTTATTAAATTATAGTTAATATTTAACAATAATAAATTAACATAAAAAATCAATAATCCTTATATCTGAAACTCTCGCAATAAAGAAAACTTGAAGCAAACTCAAACCCCCCGTTTATTATCCTTGTTTCGAAGTGGAGGCATGTGAAGTGATCTCCGTACGCGTAGATTTTATAATTTCTTGCTCAAATTCCTATTTCTTCAACTTGTCATGTCGCCAAATATCTGTGCTATATATTTTGTAAAGAGCATTTCTTCAACAATAACAAATGCCGTTGATAAGGATTATGTTCATTTTCATATGAAGAAAGCCCTCCTTAAATAGAACATTATTCTGGATTGAATAAAAAATGTTGAAATTGGCCATCGTTGGTTATCCTCGAAAGTAGGACAAGTCGCTTATATTTTTATAGCACTTTTCGAGCACTACAAAATTGGCCTGGATCATGATCTCCTATAGTTTTACCCAGCGTCGGTCGTGAAAGCCTGAAATCAACTGGTTTGTTAACGACTTGTTAATGGAAAATGAATTATTTTTTCCTACAATCAGATTCTATTAATCAATTATTTTTTTTACTTTTCCATTATACAGGGTGATTCATTCAACTATTGGTGCATAGGCTAAGGGCAGATTGTTTGGACCAAAATATGGCGATAGGACCAAATAACCACACGAAATATGTCATTTATAAGTGTGGATTGACTCTTCAGATTGGCGTATTAGGTCAGGTTCATTTTAGAAAGAAGTATAAAGTATACTACACTATACTTTGAAACGTTAACTTTTTGAATGTTCGAAGTCTTCTTGTCTGTTCATTATTAGGCAACAGTTTTTTCGAACTGATTGGCCCCTACCGCATTAGTGCAAGAGTTCACATAGCAGCATTTATATTATACCCGATCGTAAAAACAAATCAAATAATCATCGAACTAAAATGCTCATTAATACTATAAGAACATCTCTCAACTAGGAATGATTAGACTTGTTTCTTGTAACTTCAGACTCTCCAAAGATCATAGAAAAGTTCAGCTTTGCTGTATATCGAAGGCTGCTGGCTTATATGATGTATTGCAAAACAATCAATTTCTTCATGTCTGGTATGATATTCATGATATTTGCATTTCATCCTTGAATCGAAATTTTTATGTACCTCTAGGTAACGGAGAATTCAAGATGGTTACAGTAAGAATTTTATAATATGCTCGATAATAGGTAAATATGGGTCTACAAGACTCCGCTTAAGATTCGAAATGAGATGAATTATTCTTTTGATTCAAACATTTTCTACATCACAATTCCAGC
The DNA here is from genome assembly GCA_038502775.1 of Hippodamia convergens. Lineage (NCBI taxonomy): Eukaryota > Metazoa > Arthropoda > Insecta > Coleoptera > Coccinellidae > Hippodamia > Hippodamia convergens. The sequence goes on from CM076610.1 coordinate 21,050,550, forward strand.
GAACAAAAATCGTATAGGTAAAGAGCCAGTCGTTACCCATATCGACTAAATCAAAATATGAGATTTCCTTCTTCTTGGGTCTCTGTGATACTGTATCATACATATTACTTGATGAAAATTAACAAGACTTCATAAGGAAGCCATATTTTTTCGATATCAAAAACTGGTAAAAATTTCGGAGTTTCTTGATCCCAGTTGACTGTTCAAACAATGAAATTCAATATCAAAAGTCAAAATACTTCCTGAACGAATAATCATGGGAATGATATTGTTCAACAATACAGAAACGAATAATGGGAATATCGGCTTGCTTCAATCCTAGATCCAAGGCATTCAGGAATTCTAATGATTACATTCTAGGTTTCGAGAATTCCTAGTCTTCGTCTGTCCTTTATGCAAATATTCATTAATCATTTCGATTAGCATTGAAATTATAAGACTTGTGAGGAAAGTTATGAAGTTATATTGCGGTCATCAAATCTACAAGCACCTGAGACCAGCGTCGCTTAGAGCTTCAACAAAGTTCAACCGAGTTAAGCTTTAATAACATTACTGAATGATCCATAAATCTGGATTCGGAATTTCCACTAATTGCAGCAACGGTAACTCGATTCGGAAGTTATCAGAAAGCAGAAATTACACGGATTCATGGAATGTTTGCATTCGTCATCATTGTTGAGGTAATTTAGGGGCCAAAACAGTCTAGAATGAGTTGTTCATTTCAGCTTGATCGAGAAATGAAGAGAACTATGGAAAATTCGGGTCGAGCAGAGAAGCTTTGGGTGTTACTGGGGTGACAGCAGTGACTTGAGGTCGAGAAAAATCAATTCTATGAAAGTATTATTCAAATGTTCGAAATTTGCACAGGAAATAAATGTATATGATTTACGAATATAAACACACAATAGCCATTACATTGAATTCAAGGAATAATATTTGACACTTGATTCGTTGACAAACTGAATTATCTTCATGAAAAAATATAGAACAGCCAGATCCACATTACAGATTGATGAAAAGGCTTAGAGTTTTTCTGCTGCAAATAGATGAATGACTTTTTCATTGTCGAAAGTATTCCTCGCTGAATTGACCATTGTGATTTCAGAGCATAACATTTTAGGGATGGTCGGAACCTCACCTCCTATGATGTCTACAGGCTTGACTGTAGGTACACAAACTCATCCATGAGAATTCATTTCGTTTATGTAGGTAGTTGAATGTTAAATCATATGCGCAAATATTAGCAGCAGCTATGGGAACATTGGAAACTCTGGTTAATCACACGCGACAGCGTTTGTTCAAATTGACATGATATAACATTGATTAATGCTATTAAAAGGATCATAGATATTAATAGAACTAATAGGCTCGAATAATAATGTCGGTAGACTTATTTTATGCTTAATATTTCGATGTAGGTATATGAGTATAATAAAGCGTATAATGCATATTTTATATCCTGATTACGAAATGGTATTGAAATAGATTAGTGCTGCACTTTTTGAAGTTACGATGGTTTGGCGCTGTATCCAAATGAAGAAACTTTTCTTCAATGTTTTTTCCTATTGCTTTATACACTGGACCGTAAAATTAACCGGCCGGAAAAAAAAATTCTCCTAAATTCAATCTCGAATAACTTTTGAGTTTTTCGATAAGTGATTTTTTCACCTTCATCATGTGATGATATCGATTTTAGGAATAGGATGAATGGATACGTTGATATACATGGCAGCACAAAAATTGCATTATTGAGTAGTACTCCTTCTGAAAATTTTGTTTTTCATTCGTAACGACATCTCTTTTCCTAAAAAAAAACACAGGATTAGAAGAACTAATCCATTAATCCTTTATAAGATGCAAAAAGTTTGAAAAATAAAATCGGTGATAGTTGTATCGTGATATTTTCATTAAAATCGAGAATTTCCTCAGCGACTCCCAGCTCTCACCTTTTCGGACATAGGCACAAAGCAGCAACCGTGTCCTGGGGTTTCTGATGCCACTCATTTGTCAGTGCAGAGGCAACAGAAGTTCGAAATTCGTCATAGTTCTTTCCTAATGTATCCCACACACATTCAATTGGGTTGAGATCCGGAGTTCTTTGGGGCCCGTCAAATATATGAACATCGGCTTCATTCAAATATTGCCTGGTAATTTTTGCTTCGTGCGGTAGAACATTGTTCCACACAAGGAGGAATTTTCCTCCTATAACATAAGAGGTGCTTCATGTTCCCATCCCATACACCTCAAGGACAACATAATTTTCAATAACTTCGATATTTAAAGCAATTAGGTGGGATCTACTGAGTACAAAATACTCAGTACTACAAAGCAGTGACATCCAATTGCTTCGAAATGAAGTTCCACATCTCCAATCACATGCCAAAAAAGAATTCTGTACATCCTCTTTCACTCAATGAGATTTTAGGCCCTAAATCAGGGCCCTCATGCAAAGTTTCTCCGAGTGATGGAAACGCCCAATTCTTTTAGCGACCGCTAAGCCAAGTGTTTTCAAGAAAAAGGATAAATCGGAAAACAAAAAAATTCTCTGCATTCACAGAAGCCAGACCGAAAACATTTTTGAAACATAGATGAATTCAAAAGAGTAATCATCTATCAGCGTTAATTTTCTTCTGAAGTGTAAAAAGGTATGTTCCGCCTTTTTGGCGGAATTTTTAATCTTCTCTTCATTCTCTCTAGAACTCATAATCGCAAAAGAAATCAGAAATAAATGCGAAATGTGAAAAACGTTACATTATTAAATTGTCCATGCATGATTTACTTGATATTGTACCAGATATAGTAGCATAATTTTGGAGAAAAGTTTTGTAAAAAACAAGGTATGTATATAACATACCTCAGGAACAAATGCTTTTCCTCTCTTGAATATTGTGCCCCTCCGCTTCTCGGTATGTGAATAGCTCTTTTTAGGGGCAGAAATCAATGCAGTCGTGGTAAAGTTATTTCTGGAATAAACCGAAACAAAAAACACTGTCAGTATTCAATGAAGAAAATTATGTTTGCGTTGAAAATCCCAAACTTCGTAGGTACTAGGTCAAGACCGTGCTAACCCAACTCAGGAATTGATGTGTCTTTCATGCAAAACAGGTCAAAGTTTGAAAGGATCGTATCCTTCGCTGGAGATATTGACTTCTGGCCTGTTTCTTTCATTCGAGGTTTTCAAACCCGCTTTACAACCACGCTCCTGCGAACGCTCCTATTCAACTCCCGTGCCATTCTTCGTGGATAGCGGCAGTTCACTTTATTGAACTGTTAGGAGATATCGGTCCGGGAAAAAGAATAAGTCAAGAAGTACGGCCAGGGAGAAAGCATTGCTACACATAACTATCGGCTGGAGCAATAAAGGATGAGTAATGGCATATTTCGACAACCGCTTGACTTCCCCTGCCGTACGCTGGAGTTAACAACCTGCTCTCGCTTTGTTGGTTTACTAATGTTCGAGGCACAAATCGGTTCTGCGAGGAAAGCGTCCCGATTACATGAAAAAATATATAGAATTGTATATTTCTTCAGAATTTATTAATTCATCATTGATCGAAGTTACGAAATTATGAGCTATTTTCGTTTCAAGGAACGAAGTTTGTTTCCTCGTGGAATTCTGAGAATACATTTTTAGATGGTGTTATCGCGGTAACACATTGCAAATTTCAACATTTCTGCTGATCATAGCTTGTCGAGTCAAGTTTCGATAATTTTTTTTTTCCTAAATTAAAATGGATAGCAAACTAATTATAAACATGTCATGTTTTCTTTTCTCGTGAAACATCGAATGCTGAATACCGCAAGTCGATACGGTGTCTAGTTTCCGTACTCCTGGGTGATTTTGGAATTTGACCAATTATTATAATTCGCTATAACTTCAACAGTATTGTGACTACGCTCTCTTTTTCAGTACGTTTTACCGGTGCTATCGGAATTTCAGTACCGCTTCAAATTTTAGTGCAACTGGAGGATTAATCTTAAATAATTTTTGATGAATTTTAATCTTTCACCAGATGCAACTGAAACTGGAAATGGTTATGATATGCTCAGTGCCATTGCTGAATTCGGAAATGGTTATAATATGCTCAGTGCCATTGCTGAATTCGGAAATGTAGAAATTAAGTCATTGTCAGAAAGAAATTGTAGTAGGGCTTGCGGATCATTAGTCCTGACTTCTGCAAAGTGTGTCATTATTACAATAATTCCATCAAACTAATCAATACCGTCAATGTCTCATTCACTAGTTGCATCATCTTGAAGCGTCAGATTCAAATCTTTACAATACTTCATTAAATCATCATTGGATTAGTTGAATAAGTTGTTCCTAAAAGATCAAAGAAGCAACGAAAATTAAAACTAGGGAAGAAATAGTAGTTCAATAGACAGAAAAAATGGTTCAAAGAATAAAACATTGACAGAAGAACGTATACCTATAGCTCAATATGCATACTGCAACTGGAAAGTAGACAAACTAAGTGAAAGGGAGAAGTTCTTCTTTGAAAACAAGTAAAAAAAACAGAAAAAATGAGATGAGAGGCGAATGGAAAAATATCCGGTCCCCATATAAAGACTAAAGATAATCGTCGCTGCATAAAGCTGCATTAACAGTTCCAACTTTAATTGGAAATTGATGAAGGCGTAAACGGATCCTCTTACAAAACAATTTTTGATGGTGTTGATTATAACATTATGTTTTCGTGTTATATCGTTTCTTATGCTATAAGCAGGTTGGGTATTATGATACTGACTTTTACGTCGTGAGTTACTCGATTTGCCGCTTCCTGGACGTCCCGCCCGTGTACAGTGCACACTTTGCACAACCGCCTACGGCGGGCCTGATTGTTATATTGATATCATAAAATGATCTCCGCTTTCAAATACTTTTTCTACAAGCGTGCACTTTCATTCTCTTTCCCGCACGTATTTCAATTCGTAAAGAGTCACATTGCCAAAAAGTGTGGGAAAAACCCCTGCTATTCCATTACCGCACGCAAATGCGTGTGGTAATGGATTAGCAAGGATTTTTCTCGCACGCTTTTTCTAAAGAATAAACTGAATAATGATATATCTCTATGCCACCGACGACGTTACTATGGAAACGGCATGTGAATAAGAATTGATACATTGTCATTATATTATGAAATTGTGTTTAAATATAAATAATATCAACTCGAATTCAATCAGTACGCTCCGGTAAAATGGATACTTCGGGATCTGATGATGGCCTGCCCGAAGAAATATTAGCAGCTTCTTATGAAGCGAGTTTAAATTTGTTACCGGCCAAGTCGAAGATAAAATATGAGAAGCAATATTCAGAATTCATTGATTGGTGTAATTCCAAAAAGGTTCAACCGAGGAAGGAGGAAGTGTTTTCGGCGTATTTTTTGAAATGTCCAAAATTTGGAGACCAAACACATTATGGTCCCGATATTCAATGATAAATAATTTATGAATATTATTACAGTTTGAATTTATTTCATAGGCTTGTAGTCTCTATGGACCGAACGTCAACGATGAGAGTACAATGGTTACGACTTGTCAGAGACTTTTGTCATTCATGTGTATTTAGAATGATCAATTCACATTTGATCTGTGTTTGAAATCGATCTCTTATAAGCGCTTGTAGAAAAAATATTGTTCCTAACTCGCGCGGAAAGTGTTTTTCCCGCACTCAACTGCTTACCCGAACTCCGCTTCGCGACGTTCGGGTAACGGCAGTTTCGTGCGGGAAAATATCACTTTCCGCACTTGTTGGGAAAATAACTATTTCATTTTCTAATTAAGTAGAGAAAAAAGTCTAGAGAAACACTCCTAGAGTCTGGTTAACTATAACTTATGTTTTCTGAATCAATAAGACAGCTTGCAATTATGGAATATCAAATTCTATGACCTCCTCAGTTATAAAGCCATGAATCGAAATCATTTTGTTGATCTGTCGTATTAGAAGTGTCAATTTTGAACTACTTCGTAATAAGGTCATAGAATAGAATTTATTTCTCCATAATATCGGATCGTAAGTATTGATTATTGGAAATATTCATGTTCAATTTGTGTTCGTTTTAACGAGAAAGAGAAATTTACAACCGAAGTGCGAGAATGAAACACAAAATTAGTTGAGTATAGAAAAGTATTTTATATTGTGTGACAAAAACAAATCATTCAACATAACCTCACAATATACCTTTCCATCACCTGTAAGCTACAGGTTTATAGAAAGTGTCGAGAATCGTAATTATCTTGTAAGCTTATGAAAACCTACAGATATGCTTATAGATGAAAGCAGAATACCGCCACTAATTTAAAATTAAATTCATATTCACGATAGTTTACAATTTAGTTTTCAATGGATATTTTGCTTAGTTACGGTTGTCATGCAAAATATAGTTTCACAGATATGAAGTAATAGTTTTTTATGATATAAGTGCAGAAGGCATTGATATTCTTACACGAGTTCAAAATTCGAAAACGAGCCACGAAGTGGCGAGTTTTGGAATGAACGAATGTTAGAATGAGCCTTCTGTACGAGTATCATACATTATTTTGTCTAATTCGCTGAATTTTTATTGAAATTAATAAAATATTGCCATAAATATCGTTTAGTAATTCTTGCTTTGAAAAATATTGATTGTTTTCTATCTCATGAAATTTGACAGATGTCAAATAAATCCGTTGCAGGAGGCCAACATGTCATCAATAAATATTACTGAAAATAGTGTTAGAATAAAATAAGAATGAAAAATTCTAACATTGTTTTGTTTACGAAACGTGGCGGAATGAACGGATTTGACACATAAGTAGAGAAAATAATTATTGATAAATATCACTTGATGGCCTGTGTGAGGTGAAAATGTCCTCAAAAATTGAGGCTTTGTCCTCTTCCGTTCGGCCATCATAATTTATCGGAAAATATTCTGCATATGATGTATTTCGTAAATTGGTGAAATTCAAGAAGTGTGCTCCTAGCATAATTTCAACATTAGAGCTAAAAACGAGAAATCGTCGACTTTACGGTCCTAATTTTCCATGATGACAATAGAAGCCCGACTTCGGATAGTCGGACCCTTTTGATTTCAATGGGGAAAAAACCTCCATATAGCTTTGAAATATTTTTGTTTGAGTTAATGAAGGAGTTCTGGAATGACTTCATATAATCGTTATTCATGTGTTCGATCCACAGATGATATCCTTGGGTAGAAATCTGTATTCCCGGGAGGATGATTAAAGTCCAAATATCTGTTACCCATGATGATCGAATAATAATAAAAAAAACTGCCGAAACGTCAGATCTACTCGAGGTATTTGTTCATTGACAGCCTCAATAAATTGGCAACCTTTCCAATACGTCGCAATCAGCAGTTCATCTGCAACATCATGCTTGTGGTTCGACAACTTCAGCATTCTGTGAACCCGACGCTGAATCATTCTCCCCAAAAGTGTAGCCGTTTTCGGTTCAACTCCCTTTCATCGCTCTCTTAATCGGTCCTAATGAATTGGACATCAGTGGTATTGTACATGAATGAAAGTAGGACAAATGCATCCGTTTCAGGAATTTTTGTTCATTCAAATGAAAGTGCCTTACAACCACTTCATTTTTCACAAACGACAAACTATGTTTTTACTACATTATTTTTTCACAACACTCAGGTTTTTCTTATTTTCTTCGCAGTAACTTCTCACTCAGAACATTCTCCATGCACGCTTTCTTAATTAGGTATTGTCTTCTGAATCTATCCAGACTCATAGACGAGTAATCATTAGTTCTTAAACGATAGGCTGAATTAGTGACGGTATGAAATATCGTTGAGACTGATTGATTATACGATCAGAAAACCTTTTCCAAATTCAAACAAATCGAATCACTTGATTTCAAATTTCAAGGAATCTCGATGGCTCCACTCAAGTTGGCAGTGCTTGATCTGATCGGGCCATCAAAGTTTTGTGAAACCCATCTTGAATTTTTCAATGAAAATCACCGAATTTCAAAGTAACTAACCTCTTTTATATTCTACAGAATAGAATTGTAGCTTTCCTCGTCGTTTTCAGTTGATGAAAACCAACACCAATTTTTCAAATTCACCTTTGGGTGAATTGGACCGTCTAATCAAGCGGCAAAAAATTGGGATAATCATTTCAGAAGAAAAATAGGGCGTCACAGTATAAAAAACTATGACTCCTTAACCAAAATGTTCATACCAAACGGTGTTGAACCAGAATTGACCTATCCCAGCGTTTTTCTTGAGAACAGTCTAAAACGTAGTTATGAATTTTGTTCTTTACTCTACAATTTTATTGATATCTGGTTGATATTGTTCGGAAGCCCAACTTCCACACATTTCAGATACGGTCTGTTCCGAAATCTGTTGATTCACATTTTTAAAATCTGAATGGCAGTCTTCTGAACATGATAATCTGTTATTTGCTTATGATTATATGAGAAAACGTAATGAATTTTACAATAAAGTATTTGATATATGACAACTAGAATACATGTTTATGTTTAATAGAGATTGTGTGAAAATATTACTTTCTAGTGCCCCAGAAATCAATAAACTGTTGAGATGAGGTAAGTCCACGGTGAGGTATATCCAAAACAGATTAATTTCTTGTATCGAAAGAATATCTCTATCATATTTTTTGGAAATGGTTCAAAATTTTCGTGAACATTTTCTAAGGACAGACTAAAAATGAAAAATTCATTTCCTTTACGGAGGCTACGCCACAAACATTTTCGAAACATAGATAAATGCAAAATAGTTATCATCGGAATGAATACAATCATTTTCAATTCCTAGGCTCACAGATCATTTATCATGAGGTTGGAGAAATGATTTCAGAGAGAGGAGATATATGAGAGATTATAATATTCAGCCTTATTTGGCTTCATCACTATCACATACCGCTCATAAAAAAAATTCTACTTTCGAAGCAAATAGTTATAGCCTATTGAGTATTATATTATAACTGGCAACATCGAGAAACGTGAAAAGAGAAGTTCCACATCTCCAATCACATGCTTACAAGAAGTGTGGACATCCTCTTTCACTCCATTAGAAAAAAGGAGTAAAAAATGCCAAATTATAATAAAACTTAAAAAGTATCAATTAAAACAAAACAAACGAATCGTTATTTACATCACTGTTCCGGCTTTGGAAACTTACCTTTTCAATCTAAGAACATTTAACAGAAATGGAATGCCATACTGGAGCGTAACCATGGTTGGCATTTGAAGCAGGTGTTCGAATGCCCACCGCTTTACGTTCATCTATCACTTTTTCTATATTTTCGTATTTCTGCTGAGCAGGAGATGAAAGTTTTTGAATATGTTGGTTTGTCGGGACGTTGCAATGTCATTACTCAAAACTCGAGGTGGACAAAGCAATTCATTCGCGGTTTGTTGAATGAATAATCAGTTTAAGCATAAATCATTTGAATGACTCATTTTGTTTGAATCTTTCACAATTCATCATGACAAATCGTGCTGTGAGTAGGGCTCCGTGAATGCCTACTTTTGAAAGAGAAATGCTAATAGAAAAATAATTATCAACTGGGACTGGGAATGTTCTGAAACAATTCCTGTTAGGAATTAAAAGAATGCAGATAGGTTATAACTGTGTTATGAATCACAACATTTATCCTTTTTTCATTCGTGGTTGGAAGTTTCTGTATCATGTTTCTTTCAAAACCAATCTCCCAAGAATATTTGACTAAGAAGGTATGAAGTGATGCAACGTCAATAATTTCCAAGCTGGGTCAAATTGAGCGAAATACTCTCGAAATTCAAATAAACATTCATATTCTTCATCCTAGTGACTTTTGTACTGTATTTTGGAAGTTGGAGTGACTTACAAAATTTGAGAGATAACGGAATTAGAGTTGATTCGATTTGAAAGTTGATAGGATCGGAGGACAGTATTAACAACCGCAACACGAAAAATATAACTGAAAACAATGCTGTAATGAGTTCATTACAGCAATGCTTTTAGTACTGTAATGAACTTATTAGGATACTGTAATAGAGAAAATATTTTTTTTGTAGTTGGCCTCCCTCGAGCTCTAACGAATGTTTAAGTTTTCATAAATTGTATTATATCCCGAGCAAGTTTCTCATTTCTGTTTCTCATGAAACTCATCTTCATACAACGAAAAACATCAAAAAACATTAGCGTGACGCGATGACCACGCAAAACTTTATACAATATGTATACAATGAATACGAATACAATAGATACGATGAATGGAGATGCGCTGGATTTGCTTGATCCGAGGCTTGATCTTATATGTACTTGATTTGATGTTTTTAAAGTTCATTTTATGATGTAACCTGTTCTTTCGAGCATTTAGGTCGTCGTCGTAGATTAGTTCTCGACGTTTCGCCAGTTCTGGCATCTTCAGGGGTTATATTTCAGAAGATGTTCTCACTGGACTGAACTGCCTGAGTGTGACGGGGACGCAGATTGTACGTCCTTACATAACCTCGGTCGGGGGCGTGGCCGCGCTTGACCGGTCTCGCCCCGATACCGAACGCGCGCCGGTGTCCAACCGGTTCACATCCGGTTCCCGGTCTTCATTCACTTCATGAACCCGGTTATTATTGTAGGGAAGTGGTTGTGTGTTTTTGAGTACTGGCACCCATATTCTGTTGATTTTCAAAGATTCCTCCGATTTATTGAAATTCGTTGGGTGTTTATGAATTTCGATTGATTCCCTGTAAAGCCTGGAGTAGTATGCGATAGTGGTGCACAACACTTGGGTTTTGTTGAATTCTATTGCATGATTCGTGTTGTTCAGTGTGTGCTCTGCGACGGCGGATTTCTTTGAATGACCCAGTCTACGATACGTTCGGTATCGGGACGAGACCGGTCAAGCGCAGCCACGCTCCCCGACCGAGGTTATATGAGGACGAACAATCTGCGTCCCCGTCACATTCAGGCAGTTCAGATTAGTGAGAATATCTCCTGAAATATAACTCCTGAAGATGCCAGACACTCGAACTGGCGAAACGTCGAGAACTAATCTACGACGACGGCCTAAATGCACGAAAGAACAGGTTACATTGAACGATGGCCGCGAAAGCCTCAACCAATTCATTCATTTTATGAGTTTATAGGTTTTATCCTCAACTCTATCACTTTGTTATAATAATAATAATAATAATAACAATTTTTCAGAGAATTCTTCGCTTCATAGACAGAGTTAATTATCACCATTAATGGATATTAATGGCTAGGTTTTCAATACAGCTAGAAAAAAAATCGATAAAAACAATCTCTTTCAATTTTTGTCATCCTTTTTGTTTGAATTGAAAATTTCCAATTATTATGCCAATGTGAATCAAGTCCCGTATATGAGTTAAGCTGAGCTGTCGCATTTCTAATAATAAACGCTTGACATTTTTGGAGTCCCAAATTTTCAATATTACTGGAAATTTTATTCCTTGTTTTCAAAAAAGTTTCAAGTTCAAGCAAACCATTATTTACTCGTGACTTAGTTATCGAAATTTAATGTTGGTATATTTGTTGGTCTAGATGCTTCATTCCTTATTAAGCGAGTCATTTTAATTTTATACGATTTGCGTAGTTCCCTTCTTGGATCCTCCTTCGGAGGAACCATCAGGAGGCAAAAGTAATCCATCTAACAAGTCGGCAAACCGTTTCCGAGTTAATTTCATTTGATCTCGCAAAATTAAACAGATAAATCATGGGAACTGTCAGATTTTCCTCTGGAATGAATACGATATTTAATTTTGTTTTTAGTTGATTAGCGGAGTGAAATCCTCTTCCTGTAGTGAGCCTTTTTTTCAACTCCGAAATGTGTATTTCATTAAACATAAAATAGATTATTTTTTATAATCATCAAAAATGCGAAGATTTTTGAAGAGTTTTCATAGAGAAGGCCAGATGAAACTTGTAGTGATTCCACGCTAATTTCCATGCTTGATTTACAGTGAAATAATGTGGCTGTGTATTTTAAGTCATCATCTTAGCTATATGCCTTTTCGCAAATGGAGCTAGGTTCTAATGTTTGTCAATACAACAATGATGATAATAATATCTTTTTATGAAGATTTCTTAAACAATGATAATTTACTGCTGATACAGGTTATGAGAATATATTCTCAACACTTTCGAATTAATTCGATATATTCAATAGTTTTATAGGTTATATTTTAATCTGTGATGAACATATAGAAATTTCGTTACTTTTTGTAACGAGAAATAAAGCCCCGACTGGATTTTCATAGCTTGCTCTCATGACAATAATTTTGAAACGGACTCAACTTTGATTTTTCCAAAGTTGTATATTTAAGTGCAGATTCATTTCATTCATTATGAGAATAGTAACTTTTATTTGAAACATTTTTCCATCGGATTTCAACTTATTACACTAAATTCATTCAAACTGTTGAAAAACAATTCATGATAATTTTAATAACGATCATGCTTCAATTAATTTCATATAATTTCTGTAAATTATCAATGATGCTCTTCGATTTCGATATGTACCTACATTAATCAATTCTTTCAATGGAATGATTCATGACATCGTATCAAAGATTCTGCATTGATATTCCTGCAAGCACCTTCTGGAGTAATTTGAGCTAAACTATCCGCATATTATTTCACTTATTTTTTTCCGGTTGCTCATTATTCGAGGGGTACAACGTTTTCATGAAGAATATAAATCGGCTCTAAAAAATAGGGATGTCACGAAGCTTTGGGTCTGATTCTGCGCCAGACACAATCGTCTGGGGAACTATTCTTGATAGTATCAAATTCATAGAATGGAAAATATTAAGGAAGGAGCAGATCGTCGATTCAGCAGGAAAACGGTTTTGATTTTAATCGGCTATATTGAAGAACCAATTTCCATTCAGTTGAACATAATTGTCAAATTTGATTTGGTGATTTCGTACTTTTAAAGCGTTTATTGTTGGTAGCATTTAAAGTCGAGTGTTTTAAAACGATTTTTGTTAGTTAGTGTTTGGTGAATATTTTCGGTTTTTTTAGTTGATTTACGAGAACCATTCCGGTCAACAAAAACAATACAAATGCTCCTTCTTTATATTCTATGATTAGAATGAACTGGTCATACAATAAAGAATATGAAGGAAGGAGCATTTATATTCTATATTCTTTGATTAGAATAGAACTGGCCATAGAATATGGAATATAAAGTAAGGAGCATTTATATTGCGTTTGTTGACCGGGATGGTTCTCGGAAATTAACTATGAAAATATTTACCAAACACTAATACAAGATTAATACAACACGACCAAAATCGTTGAGGATACTAAATAAATTCTCGATTCCGAACACTAATTACGACAAACGCTGCAAATAGTACCAAAACACCAATTCAAATTTGACAATAATTGTGAAATGAATGGAAAATGGTTCTTCAATATGGCCGATTTAGGTCAAAACCGTTTTCGTGCTAAATCCACGAAATGCTCATTCCTTCATATTTTCGTTCTATGGAACTGGTAATAGAAAGTGAGCTTGCTTCTATTAAAATCACAAATTTCGTATCCTTGAAATCGTTTTTATCACAAATTTATACAGGGTGTCCTGGAAAGAATGCGACAAATGGATACCATGAATTGATGTCATCAAGCTGGACTCATATCTGAAGGTTTTTATATCCTGCGTGCCGACGTTTGGGGCATACAGGGTGATGTTCATCTTATGGGTGAAATTTCAGAGTTAAATAACTCTCGAACTAATTGATCGAATGATTTCGAATTTTGAAGTTTCCTCACTCTTAACTATCGCCTTTCTTCAATGTTTCTGAAATCGAAAAAAATCAGATCCAAACTTGAAAAATTTTCGGCCTTCCTATTCTCGTGAATATTGGAACACCCTGTACGTGGGCTCTATGTTTCTTTTTCGCGTTTGTAACCAAAAAGAAATAATTCATAATTAAAATCCTCAATCTCTGCTTGGCATCGACTTATAGGGTGATCAATAAACATTTCCTTATGACTGAAACTTTATAGTTCAAAAAATCTTGAACTTATCGGTAGAATTGTTTCGAATTTTGCAATTTTGTCACCTTGTACGACGGATTTTGTTCACCTATGAATCACAATTCACTAGGGATGGAATTAACAATTCCCGTTATTTTCACGTATGGGGGAAATAATTCAAAAAAATTCCCAAGTTAGATTATCGATAAATGTTTGGTGTGGTATCTACAAAAATCAATTGATTGGCCCTCAAATTTTTAAAAATAGGTTGACAGGAGAAATTTGTTAACATTTTTTGGAACATACTCTGCCAGGTTTTTTAGAAAACATTCCAATGGGCACAATGTAGTTGCAATATGATGGAGCTCCTTGGCACTATTCAAGAGAAGTGCGCGAATATTTGAATAACACTTTTGAAAACGAGTGGATTGGCAGAGGTGGACATGTGGCTCGGCCTCCTCGATCTCCTGATCTGACACCGTTGGATTATTTTTATGGAGAGCGCTCAAACAAGAGGTAAATGCAGTAAGGAGAAACAGCAGAGAGCCACTGCTACAAAGAATTATCGATGCTTGCGATATTATCGAATCACAACCGAACATGATTGCAAAAGCTGTGAGCTGTGAAACAACTTAATCAAAGTGCTCAGAAATGGAGGAATCCCATTTGGAACAATTCGTGAAATGAAAATTTTTCCATTTAATTTGTGTTTGAGTTCGAATATTTTCAATTTATTTGCTGTTTTTTGTGCTATTCATTATCCAGTTTGTTGATTGAAAGATTTCTCAGATAAATTCGTTTCATTTATGAACACTTTTACATGATTTGATATATTAATCTGAACTCACAACTCAAACACTAGTATTCTTTTTTAGTCATAAAAATCATAATGTCAACTGTTAACTGTGAACACACAGGCTGATCCGATATCATCGATCTTAAATTTTGCTAGTCCGGTTCTGTTTTTCCAATTTGAGAAAAATTTGAAGAAAGCAGTAGTAAAGGGCGACAAAACTATAAAATATGAAATTATTTTATCAATAAATTCCAGATTCATTGAAAGAATGTGTATTGATCACCCTGTATGACGGTGCCAAGCAGAGATCTAGAATTTTTATTATAAATTATTTCTCTGTGATTACAAGAACGAAAAAATATTATTGTGTCCACTTACAAGGTGTTCCAACATTCACAGAAGTAGAAAAAGTATAAAATGTTCCAAGTCCGAATCTGATTTATTTGGTTCCAGAAATATTAAAAGGGTGGCACAACTTCAAAATTTGAGATCATTCGATCGATTAGTTCAAGAGTTATTGAACCGGGAAATTTCACTCATAAGATGAACATCACCCTGTATACCCCAAACGAAGGCACTCAGGCGATGAAAACCTCTTGATACCAGTTCAGCATGATGACATTAATTAATGGAATCCGTCCATCACATTCCTCATGGGACACCCTGTATAATTCGTTTCCTCTATGCTTTTACTGGTTCATATGGGAATAACAGAGCGACGACGAATGTCATTTTGACAATCAATTGATTTAACATTTTTTCGTAATATTTTTATAGAAAACGCAGGATTCAAAATGACTCATCCCTATTGACTGATAGCATTTTCAACGTCGACTTAATCTAACGATCATTCCTGTGATCATTGCTTCCCTATTCAAGAAAAAACCAGGGAACGTTCCCTGGGGAATCTTCGATTGTACTACTGTCAAGAATAGGGAGGGACCCTGATATCGATTGAAATACATTGTGGAAGGACTACTCTTTTCTGAAAACAATGGTCTACTATTTTTTCACTGCTTCCCAAGGGCCATTTCCACCAGGAAATCGCTGCTTCATATTCTCCTCTCAGAATGGCAAAACTTAAGACTCGTTTCAGTTATTTATCTATCACATAACTTTGCTGGTTGAATCGGAAATTTAACAGATTCGGAAAAATAGATGGCTGTTTCAATTCACCTAATGCACAAATTTTCTCGAAACGGTCCTTGGACGACACAAAACTTCGTGGAAATTCCTTTCCCTCCGAATATTATCAAGTCGAAGTTTTCTCACAACTGCAATAATTTCGATCAATCCCAATTTTAAAGACTATTTTCAAGTTTCGTTCGCCACAGCGGGGACAAAAATGAAACTTTTTGGTGTTCGTTTATTTAGGCTACGGATTCGACCCCATTGTGATGCTCATCGCGTAGTTACGCCTACGAGAACTTACGAAGTACAAGACGAGTATAATGTTGGAGAAGTTGCGAAGTGATCTTCAGGGGTTTGAAATATCAACTCTCTTTTTCTCGCGAATGAAGATGATTATTTACAGCCTTGTTCTTCTACATTGGAGTAGGACGACTCATTACATTATGACTGATATGTTGAAGGAGGATGTAACATGGAAATGAACTCATAATCGCTAGGTAATCATGGATACCTGCACATATCATTGCTATAATTAATTGTCACATATGATATCCATGATCATTTTGTCATCGAGGTCTTTATTCGATTTATCCAATTAAAAAAAAATTTTGTTGCTCACTCGCGAACCATTTACTATATTTTTTTCGTAAGTATTTTCGTATCCTCCTGAGTCCTGATGTCCAATATTTATTTTCTATTTATTCATTCATTAATGTAATTAATTTACGGCAGTGAATCTTTAATCTTTCTATCCAACGTATTGGATGAATGAATGAACGCCTTGGGTTTGCAGCTGTTTCAGTGGCGTAGCAGAGGGCCCCGCAGACCCCGCAGTGCGGGGGGGCCCCGGCACTAAGGGGGCCCCCGAGCCAAACGAAAAGGTATGAATGGGGCCCCAGTAACTGTTGAACTTGCCGAGTCGCGATATTTTTTGATGATATTACGAACAAAACCTAAACAATGATGGTACAGTTATATATATATATATATATATATATATATATATTATCGAAAAATAGAGAAATATTCCTGAATTATATTCAAAACACATAGAAGGTTAACAGTAATTCGATTCGACATATCCCTCAGTCACATCCTGTGCTACCCTATTTTGAAGACTTTTTTATAGCGTCAAGCTTTTCGGTATTTCTCTTTGAAGGTCGTCACATGATCCTTTTATTGGGGGCTCGGCGGCTTATTTGACATGTTCTTCAGGTGGCTTGCGTCTTATCTGTTATTGCAGAAATTATTGTCAATTCTCCAATCAGGAAATTTTTATGAAGAAGGGGAAAATATTATGAAATCTTTTTATTTCCATTTCCATTCTAGTAGTGAGAGAAACAAGTGTTCGAATACGAAACCACGTTGTGATTTTGTTTACAATCAACGACAAAGTTTTCAATGTTTTGACTCTTTTAGTGCCTTTGGTTTCAGGATTACAATGTCATTCAAGGTTAGTTCTAGAATTAATTGCGTAGCTTATTTATCCGTTTAGAAACGTCTCTTGTATTTCTTCATTTTCAATATTAAAAAAAAAAAGTTACTGAATGCGCCAATTAGAAACGTCAGTTCGAATGTCTTAAAATTTTTCTGAAATAAGAAAAAATGTCAGATCGGGAAAGAAAATATTCGAGTGGAGCTTGCAAAAGAAAACTCCAAAGAGAAAAAAAAATGCATTTTCTACGCGACGAAAGGTTTTTTTTGATATTTTAATAAGCCAATGCCTGAGTCACAATTAATTATTCAGCACAGTGGCCTATCAGAGGTCCCCGGCACTAAAGGGGCACCCAAGTCAAACGAAAAGCTTCAAATGGGGCCCCAATAATTTCATTCTATTGAACTTGCGGATTCGCCATATTTTTCTGGGACTTTATGAACAAAACTGAAACAATGGATATACAATTATTATTACTCCCGAAAAATAGAGAAATGTTCCTAAATGGTTTAAAAAACATATGAGGTTTTCAATGACCCCATTCGAGCTTTGAATTATCACTCAATTAGTTTTTTAATATACCGTCAAGCTTTTCGAGACTCTCTTTGGACATCATCAAATGATCGTTTTATTAGGCTCAAGATAATCAAAAATTATCTTAGGAATACAATAACGAACACACGTCTATCAGACTTTTGAGCCTACTACAGCTTTGAACAAGAAGTAGCCTGAAGCTTGGCCATCGACAAGTTGATAGATATGTTTGAACAGAAAAATTAGCAAAGGTTAATGCATTTTTGTTAAATAAATTTTCAACTTTTTTATCACATTGATTTTTTTCCAGTAATTTTTACATCAGAATCTTTGTTATTTTGTTTACAAACTTTTATTATTCAATATATTGTATACATACCTATATATGAATTTTTTTTCACAATTCTTAAATATTTTTCTATGAAAAACGTGAGGAAAACTTATCAAAAATAACGTCAAGTTATGGAGGGGGCCCCCGACTAAAATCTTGCGGGGGGGCCCCCGAAATTTGCGCTACGCCACTGAGCTGTTTCGCTGCTTTGTTGCAGTGTGTTGTTATTGTAGCATGTGTATTGAAAAATTCCGCAAAATGAAACAATCCAGGGTGTAAACTCGAAACCAAATTTAATTGTGAAAAATGTACCCTATTTTCGTGCTTGTCAGGCAAAAATAAGGGCTTTTGAAACTTGCATTTATGATTTATTTATAATGATGGTCATCCCATTGGACATACTTTTCTTCGAGTAAAATTTTTTCCAAAAATTTTTATGACGTTTTCAATGATTAATGAACAAAAATTCCCAAATGCAATCAATCTTCATATCACCTATAATATGTCATGACTCAGGAGGGTATTATTAATTGAAAATATAAACTACTTCGACAGACACGTCGGTCGGCGATTAGTTGTAATGTCTATGGTTATGTGGTAACGTTGGTTCTTTCGGAGGGGAGATATCCCTCACTAGTACATACAATATTTTCTTGTTATTGACATTTCTTAAAATATATATTAAGAAACTATAGTTTATTTTCAAACGTACAATATATATATATATATATATATATATATATATATATATATATATATATATATATTCTTATGAAAAAGAGATCTAAAATAATACAATGAATGTTGAAACAAAAAGTACCTAAGCTGAGGTAAAAAAAAGAATGGGTATCATAACATTCTTTGTATGATACTATAGAATCATACGATACTATCAACACTAGTATCATACGATACTATACAGCCAGGGGAAAAAAACCTCAGCCGAAAACACCTGCCTCCCCGTAAACAAAATAACATAAAATATCAAATATCAGGAAAATCTTGAAAGACATCAGTGTGATCATCTTCATGTTACCCGTCGATGGGCTCGGATACTCAGATTCTTCCCAAAACGACTCGTAATTCTTAATCTGAAATGAAAAAAGACAAAAGCAAAAAAGAAACCGATTATTCAGAATAAATCGAATGCATTTTGGAAATGCATTTGCTACTTAAAAAAACATCAACATTAAGATTTCTTGGCCAAATAATGTCCGGAGGTTTATGAATATTTATGACAGAAATGTCACAAAATTTGAAAGAAATGACAAAAAAACTCCATCAATTTCCCCTTTCCGAATCTGTTGAAAGTTACGAAACTGACAATTTTCCAACATAACAAGCTAAACTTGTAAAAAATCAATTAATACATAACTTTCAACTGTCCTCTTTCATGAGGATTTTTTTTTTCTGTTGCCGTGTGGGTTTCTTGCAGAAGAATCTCTTTGATACCATGTTCATCAGCTAATTTGGAGACGTAATCACACTTTCCTTTCGAAATTCCTTCGATATTTAAATTCAAAATCCACAAATTGTTGCTCTCTGGTCGTGAGGGTTTTTTCAAACCAGATACGACCTTCCAGTGATGATTTTTCGGTACTTCAGATGTTTGAAGACCGCTACGGGACCCCAATGAAAGGCAATCATCTCCCATAGATAAACCAAACATGTTATAAACACAAAAACAGAATATTTTTCAGGACCGAAAACTAAGACATATTGCGAGAATTGTCATTCTAACAATGATAACGTCATTTCTCGATTGACAGGATCATCGAAAAGTTTGAAAGCTCGCTTTCAAACTCAAGCTCGACATGAAAAGTGACACTTCTCCTCCTTATAAAATAATATACTATTTCTTGTGAAGAATATCACGAATATCACCCATAATTGGTTTTAATACTATGGACTCAAAATTAACTTATTTTGTATAAAAAGAACAGAAACAGAACTATTTCGCATTATAAATATTAATAGTAACGAATTATTGGTACCACATTTCCAAAAAATTATGATATTATATGTTATGATTAATATATGCGTGAAATTCAGGTTTTTTAATTGTGCGTCCCAAATGAACGGTACACTATCAATATTTGACGTTTCGAAATGATTCTAGCAAATTATGACGTTATATTCATTTATTTATATCTCGTATTTTGACACATGCAATATTATCTATGATGCGTCAATTGGATACCAATTTCCATGAACAAACAAACTGTATTGGCGGAATGGAGGGGTAACGATCTAATTTCGTGTCAACATATCCATCTCTAATGATCCCAACCAGCATCTAGTTAGGTTTACGGGAATTGAGATATTATTAGTCAACTAGCTTCTGGGCTCAGGTGACATATTGCGAACAATACTATTATAATGAATTTCAATCTGAGCACTGATGATGTTCATGAAAATATTCATTCATCAAGTATTAAAAGCTAGGAGTTCAATTAGGACCCCTCTAAATTAGGCTGAAAAAAAATCAAAAGTTTTCAAGATCCGATCGTTTGTGGTAGAACGACGGGGAGAAGAGACAATAATTTGCCGACGTTTCGGTTATATTTATATTTCTGATCTTCACCAGGGATATTATTCAAGAAGAAAAGGTGTATCAGATAGTTGAAAATTTCAAAGATACAAAAGCTCATTTACCTTGATAAATAAAAGCAAATGGATAGATAATCCATCTGAAAATTTTAAAGATACAAAATACTCATTTACCTAGATACATAAAAGAAAGTGTATCTATTCACTTCCTTCACGTTCTCGGAAACATCTTTTCAAGATATAGGGTGTATTATCAGTGAAAGCATTTTATCATTCGAGTTTACCTTCTCATAATATTGAATATGAATATGGTGGTCTGGCTGGTCGAGATATATCTCTGAATAAGATATCCTCCAATTGTTGTGGTTATACGTTCGGAGTCACGTCAGCGCGACAATCTTCTTAAAATCAATTCGATATGTTAACAAAAACTATAATGAAATCGTAGATCTTCTGTGACATGAAGTAGTTGGGAATATCTTATACTGGCAGCCCGTCCTGGTTTTGCCAAGGTGGTAATTTGTTTCATTAACATTTTGCGATGAAACTGAAACTAAACTACTTTTTTATTTATGTATTGTGGTATTTTACTGGAACAAGGAAATAAGTAGGCAACAAGTATTCGAACGAATGTTTAATGAATTAGAACAAAAACAATTACAATAAGGAACTGCTGATTACAGTCTTTGAATGCATTTCTTTTATAATTTGATCAATTATCTTCAAGTAATTTCATCCGAATAGCAAGACATTGAAAAAGTCTCCCGGCTCATTGGCCGGATTAAATTCGCTTTATTTTGGCGGTGTATGGATCGCCAAAAAAACTTACTTGCATTGATGAATACCGATACTTGACTTTTGTAAAAACTACTCGAAATAAGAACAACCATCATGTCTTCCTCGAACATCGGCATCTGATATTGAATATTGTATCATGTATACTATCAAGTTCAAACATGAAACATGGCTAGGCAATCAACTGAATCCAGTTGACTGTGGTTCGAGATTGATACATAATACCCTGGAACCGATTAAAACATATTTCCCACCTGCCAATTCCGGGTATTGAGTACAATAGAGGATGATTCCTGTGATTTTGATGAAGAGACCAACGACTCAGCCACATTTGAACATTTTATGAATATTCAGCAGGAGGAAGAAGAAGAAATCGAAGAAGACATGATTATTGAAGTAGACTTTCAGGAGTATGAATCTGATTAAAATATAGTCAATAGCAATATGAATAATAAGTTTTCGTTATCAATAATGAGGTAATATCTAGAAGGGGAACGGTTATGGTTCCCTTGAATTCTTAAATTCTCAAGTCAGTTAGTGAGGTGGGCCATCAGGAGAAACCACGGTTAAAAAAAGAGTAGCGTGGAAATGTGTGCACATCATGTATAATGTGACTCTTAGAAATGGTTTATTTGTAGAAAATTTCAAGTTTTTTTATAATACTTACCGTTTTCGAGAAATATCCAAAAAACCTGAAATTTTGATTTTTGACCCCGAATAACTATTGACGCATATATTGGATCGATGGGGAATTTTGAAACTTCATTTGTAGCTACTGGTTAACTCTCCACCAGAATTTAGCTTCCCGACAATATTTTTTATTTGACCACTATTTTTATGTCTAAATTGACTAAATGATATAAGGACGGAATTAATGGCTGCAACAAATAATTCTTATTGTTCTCCCACCCTTACGGGATTTTTTCCAGAATATATTTCGTAAGATATAACCTTTCTGCTTGATTACCTACCGCAGACAACCGACCCGTTTTCCGAATTCCAAATACATCTCTAACTCAATGTCTTGCAGAAACGCCATCTCCAGATTCGAAATTTGAATAATATAATTGCGTTTCGTATTTGAACGCGGTTGCTGCAAGAAGACACCATCCATCGAAACTTAGCATCTGGAACTGAGGGTATGAACTTGCTCATTTCGGTTCTTGCAGTTTCGGAAGTCTTCCCAAGATGTTGCCTGCGACCACTCGACCCTCTTGCCCTGACCCGGCCAGATGTTCAAATATTACGTAACTGAGTACCTGAGCAGTTTTCTTAAAGGAAAAATAGTTTTTTGGAATATTTCCTGATTCAATCATCCAAATCACTAGCGAATAAAGACGAAATTTCATTCGGGTACGTTTGTCACTAATTCTTTTCTAAATATAATTGGCATAATTCAATTGAGGAGATTCAGTTGGAAGGTTTTGATCGATTGACACTGAAATTTTCACAACAACTGCATCTATTTGCGAACTTCTTTCAGGTTGGTACATGTTTCGCGTATATTTCTTTTTATGTTTCATTAAACTTTTATTTTCCCTTTTTTAATCTCAACCAAATCTTCTGGGAGTTTTATTTCAGGTTTTATGTTCTATCCACAATATCTTCAAATTCAAAATTCTCTAGTACAAAGATATGTCGAATGCAACCAGTTTTTTTTGTTGTTGGTTGAAGACTCGGTTGACGGTTGAAGTAATGTCTTAGGCTCTTTTAATCAATCGATATACTTTTTTTTATAATTGGCGCTCATATTTAAAAACTGCACATTGTCCAAATTGTTACTATCTGCATGAGTTTGGAAGAGTTCATTTTTCAATTTTGATACTTTCAATTTCAAATTCATCTTCAACAAAATTTGAATTCGATTTAAAAACTGCGACACATGTACTCTTATAATTGGGAGAATAGATAAATGGGTATAATTTATGAATGTATGTTACTTTCAATTTTAATTCAGTTGGTGCTATTGTGGATATCATTATCACAGTATAGAAACCAAACAGTAGGTGCACTCTCGATAAAATGAACTGAAATTTTTACTCCAACGAGATTTCGCGCATACCTCGATGCGCACTAGAAAGTTGCTAGGATATGCATTCAGTTTAACGGCAATCTGAAATATTCGAAGTGTCAATTTCGCAAAGTGCTTCATTCCGAAGATAATAAAGATGAAATAAGATTAAATATAAGAATATAACATTATAATTTTTGCTTCATTCATTTTCATACTTTTCTCTAATGATTTTTAGATGGGAAGATTTGTGTCGAAGTAACTTTTTTTAAAACTGACTTTTAAAATTCATATACCAATGACATTATATTCATTATAATTTCGTCACAAACAAGTAATAATGTAATAATCATCATAATATCCTCCAGGAAATCACAGCACAATTTTTCCAAAAAAAAACAGAATTCTTTTCTCATAATCGTTCATATTTGATAACAATCATAACTTATTGTGAGTACTATAATGATAATTTAGAAATTGTTTGAATTATTTTGCATTTATGACTTGTCCTATACATACATTGTTATGTCTAAAAGGATTAATAAATTATTATTATAATTGTGATAAATGCTTTACATGATAATATTCATTTTGCGTCAAATGAAAATTGCTATTTTCTTATTCAATGAATTCTTCCTTCTAATTCCTTCAGAAATCGCAGTTCTATATTATGAAATCAAAAAAGGCAAAAGGTTTATATTTAGTGTGATCGTCCCAATGTTCAACGAGAAAATTCAATTACGTAATGCAATGAATTCGTCGTTTGAGTCATTTGCCCTTGTTCAAAAATGAATTTGAGGTTAGACTCACTGAGGTATGCGCGAGTCCGAAATGGTGTAAAGAAATCCACGGAGTGCACTTACTGGTTGGTTTTCTATACTGTGTCATTATCTATTTGTACCTTTTTCCTTGAATAAATGAATAAACAAATAAATTACTTTTTCATGAAAGAGCAACATAAACCAAATTGTGGATGTGTAAGAAAAATAGTTTTGGGCGAGAGTTTTCGAAACAGATAAAAAAATTTTGAATAATTAAGAATAAGTAAAAAGATATAAGCATTCTCAGCTAAATTTTTTATATTTTATTCCTTTTAATTCATTCCACACATTTTTCTCACTCATAGAATCATCCCTCAAATTTCAATTTGCTCCATTCCATATATGAATAGATTATAAATCCGTCTTTTTTGAATTTTTTTCTCATCTTCAAATACAGTAGATTCCCTCTCGTCCGGTCACTACGGGACCGGACCCTCGACTGGACTAGTGAATGGCCGGACCATCCGATAGAACTGTTATAACGCGTCTAAAACCCCCAAAACGAATTTATATAAGCATTAGGCTCAATCAAAGTTAGTTTATTTTGTTGAATGAACACATTGAAATATGATGAACTAAAAAAAAGAGTAAAAACTGAACAAAATCAAGTAGATATACAGCCTATGCTTACGATTTTTTGCTAAATAAATTCGGGTCAAAGAAGAAAACAACAGAACTCTAATGTAGTAATATTTTGTAGCCTTCATTTTACACATTTATTGCGTCAATTGTAACAATTCTATGATTTTTAGCATAAATTTCGTAGTTTATTCAAGAAATCATCTCATGAATTAATATTTCTATTGCATTGTATCTATTTCAATTCTCCTGATGGAAATATACTTACTGAAAATTTCGAATGCTTTCACGAAAAAAAAATTGTTATAATTACATTTCGATTAAAATATATCATGTGAGTTCTCTGCAATTTTCTGAAATTTTCTAGGGTTTTTCTTGACAGTTCCTTAAAAAAACGAATGGAAAAACAAAAAATTCTTTAATCACATCGAGTGAATTTTCTGCATTTTCTCCATCCTCAGGATATCTGGGAGCCTATAATTCGAAAACTGCACTAATTTCAATGTCACTTGTTTTCTTGATCATTTCGACTGTTGTCGTTTATCCATTTTCGACGTTTTGCCAGTACGAGTGTTTGGCATCTTCAGGAGTATTCTCGCTGAAGTGACCTGCTTGTTTTTTTTCATGTCATATAAAAAAATATAACACTGATTATGAGTCATAATCAGGCAGTGCATTTCAGCGAAAACAACTCCTGTAAGAAAAGCTCCTGAAGATGCCAGACTCTCGTACTGTTGAAACGTCTGTAATGAATGAACGACGACGACTGAAGTGCTCTAGAAAACAAGTGACATTGAACATGGCCGCTTAAGCCACAACCAATTAATTCATTTCAATGATAACTATTTTAAATTCATGTATGTTTAAAAAAAAACTCCCATAATACACTTACCGACTTTAAATTAGATCCATTCAAAATAATGATTTATTCAAAAATGCTATAACTTTCAAATGGGGAAGCTGATTTATTTGAATTTTTCAGCAACTTTTAGATAAAATACTGTAGTTTTAAGGTTATTATTCGACATCTGAAAGTAATTTAGTACTCGCCGCATGAACAGGGGAGAACAGAAAACAATTGTTTCCTCTACTTTTGACACATCCTGTAGGTTAATTCTGGTAGTAGATCTGCACACAATTAACTTTATCAAGAAGACTGATTTGTTTCCAACATTTTGTTTTTTTATTTACCCCAATATCTTAATTTGTTTGTGAAATGTGACGGTTTAAAGAACATGCAACATTTTAGAAATGTATATTGCTGGTTTTTTTGGGTTAAGAAACGTAGAAGAAATAAGAAACCACTTTATGTGAAGGCCAACGTTTCGCAAATTTATTTCAGCATCATCAGGGCTCTAGAAAAAACATACTATGCCAGAAGATGAAAAAGGTACGAAAATTCAAATAAATTTTAGAAATGGTCATAATTTAAATGACGGTAGAGAATAAACTACAAAATAAGTAGAGTGCTGTGACCAACTCACAATATGAAAACTGCACGAGCAATTGCTCTGGTACAAGACGGTAGGTCTCAGTATTATGCTTCTAGAATATTGGGTGTTACAAGGTGTAGCGCCCAGAGAGCTGTACAACGTTTCAATGAAACTGATTGTCGATGACTGGAGTAAGATTTTATTTTCTGACGAGTTAAGGTTTTGTTTACGTTCTCCAGATGGCCGTGAAAGAATATACCGAAGAAGAGGCGAAAGGTTTGACCAAGCAAATTTTTCCACAAGACGCAGTAATGGAGGAGGATCGGTAATGGTTTGGGGCGGCATCAGCATGAAAGCTCGTACTGATTTAGTCATTGTTGGCGGAGGAGCAATGACAGCTAACTGATATATTCGTGATGTGCTAGATCCACATGTAATTCCTTTTGCACCGTTTATAGGAAAGGAATTCATGTTTATTTACGACAACGCTCGACCACGAGGATTGTATCTCGACATTTGGAGGAAACAGAAATTCAAAGGAGGAACTGGCAATCACGTAGCCCAGACCTCAATCCAATTGAGCACGTCTGGGACATGATGGGCAGACGAGTTCGTAACCGAGTTCCTTCTCCAAGTAATTCAAATTTTTTGAGAGATGCTTTGGTCCAAAAATGGGATCGAATTGACCAGATGGAGATTCGACATCTAATAGAGGGTATGCCACGACGCATTGAGGCAGTTATTCGCGCTCGTGGGGGAAATACTCGTTAATAATTTGTAATAATTATTAGTTTATTTGTTGTTTGATTTGTTTATAAGATAATGTATTACTCTGCTAAAACTGAAGAAAAAAATTAAGAATGTTATATTGTCTTTAAGCTGTCACATTTCACAAACAAATCAAGATATCGGGATAAATAAAAAAACAAAATTTTGGAAATAAATCAGTCTTCTTGATGAAGCTAATTGTGTGCAGATCTATTAGCAGAATTAACCTACAGGGTGTGTCAGAAGTAGAGGAAAAAATTGTTTTCTGTAATAGCCTGTATATGCGGCGATGACTGAATTACTTTTAGATGTCCGAATAATAACCTTAAAACTACAGTATTTTATCTAAAAGTTCCTGAAAAATTCAAATGAATTTTTGAAAGTTATAGCATTTTTAAATAAATCATTATTTTGAATGGATCGAATTTAAAGTCGGTAAGTGTATATTGCAAACGAAATACAATCATAACTGGTTAGTCTGAATCAAAATAGCGACAAAAGTTCTACAGTACTCCTACAGGATCGTTCAAAAACGAAAGTAAACAATTTTGGCATAAAATATTTACAACACTTCAAACGAAAAAGTAGAAATCGTTTTTATTTCTTCGGAAAAATTACTTGGAATTTTTGTCGTTTAGGAATATGAAATAATTATTGATTATTATTATTCGGCCATAATTATTCCAACTCATTTGCTCCTTACAAATTACTGTAAAAAATAATGCGAAATCATTATTAATAAAATTTGTATCGGATTTGTAAAGCTGTGAGTGAAAACCGAAAAAGATTAAAAAATAATTCATATTTCATTGTGATTTCATATGAGGGTTGACTACAAGAAATTATCTTCGCAATATTGAATCCTACTTGTTTGGAAGCGATGCAGCATAGGGTTCAATAGGCTATGAATTTGATAGAACGCGACAAAGCTCCTGATGTCACACCAGGGCTTTTCTCGAATTTCCACTCACAATTCCCTTGTCGACTTGATTTAGAAATACAGCTGAGAGAACCAGCGTGATGCCATAAACAATTTCGATAACCCCTTCGCGTATTTTCGTATGTTCTTGTGTGAAGTGAAAAATGAGACAGTTTTCAGTTCATCACATTTATAAGGAAATATTTTCTAATATCACACTCAAGAACACTCAGAAGTATATTTCAGGCACTTCAAAAGGTTTTTGTGGGCTCTTGCCTGCTGATTCGTATTTCCAACTGGGATCAGACTAATTTCAAACTGCTATCTGCCTAATACATTAGACCGAATGAATCGATAGGTTTCCTTCATAAGGGTAATAAAAAAAATTTTTTGCAAAAAGATTCTGTTCCCGATGACATTGAATATTAACGACTACAAATTCCTGATTAGTTTTTATATTTGAAACATGTGGTACAGAGAATCTACCAAATATTCATGTCATTCCAAGCACGAGAATACTCCACTAAATAAATTCATTCGGTAGTCAATAGTACTTTGACTCCTTTATAATTTGTACTGTCAGTCTCACTTCGATTAAGGAATGTAAGTTATATTAACGTTTATAAGCACTCAAGTTATACGACGGTATGGAAAACGTAGGAGCATTTCTCAGGGGAAAGAGAAATGTATGTCGCAACTCAAATTGATGAATTAAAGCTTTGACAAGTTAATTACTAGGTTCCTACAGAAAAAAGCTCTTCAAACGATCAATCTTCCCTGTTTCTACGATACCAAACAGAGAATAGCCGGGAGCTTTATGTCCGGAAATTTTAAGGATCGTTCACTGCTAGGGTGAAAGATTAGAAAATTTCTTATTTGAGTCTGATGTTGAGCTACCTCTTAAAAGAGCGGTAATTATAACACGAAAAAGAGATACTGGTTACTCGTATAAAACCAATGATTTTTATTGAAGAATATTACAGAAGAAGTATGTTGTTCGTTTTTTGTTTAGTCTCGGAAAACATAATTATTTTTCGCGAAGAGTTATAATTAACTAGCTTAGCCGACAGAAGTCGCTTTGTCAAATTCTATCGAAAAGTGGCAGATCCACAAAGTATCTTTTTGTCAAGGTGCAGATAAATATGTATATGAATAGGTCGTCTACGAAGACATATGTATGAAATTCATTGGCAGAGTGCTGACGCATCAAGGTACTGTACCTGTATGCCTGGAAACTTGGCATCAAGTCGTTTTTCGAACTTTAATTCCAGGGATGAAAGTCTGTGTTAATTTTCTTCATGGATGTCTTCTATTCAATTTCAAGCCTTTCTCTTGTTTCTTTCAGTTGTCACCTAGTTCAGTATTTGTTTGAGTAGCCTTTCCGTGAAAATTCACCCATTCTTACATAATTTGCCTAATTTCCCGTTTTCTAGCAGCTCTATATCAGAGGCCCAGTTCTGGTGTGAAAATTAAGTAGCATTTGAAAAGAAGAATCAAACCATGAAATGAATTTCGAACCACCTATTACTTGGGTTCCTTTCATGAATGTGGCGAGTTTTTGAATGAACTAGTGTTAATAGGTGTTGTACAACTTTGCTTCCGGCGTTTTTTTCCGAAATTGGAGGATTTATTGTGAAAAACTGAATATACATTTATGATTCAAAGTATTGTCCATCGCTGTCCACTTCTTTCTCCTATTTTTCGGGCAGCATACGAATCCTTCGTTGAAAAAACTGGTTATCTTCTGAATCGATTCACGAGTCGATCCAATTTCTTACTTCTTCATATGATCGGAAGTGCTAGTCAGCCAAGCCGTGTGCCATTGATCTAAACAAGTGATAGTCCGAGGGTGCAACGTCTGGAGAATATGGCGGATTGGGTAGAACTCACCATTTGAAAGTTTCCAAGTATTTATGTTTTGACCACTTTCGCAACATGGGATCGAGCATTGTCATGCTCTAAAATCACTTTATCATGTCTCCCGTTGTATTGCGTCCTCTTATCCTTCAGATTCATCAATTTCCTAATCGCATGTGATTGTTTTGATCGAGTAATGCCTCCAATTCTTCATCTTCGGAAACCTTCTCTCTTCCACAGCCATGCTGGTCTTCGACATTAAAATCGCCCTTCTTGAAGAGTTGAAAGTACTCTCGGCAAGTTCTTTCACTAATAGCGGCCTTACTATAAGTATTTGAGAACATGCGATGAGCCTCAGCCGCATATTTCTTCATATTAGGTAAAGCATAAGATTAAAGCCTCCCGCAAATGACGAGAATACGGCTCGTAAACTGACGTGATTAACTCCATGATGCAGACACAAGTCGACTAATTTTTCGATGGCGTTATGTTAACAAATACCCAAGCTCATTGTATGATATGACATCTAAGATTTAATTATTTCAACTACCACCTCTACAGCCAGCTATTGCAAAAGGGCGGAAGCAAAGTTGTACACCTAATAGAATAAGCCTTCTGTACGAATATCATACATTATTTTCTCTAATTCGTTGACTTCTTACCGAAGTTAATGGAATACTTTTATAAATATCGTTTGGTGATTTTTGCATTGAAAAATATCCATTAGCAGAACTGTTTTCTCGATCATAAACTTGACCAATAATAAATAAATCTCTGGCAGGGGGCCAATATGTAATCAATAATCATGGAAACTGTGCTAGATATGATTTTGTTCTACAAGATGTGGCAGAAGGAACGAATTTGAGACAGAAATAGAGAATATTAAGTTTTCAGTCTTTTCATGTGGGGTTTTCTTTCTCTGCTCAAACCCTTTCGAACTTCCCAAAAATTTGAAGAATAGAGCCAATTGCCCCCGAGTTTTCACAACATCCATGTAATTGGACTTTCATGTCAATGCCCTGGTTACGGATTGTTGAATGCGCCGGACCACCTTTAGGTTTCCTTGAATTTTCCGTGCGACTTTCTTATTTTATAAGAATTCCTCTCCAGGACATGAAAAACAAAATAGAAAGAAAATCATCGAAATTTGCTCAGACATTTTTAATAATAATTATAATAATGATATTCATTTATTCTTCGAGAGAAACTTCATTTGTATACAGAGAATACGTCAGAGAAAAAATCAGAAAAGTAGATTGAGATCCTAGTTATGAAGAACTGCACAAAGAAAATTATCTTGAAACGTCAAATAATAAGCAAATCCAAATATTCATCCACAACATGAAAACAATTTATGAATCCCCCTTCATCTCTGTCTAAAATCTTCTGTACTTCAAATCTTCCAGCCTCTCTAGACGATGATTGGGTAATTTGAAACCTAGTATAAGCGAGTGCTCAAATTAAGTTGTTTTGTGTTTTCGAGTGCAGACAATATCTTAATGCCGTGCAGTATAATAATGAAAATCAGGGCATTTTCTCAGTATTATTTAGTTTCTTTCAATGTATTATGAACAAGCAAGTATAAATTTGCAGGGAAAATTCAACAATCTGTCGGTTAGAAAGTTTTTCGACATTTCAAACAAAGAATAAAATTTTATCATTATGTATGAAACTAACAAATGATACGATAATGTAAATTTTGGAAGAAATACTATAAATGGATGAACTAAATCTGCTGCGGAGCAAATGGCTTGAATGTGAATTACAAAAAAATTACATATCAATCGAATAATCATCTGATGTTAGCCACATGGCAAGAGTGGTGTAGATGAATCATCCTTACTTGAACCTCGATCAAGAACACCACAACAAGATCATGAATTTTATGCGTGATAATAGATATTCCTTAAGAAGAACAGAAATGATTCTGATGTTAAATTAAATTTATATAATTGTACTTTCACTTATTGTACTTTCAATAAATAAATAAATGTGTGTTGTGTTGTTAAAAAATTTCCGCCAAAAATAATTGACAAAGGCCTAAAAATTTCATAAAAAATATCTCAAGCACCTTGCTTTGTAACAGCCCCAGCCTTCGGCATCGGCCTGCTACCAATTAACGAGCTTTGTCAAAGAATTCTCTCGTCTAATATTTTCAATGTTCTAGGGATATTACTACTGACTAAATATTGTTACATATTTATGTTTTTCTACTGCTTTGATTGTATTTCTCATAGCTATAATCTATAAGCGACCCATATAAGAAAACCTAGTAGAAAATGGCGGATGAATAAAATTCAATTATAGTATAAAGAATTACGATGATTCTTATGAAATCGAGCGGATTTCAAATTCCTGAGAATGATTAGTTTTGTTGAGACCAATGTAGCGTTGAATTTCCTGCAACATTATTGTTTGCTCCACCAATCATCTAATTCTTTCGAATATTCAACATCACAGCTGGAAATCCTTCTATTTATAAATATGAATACACCTCTCATAAGAGTGTGTAAACATTAGTCACTTGATAAGGCGCAAACGATCCTTAAAACGAATGCAACATCAGCACTACAACTTTTGAACCAGAGGAGGTAGACAAAATCTGATGACCCATTCAAGATTTCGTTTTCGGAAAAATGAACAAGAGAAGTATTCATTTTTGGCTACCTTCTTTTGTTTTCGAGTTATAAGCGAAAATTGGAAAAATGGTGATATCGAAAAAAGTTTATATCTCCGCTAGTACTGATGATAGAGCTCTGAAATTAAAACATTATACAAGCAATTTCTTATGTAGAATCCAGTGGCATGCTCGTCTTTTTTGCAGCATTTTTAATTACGAAGCTATGTTTCTTTGAATAGAAATACTAGATTTCTGTGCCATTTTCTGAAAGCTTAATTTTTTCTGTTTTCAAAAATATATAACATTGTAAGATTTGTATCGATATGAGTATAGAAATTGATCAAAAACCTATTTTTATGTGAGTCTCAATACTTTCTATGGTTTCATTGTCGATAAGCACAGAAAAATTTAGTATCGTATAATTACCACACTTTCTTTCTAGTAGTCTTTTCATTTCT
Source organism: Hippodamia convergens (assembly GCA_038502775.1). Classification (NCBI taxonomy): domain Eukaryota; kingdom Metazoa; phylum Arthropoda; class Insecta; order Coleoptera; family Coccinellidae; genus Hippodamia; species Hippodamia convergens. Next base: position 21,083,555 of record CM076610.1, read on the forward strand.
AAGCTCTTGTTATAGGAAGTTCCATTTTTCTGTGCTCATCAACAGTGGAAACCATAAAAAGTATTGAGACTCACATGAAAATAGGTTTCTCACCAATTGCTATACTCATATTGATACAAACCTTACGATGTTATATATTTTTGAAATCAGAAAAAATTAAGCTTTCAGAAAATGGTACAGAAATATAGTATTTCCATTTAAAAAAACATAACTTTGGTTCATAGCTTCGTAATTAAAAATGTTGCAAAAAAGACGAGCATGCCACTGGATTCCACCTAAAAAAGTGTTTTAATTTCAAAGCTCTATTATCAGTATTAGCCGAGATATAAATTTTTTCCGATATCGCCATTTTTCCAATTTTCGATTATAACTCGAAAACAAAGTAGATAGCCAAATATGAATTCAACTCTTGTTAGTTTCTCCGAAAAAGAGATCGAGAATGGGGTATACGATTTTGTCTATCCCCTCTGGTTCAAAAGTTGTAGTGCTAAAATATCGAAATATGCCCACCCTGTACAGGCACCATGGAGGTAGAAGAAGGGGAGGTAGCATATCCTATGTTTCCCTTGCTATGAAAGTGTCACCAAAAATCCGCCATGTTGCTGAGCCAAATTTGTGGCGGGAATTTTGTATATTTGAATTTTTACAATTCGAAGTTTGTTCGATTCTCTTTTAATGACCTAAAGATGAATAAATAATGATCGAAACAAATCAAGGAGTCAAAATATCATAAACAATTGCTTTTAATGAATTGGTGAGTTGAATTACGTACGGAATGTTCCTGTAACTAATTATACATCCTATTTTTTCAATTAAAGTACATACAAATTCAGATAATATGCAATGAAACAAATAGGTAAATTATCTCGTGTATCCCTATCAATTAAAGTTGTATGCAACAATAATTAAACCATGTATTTACAAACGTCAAAAAATTCAGCTTTTCACCATTAATTTTCGAGTAAGATCAGCATATGCTGTACAAGAAACCATTTCTTATATGTTTTTTCACTACATACAACTGCCAAAACCAACGAACGAATAATAAATAAGGCCAAAATTGCAGAACCTACAGTTTAAAATACCTCGAAGTCGGCCATCTTGGTTTGCCAAATCCGGATTTGTTTTGGTGACACTTTTCAAACGTTATGCCCCCTTCACTTTCTTTACCTCCATGACAGGCACGACTAAGAATTTATGGAAATTATATTGGAGGCACATGAATGGTTGAGGTTCATTTGGTGGTTCCGATTACTAAAAATTAAAATGATATATTCGAACTACGAGTAAAACAGATTAATGATATTTCAAGAATTTTCATGTAAGAGAGAAAAAACACTTAAAAAGCCTGAACCTAAAAAGCTTCAATTCGTTCACATCGTCAGATACCACTGCAGCAATCCGTATACGAAGAACGAATGAAACTTTCGCCAAAATTAGTCGAAACCTCGTTGTGTCGATTGTTAATATTGCAGAAAAGCTGGTAACTGCCAACCGCCTCAGCGATCCTGCTGAAAATTAGGGGTGCTGTTTAATTGCGAACAATTGAAGCAGAACTCTGTCCGTTCCAACATGTGCACAAATGAGATGATTATCTACTTTGCATTTAATTCTATGCGTTCTCCAGAGAGTTTCCTGCCCTATTTGCTCACGAATTCGACATTGACAGCTTGCTATACCCCGAGAACGGAGCAGAATAAAAAAAATTCTGATACTTCCAACTATGTGCCTTTAATAAAAATTTTTTTCGTCGCTTTCAAAATGAAAATTCACGGATATTTGCTTGTCATGTGCAACCGAGAATAAATATATTTTTTTGATTCAGAAATAATACAATTCATTGAAACAAAAAAGCAGTCGAGTAATGTTACAACTCTACTGAAACATAATTTTCTATGAACAAAAAAATAAATATTATATTAAATGTAAAAATATCTCGACCATTAATAGCTGTCGTTAATAAACTAGTTGATTAAATACCTATTTCGGACAAGATTTCTTTTAATGAGCAGAAAGGCATACTGTATCTCGCAAAGATGAAAAACGAAAGACAATCAATGAACGGAGAAGAAAAGAATAAAAAAATCACAATATGAAATTTACCACAACATATTTTTCATGAAAAAAATATTTTCCAGAAAGAAATGTATGTAATCAAGAACACATCTTTTCATTGGAAAAAATATACTTTCTCTATTTCAGTTTCGTAATGAGTTCATAACAGTACTAAATGTAGTGCTGTAATGAATTCATTACAGCATTGTTTTCAGTTATATTTTTCGTTTTTTGGTTGTCAGTACTGACCTCCTATCAATTTTCAAATAATCTCTATTCAAATTTCGTAATCTGTCAAATTTCGTGAGTCACACCAACTGCCAAGATACAAAACAAAAGTAACTAATCTGAATGTTTATATGAATTTCAAGAGTCCTTCATAAAACTTGAATGAAATAGAGAAAATATCGTCTAAAACTAGTGGCAGAAGGGAATTCCAACACTCATGCTTTCGGAAACTCGCTTCTTCGTCGTGTTGAATAGAAGCCCATTCTGCAACTTGTTTTAGAAAATACTATTTCAGACAGATCATGTGATTCCCATTCAGTATAACCTGCTTTTCCTGACAATTCATATTTCAAGGTCATATGAAATAAAACTGAGTTATTATTATAGGCCAAACAACAATCCATACCTAAATGATAAATATTATTGATTTTACTCTGTGTAAAAATTCCGCTGCACTATTCAATAATGCTGAAATATTTCTGATATTACAAATAGAAACTTGTCGAGTATCAAAGACCAATTGAAGTACTGCGGGCTTTTTCCCTTTTAATGAGATACTCAAAAACTTTCATCTGAATATAGATTTCTCTATCCGAACTCCAGCTAGTGGGCGCTTTTGATGCGATAGCTCTGATTGCACTTCAAAGCTCACGAACTTCCAGGGAAAGAAGCAATATTTATCGTTGGGCAAGTATGTCCCCGAAAAGAAATATATCGGCGTGGTGAATTCAGGCCGCAACATATCGCAGTTGAGCCTGAGAACCTGATGGTTTCATTTCCTTCACGGATTGCTTTGTGAATTGCTTACCGGGAAATATCCAGAAAGGGAATCCAATTTCTGTTTCTTTGTCGTTCCTGGATCTACAGAGAGCGATTCCCGGATCGACGTGATGAAAGTAATGCACAAAACTGAGGAAGGGAAAGAAGGATTTACGGTGTTCTGAGAAAAGACGAATTTCCTAGAAATTGGCAAGATCTAAGGGAAGAATGGAAATTTGTAATAATAGTTGATAATTTAGATTCGTCCGTTACACATTATTTTACCGACTTCGTGAAATATTCTGCAATCTGAGTTCATGATAAACTCCTTGGGAATTCCTATTTATTTTTGCGTCCTGAAGTTTTGGATGGATGAGATTGTAAGATTTTTCCATTATATTATACAGGGTGTATATTCTGTAACCTGCGCTAGAGCTACCCTCGGCGAGTCCAAAGAACCAATGAATCAATTTCGTAACCGAGATACAGGGTGGTTCATGTTATCACCTAAAATTTCAATTGCCCATAACTTCGAAAAGAACCTGTACGTTCAGTTGATAATTCGAACGTATGATAACCTTCCGCAGGTTGATCGATTTATTTCTAAATTCCTGAAAAACTCTAGGTCCGTATTTGAAACATATAGGACTTCTTCCAAACTGAGATTTAACACCTTGTATATTGGAATATTGGGATTTAATTGAGATATTTGAAAAGAGCAGAAAATTTTCGATGAGGTTCAGTAGATTTCGTTGTCCCGCACGTGATTATGCTCAAAGAAAGCTTCAGGAAAGGATCCAATTGAATATTGGAATTCTACTAAATTCTCACAAAAATCGTACCTTGTGATCAAATTGAATTTTTTGTCCCACAAATTGAACATTCGTATTTCATGATATTCTGAGGAATCATTTCAATGTATTTTCGGAAGAACATAATTGATTGAGAAAAATTTATTTGATGTCAACAGCGATGAATAAATGAACAAAGAAACAAAGACACTCAACGTGATTTACAAAAGGTTTCGGAAGGTAACGCCGTTTTCATCAACACACATCCTGTCCCGCTTCAAAATATGTCTGATAGTTTTTTTGATCTTATCTGGATTTATGTACGCCCCACCGTACGTTTGTTGAAATCTGACCGCATACGGCTCTCTTCAGCCCATTCATGCGAATTCATCAAATTGAAGATATCAGTTGCCAAAATTCATTTTGTAGAAATTGTCGTAGTCTACTAGAAACAACCCTTGTGGGAAACAATACATACAATTGAATTTCTCTCAATCAAACTGTTTTTTTTAAGTTCAATAGAATATTGAAAAATGCAAATTTTTCATCAGTTCGGGAAAAAATTGTTCCAATTTGATCACAATAAACTAGTTTTATACGAAATTATTGGAATTCCAACATTTAATTGGATCTTTCCCTGAAGCTTTTTCTTATCAAATTCACGTGTGCGACAATGAATCTACTGCACCCCATAGAAAGTTTTCCGCTCTTTTTAAATATCCAAATCAAATCCTAAAATTCCAATATACAAGGTGTTAAATCTCAGTTTGGAAGTGGCCCCATATTTTTCAAATACAGACCTGGAATTTTTCAGGAATTTGAATATGAATCGATCGACCTATGGAAGGCTATTATACGTTCCAAGTATCAACCGAATATGGTTCAAAAGTTATTAGCAAATGAAATTTTTGGTGAATATATTAACCACCCTATATCTCGGTTTTGGAATTTATTTGACCCATCATATATGGGTTTTCTGGACCCGCCTAGAGTAGCTCTAGCTCAGGTAACCGTATGTTCATTTACCAAGAAACACCCTCTATATGGGCATTTTCATATAGATAATATGTATACATGGTTTTCATGAAGGTATGCATTTGTGAATAAGTATGCCTGTCCCACATGTTTCATTCTGCCTGTAATTAGGTGGAAAATGATTTATATTATTATTATTTGAAATTGATTCCTCACATTGCTCCTCTAGTTCATATCAGTAGTTCGCACCCTTATAAGATCAAGATGTGTGCAATTCACACCCTGGTACATAGATTAACTTCGACCCCTTTGTCACAAACCAGCTTTGAGAATGAAGTAAGATCCCTTAAATCATTATCCAAAAACAACGCCTACACCCTTGATATCATAGACAAATTAATATACAGGAAACAACAGACAAAATTATTAACTTTAGTCTATCCACCCCAAAATGATGATGAAATCAAAAAGTTAATGTACATAACTTATATCTCATCACTGCATAACTTTAAACCACTTCATTGACTTCAATAATATGAAAATATTACATGAAGGTAATAAAGGTAAACTCTTGAACCTTTTGAAAATCCTAGAGATATCTTCAGCCCTAAAGGTACGGTTTCGCTTGTGCGTCAGACGCATGCAGCGACCGCCGAAAGTGGCTGCTGCGATTGTTGTATAGACTGTTCATAGGGAACAGCGAAGAAGTGGTTCCGCTTCTGCAGTCAACCCAGCAGTGGCTGCAGCATCCAAACGGCCCACTGCTTGCGGTACCAGTCTGTGCGACGTCGCTGCAGCGTGAATTCGTTTATATAGAGGTTAAAATTGTTATTATTTATCGAAATTATAGAAAATGAGTGTTGAAAAGTTTTCGACGGATGAAGAAATGAAACTAATCGAATTAGTTTCCACAAAAAGATGTTTGTATGATGCATCTCATGCTGAAAGACAGTGTATGGGGAAAGATCGCGACAGAAATAAAAGGAAAAACAAGTAAAAGGAAATGTTTTCTTTATCATTTCTAATTCGAACTCTTTATGTGAATATAAAACAGTTTCATATAATTGAATATCAATTATTCCGAACCCTACGTTCCTGTAACTATTTGTTCTTGCCAGGCAATTTGACCCTCGGACTGCGAATCCATCTGCTCTGGCAAATCCTCCTTTTCTTCCTATTCTTATACATCAAATGCACAGCATGCCTTTTCTTATTTTTTCTTTTCATATATTTTAAAATAATTTCATTCTCCTCTTCTTCCAAAATACACTTCATCTTCGAATTCTCACTGTCGACTGTCGGCCGAGTAGTTTGACTGCAGATGAGGAAACCACTCCGACGTAACAGCGGACGCGAGCAGTAGCTGCTCGCATTCACTGCATCAACTAGATTTCCGCCTATATCCGACATTAACATCTGTTATCTGATAATAATTTCAATGTGTACTTTCTGTATTTGTGTATTTAATTTTGAAAATGGTATGAAACTCGAAACATATATGTCAATGAATATTTTTAATTAAAATCGTGAAAAGTGTTTTTGTCTTCTTCGATCTTCAACTTTTTTCATTTAAATAATTCATAGATTTAAAGTTTCAAAAAATATAAAAATATCACAGACAAAGTACATATGTACAAAGAAAACATCTGTTTTGAAATCTTATCGCGCAGGCAACAAAGTAGTTGCAAGATATTTCAGCATGAAAAAAAAATCGATCACAAAAATTTTCGAATGCAGTGTGAAATCTCCCGATTGAATAGACATCACGTTCGTTAAAAGTGAAATTGCTATTTCGCTCCACTATTTCCTCTCCCTAGAAGCTCAAACAATTCTCAGTGGATGGATTCCCAAATTGCATTTTGTCATAGTTGTAAAAGCACTTGCCTCCAATAAACGCCACACACGTTCCATGTAAAATATAATACTCGTATACTAGAGGTAACCCGGCAAGAGATACACTTTTCATGTAAACGATACCTCAGTACATGCATATATGTAACATTTCGTTTTTCGTTCCGATGTAGAAAAATGTTTTCACAACAATACTGTGAATTCAATTTATTTGGTACCCTACACTTCAATATTCCCGATAAAAAATAATGTAATAAAAATATCCCTCACGTTATATTTCGAAAATTTGAAATTCAGAATCAAATCAACTGAAGCAAACGAGAAAACGATGAAGAGGTCTCTCAAAAGTTTATTATATCGAAATAATTTCACGATCGTCCCGACACTCTTTAGAATTATTTGATATCATTAAAAGTTTGCAGTAATTGAATTGCCAGTTTTGAGCTGTAAAGGTAGGGATTTTCGTTGATCAACTATGGAAAATGAAATAAAATATAGAGGAATATAGGAATATTGGGCCAATTTGAAATTTATTTTCTTGGGAATCGGATGATAAGATGAAGTGATAATATTAAGCTTCTTGAGACATTTTGGGGTTCATATTCATTACTTCTGTGGATAATCTTTTCATATTTGCATGTACTGAATTCTGGCCGTACATTTCGCAGAATCTGAACAGAGTGGGAAATCCAATTTTTCTTCATTTTCTTCCTCAGTGGTACAGATGAAACGAGAATATCTTAAAATTTTCCCTTTATTACTGTTCATAAATTGAGCGAAATAGCGCAATCAAAATGGGTATGAGCTTTTCGAATGTTGACAAAGAAGCTTTAAGTATTTAAGTTTCAATATATATGCAGACATAAAGCAACCGAATAGAGATTCCATATTTCCTTTTTTATTACTTTATATGGCTCTATGGGTGTACATGGTATGAAAGAAATACATGCAGTTTTGATATGCATTGAGAAATAAGAGGATATAAAACTAAGTTTATCTGTTCATAATTCAAAAGAGCCAAATAATTTCACAAAATGAACACATTGCGACTAATACGACTCGATGTCCTGCAAGATTGCAACATGATGCGTTTTTCCTCATTAAATATTGTATGTAGGTATCAATTTTTGGCGCATCCAAACTGTTGTTTCAAACAGGGCAACAAAAATTAGCAGCGAATGAATTTATGGATGAGAAAAATTTATATTTCCTGGATTTCTTTGCCATATGTAAGTTGGGGATTCATGAATAACGTTGATATTAGTATTTTAAGTTAATTCGGAGAAATTAGACTGGAAGAATTTTATTCATTTTCCTCAAATTTCATGGAGCATTTCTATATATGAAAAATATTGGGAGAAATCCTTCAATATTATCCTTCCGAATTAACTGAACATTACTAAAGGACATTTTTTCATTTATTGTTATATGTAACAAAATGTAACAAAATGTAATCTCTATTATTAATAATGTCTTGAATTATTGTCACTGAAATTTGTTGTTATTACATACAGTACATGAATCAAATATAGCATATCTTTTTTGTCTTGCCTGGCCATAAAAGGAAGTATTCAGTAATGTAGAAATGAAAATAAGTTGTTTTCAATAATCCATAATAATATAACACTACCATATTATGAAAAAAATCTTTGGGTTGAACAAATTCAGCATAAACATAATATAATAAGTAATCTCCATATAACACGTAGTAATCAGCATTGGAGGCATGTATCAAATGGTTTATCTACTATAGTAGATGAACGAAAACCTTACTAGACGCAAAAAATTCACTCACATTGAACATATGACAAAAAGCGCTTCAACCTGCGATTAATAATAAATGAATGAACGAAAAAATAAATTCATCCGAACTTCTTTTAGCCTTGACTTTTATCACTTATAGATAGCAAATCGACACCTTTAATTATAAAAATAGACCGCACGTAATGGTGGAAGAAAGGACATGAATCGAGAAATATCTCACGGTTCGTTGGCCATTTTCACTGGCTTCAACAGACGTGACGGCTAGAACGACCGCGGACCTTTAGCTGACACCGGATGTCATTAAGAGTTTTTTCCGGAATCTAATTCCGATATCTAATACCGTATCGTACAACGACGGATGCTGTAGATATTTCATCCAAACTAACGTCGTTCATTACGTCGGACTTTACAGTATCATTGGTTCGGACTGACTTTACCGTATATATAGGGGCGCGAAATGGCTGGGTATAAATTCGCATCGCATGGCCCCATAACCTCAGATAGTCCATTTCGTGGACTGCTACGACTGACAGGTCGTGGTTCCATTCGACCAGAATTAGTTTATAGGCAGTTTCATAGGCGAAATAATCGAAACAAGAGTGCCTTGCTGATAGAATGGAAACCCTGGCGTAATTCGAGCTTTTGGGGCCAGCTTGTGCTTGTGTATTCCACTGTTAAGCTTGAATAACGTGGACGTTCATCCACGTTGTTGTGAACTATTGTTTTTCGAATGGCACAACCTATATTATATTTTCCTAATCGGTAAAGCTCTTTCTTCTGATTTCAAATATATATACTTATTGAGGTTTTTTTCGGCAGTTTCTGGAAATTATAGGTTCTTTTGTCTAAATCTAAGGCAGCTACTCGAGAATGCTGTGATTTCTTTATATCGTAGTTCTATTCTTTGGCCTCCTGATAATCCCTTCTCAACCTCCTTTGACATTTTTCATGGCTATATTTAAAATATAAAGTGTATACGCCCCTCCTCAAAATATTAAAGGGGTTAATTTCAGAATAGAGGAAGAAATAATTGAAAACCTCAATATATTCCATAAATGGAAAGGAAAACCCTTAAAAAATAAATTAAAAGATATTGACTATGTGTAGACGTATATGGGGGTCATTTGAACACTTAATTCAACTTTCACTTAGCATATAAATAAAATAAGTTGTTATTTCATCCACGTTTCCTTTGATAGAAAGAAATAGCATAGTTATCGCTCACATTCCACAGCTGCCTTAGATTAAGAAGAAACTATCTATAATGAATTGGTTGAGGCTTTCGCGGCCATCGTTCAATGTGACATGTTCTTTCGAGCATTTAGGCCGTCGTCGTAGATTAGTTCTCGACGTTTCGCCAGTTCGAGTGTCTGGCATCTTCAGGAGTTATATTTCAGGAGATGTTCTCACTGGACTGAACTGCCTGAGTGTGACGGGGACGCAGATTGTACTTCCTTATATAACCTCGGTCGGATGGCGTGGCTGCGCTTGACCGGTCTCGTCCCGATAACGAACGCGCGCCGGTGTCCGACCGGTTCACAACCGGTTCCCGATCTTCATTCACTTCATGAACCCGGTTATTATTATAGGGAAGTGATTTTGTGTTTTTAAGTACTGGCACCCATGTTCTATTGATTTTCAAAGATTCCTCCGATTTATTGAAATTCGTTGGGTGTTTATGAATTTCGATTGCTTCCCTGTAGAGCCTGGGGTAGTATGCGGTAGTGGTGCACAACACTTGGGTTTTGTCGAATTCTATTGCATGATTCGTGTTGTTCAGTGTGTGCTCTGCGACGGCGGATTTCTCTGAATGACCCAGTCTACAATTGGCCTTGTGTTCCTTGATCCTCGTATTGATGGATCGCTTCGTTGTACCGATGTATACACTTCCACAGCTGCACGGAATTCGGTATACACCTGGTGTACTGAGTGTATCCCTTCTGTCTTTGGGGGAAGAAGATCAAGGACCATCTCAACTCCCCCAAAGACAGAAGGGATACACTCAGTACACCAGGTGTATACCGAATTCCGTGCAGCTGTGGAAGTGTATACATCGGTACAACGAAGCGATCCATCAATACGAGGATCAAGGAACACAAGGCCAATTGTAGACTGGGTCATTTAGAGAAATCCGCCGTCGCAGAGCACACACTGAACAACACGAATCATGCAATAGAATTCGACAAAACCCAAGTGTTGTGCACCACTACCGCATACTACCCCAGGCTCTACAGGGAACAATCGAAATTCATAAACACCCAACGAATTTCAATAAATCGGAGGAATCTTTGAAAATCAATAGAACATGGGTGCCAGTACTAAAAAACACAAACCACTTCCCTATAATAATAACCGGGTTCATGAAGTGAATGAAGATCGGGAACCGGTTGTGAACCGGTCGGACACCGGCGCGCGTTCGTTATCGGGACGAGACCGGTCAAGCGCAGCCACGCCATCCGACCGAGGTTATATAAGGAAGTACAATCTGCGTCCCCGTCACACTCAGGCAGTTCAGTCCAGTGAGAACATCTCCTGAAATATAACTCCTGAAGATGCCAGACACTCGAACTGGCGAAACGTCGAGAACTAATCTACGACGACGGCCTAAATGCTCGAAAGAACATGTCACAAACTATCTATATTTTTCAAAAACTGCCGAAATTAACCTCAATAAAGTGCAGTAGGTGCTCGATAATCCGGCATCCGACACCCGATTTTTTCCTTTCATGCCGGATCATCGGAAATGCCGGATTATCGAATCTGTACAGGAAAAGAAAGCTAACTTCATATGATTTTTACCGCTATCCAACTTCCACAAAATTTGACCGATATTTTGTCAAGGGACGCTGTCAAACAAGAGAAAACAAATACGTGACATCACTGTCGAGGTTAGGTCCGTACAGTCGAGCGGAAGAAACTACTCGAACAGCTCGGTAGTCCGGCGTTCAGTTATATAAAATGTTTTACCTATCGGGTCCAGAAGTACCTAAAACAGTCAAAGTCAAGCAATTTGGGATACCCTGTACATACTCTTCATTCGTGCTTCCCGAGTAATATATTCGATGGTCATGAATGTCACAGAAACTGGCGCCTGGCCATCGCATTTCACTTATTCCTAGGATCTCCACGTTTGATTTTTTTCATTTCTTTGATGGCATTATGAACTTTTCTCCAGCTTGGGCTAAAGTGGTCATCATTATTATTCAAAACTGTTCCTCTTGGAGATCCGATGGCGGAACTTGAAACTCCGGATTCTGATTTAGCTCTGAATATAGTGATGCTGATACTACTATAGACACCCAATATAGGTCTTTAATGCAGTGGGTTCTCCTTGCCTTCTGCATTCTCATGCCGTTGACTCTATATTGGTTCTTCCGCCTTTAGGACAGATTTCTCAATCCGAGGACAAGAGAGTGCCCTTTCCTCTTGTTAGCTCTTCCACCCGAATCTGTTGGCCAACAAGAGGTTGACTGCTTATTCCGGCAGTGACTCGGTCGACAGAGCCTCGTCAGTAATATAGCAGGGTACACCTCGTGCAGGTTAGGTTTTTATTTGGGTTAGTTGGCTGCAATATCATCACCCCTTGCACCCCAACGAAGAAGGTGTCATCGGCAATCATAGTTATAAATTCGGCTATGATATGGTCAGGCAAGTCATTTGTCCCCAAAATTTTTCGCTAACTTCACGCAGTCCTCTCAAACTCATGTTCCGAAATAACGTGACTGAACTTTGTTTTCATGATGTACAACCAGATGTAACATAGCTACTTATGTCCATTCAGGGAATGAAGGATGAAGTAACGTGAAAGCATGATGTATGTATGTATGTATGTATGTATTTCCATGCATTCTAGGTTTCAGTGAAACCCCTCAGAAGCTACTTAAAGCTTGTGCGAGTTAGAATGATGATATGTCGACATTGCCGACAATATCTCTCATTTCACGCAGTCCTCTAAAACTCATGATTCAAAATAACGTGATTGAACTTTGTTTTCATGATGGAAAACCAGATGGAACATACCTACTTATGCCCCTTTAGGGAATGAAGGATGAAGTAACGTGAAAGCATGATATGTCGACATTCACGCAGTCATCTCAAACTCATGTTCCAAAATAACGTGTTTGAACTTTGTTTTCATGATGTACAATCAGATGGAACATACCTACTTATATCCCTTTGGGGAATGAATGATGAAGTAACGTGAAAGCATGATATGTCGACATTGCTGACAATATTTCTCATTTCAGGCAGTCATCTCAAACTCATATTCCAAAATAACGTGTTTGTACTTTGTTTTCATGATGTACAACCAGATGGAACACACCTTCTTATGTCTCTTTAGGGAATGAAGGATGAAGTAACGTGAAAGCATGATATGTCGACATTGCTGACAATATTTCTCATTTCAGGCAGTCATCTCAAACTCATATTCCAAAATAACGTGTTTGAAGAATTGGTTGAGGCTTTCGCGGCCATCGTTCAATGTGACATGTTCTTTCGAGCATTTAGGCCGTCGTCGTAGATTAGTTCTCGACGTTTTGCCAGTTCGAGTGTCTGGCATCTTCAGGAGTTATATTTCAGGAGATTTTCTCACTGGACTGAACTGCCTGAGTCCAGTGAGAAAATCTCCTGAAATATAACTCCCTCAGGCAGTTCAGTCCAGTGAGAAAATCTCCTGAAATATAACTCCTGAAGATGCCAGACACTCGAACTGGCGAAACGTCGAGAACTAATCTACGACGACGGCCTAAATGCTCGAAAGAACATGTCACATTGAACGTGTTTGAACTTTGTTTTCATGATGTACAACCAGATGGAACATACCTACTCATATCCCTTTGGGGAATGAAGGATGAAGTAACGTGAAAGCATGATATGTCGACATTGCTGACAATATTTCTCATTTCAGGCAGTCATCTCAAACTCATATTCCAAAATAATGTGTTTGTACTTTCTTTTCATGATGTACAACCAGATGGAACATACCTTCTTATGTCCCTTTAGGGAATGAAGGATGAAGTAACGTGAAAGCATGATATGTCGACATTACCGACAATATCTCTCATTTCACGCAGTCTTCCCAAACTCATGTTCCAAAATAACGTGTTTGAACTTTGTTTTCATGATGTACAACCAGATGGAACATACCTACTTATATCCCTTTGGGGAATGAAGGATGAAGTAACGTGAAAGCATGATATGTCGACATTGCTGACAATATTTCTCATTTCACGCAGTCATCTCAAACTCATATTCCAAAATAACTTGTTTGTACTTTGTTTTCATGATGTACAACCGGATGGAACATACCTTCTTATGTCCCTTTAGGGAATGAAGGATGAAGTAACGTGAAAGCATGATATGTCGACATTACCGACAATATCTCTCATTTCACGCAGTCCTCCCAAACTCATGTTCCAAAATAACGTGTTTGAACTTTGTTTTCATGATGTACAACCAGATGGAACATACCTACTTATATCCCTTTGGGAATGAAGGATGAAGTAACGTGAAAGCATGATATGTCGACATTGCTGACAATATTTCTCATTTCACGCAGTCATCTCAAACTCATATTCCAAAATAACGTGTTTGTACTTTGTTTTCATGATGTACAACCAGATGGAACATACCTTCTTATGTCCCTTTAGGGAATGAAGGATGAAGTAACGTGAAAGCATGATATGTCGACATTACCGACAATATCTCTCATTTCACGCAGTCCTCCCAAACTCATGTTCCAAAATAACGTGTTTGAACTTTGTTTTCATGATGTACAACCAGATGGAACATACCTACTTATATCCCTTTGGGGAATGAAGGATGAAGTAACGTGAAAGCATGATATGTCGACATTGCTGACAATATTTCTCATCTCATGCAGTCATCTCAAACTCATATTCCAAAATAACGTGTTTGTACTTTGTTTTCATGATGTACAACCAGATGGAACATACCTTCTTATGTCCCTTTAGGGAATGAAGGATGATGTAACGTGAAAGCATGATATGTCGACATTACCGACAATATCTCTCATTTCACGCAGTCCTCCCAAACTCATGTTCCAAAATAACGTGTTTGAACTTTGTTTTCATGATGTACAACCAGATGGAACATACCTACTTATATCCCTTTGGGGAATGAAGGATGAAGTAACGTGAAAGCATGATATGTCGACATTGCTGACAATATTTCTCATTTCACGCAGTCATCTCATACTCATATTCCAAAATAACGTGTTTGTACTTTGTTTTCATGATGTACAACCAGATGGAACATACGTTCTTATGTCCCTTTAGGGAATGAAGGATGATGTAACGTGAAAGCATGATATGTCGACATTACCGACAATATCTCTCATTTCACGCAGTCCTCCCAAACTCATGTTCCAAAATAACGTGTTTGAACTTTGTTTTCATGATGTACAACCAGATGGAACATACCTACTTATATCCCTTTGGGGAATGAAGGATGAAGTAACGTGAAAGCATGATATGTCGACATTGCTGACAATATTTCTCATTTCACGCAGTCATCTCAAACTCATGTTCCAAAATAACGTGTTTGTACTTTGTTTTCATGATGTACAACCAGATGGAACATACCTTCTTATGTCCCTTTAGAGAATGAAGGATGAAGTAACGTGAAAGCATGATATGTCGACATTGCTGACAATATATTCTCATTTCACGCAGTCATCTCATACTCATATTCCAAAATAACGTGTTTGTACTTTGTTTTCATGATGTACAACCAGATGGAACATACGTTCTTATGTCCCTTTAGGGAATGAAGGATGATGTAACGTGAAAGCATGATATGTCGACATTACCGACAATATCTCTCATTTCACGCAGTCCTCCCTAACTCATGTTTCAAAATAACGTGTTTGAACTTTGTTTTCATTATGTACAACCAGATGGAACATACCTACTTATATCCCTTTGGGGAATGAAGGATGAAGTAACGTGAAAGCATGATATGTCGACATTGCTGACAATATTTCTCATTTCACGCAGTCATCTGAAACTCATATTCCAAAATAACGTGTTTGTACTTTGTTTTCATGATGTACAACCAGATGGAACATACCTTCTTATGTCCCTTTAGGGAATGAAGGATGATGTAACGTGAAAGCATGATATGTCGACATTACCGACAATATCTCTCATTTCACGCAGTCCTCCCAAACTCACGTTCCAAAATAACTTGTTTGAACTTTGTTTTCATGATGTAGAACCAGATGGAACATACCTACTTATGTCCCTTTGGGGAATGGAGGATGAAGTAACCTGAAAGCATGATATGAAGACATTGCCGACAATATCTCTCATTTCACGAAGTCATCTCAAAGTCATGTTCCAGAATAACGTGTCTGTACTTTGTTTTCATGATGTGCAACCAGATGGAACATACCTTCTTATGTCCTTTTAGGGAATGAAGGATGAAGTAACGTGAAGGCATGATATGTCGACATTGCCGACAATATTGCCTATATTGTTCATCATCTTCATGAATGATAAAGTGAACGTTATCCCTGAAACAGAAATAACCAAAAACTCATGCATATATAACATCACGAATTATGCAGATGAAACTGGCTTATTATCGGCTGGGACCACCTATCCAGAGTTATTAGAGGCACCAGAAAGCTTATTGAGTAATATTCGCGATTGGTTCAACCAAAATGGCCTACAGTTGAATGAAGAAAAAACCAACACTATATTATTCAGAACAAGTCAGCAAAATATTGAAACACCTTCAACTATAAATTTCTCCAACTTATGGACTGAACCAGAAAAATCTACAAAATTCCTGGGATTTTATATTGACGAAAACTTGAACTGGAATGACCATATTACATATATAGGTAAAATACTGAATTCAATAAATTATAATATTAGGGTAATAAGCAGATATGTAGATGAGAAAACTTTGAAAATCTTTTATTTTTCCAATTTTGAAAGCGTCATGAAGTATGGTTTAATCTTCTATGGGGCAAATTCACGTATACATGTGATTTTTATTGTTCAAAAAAGGGTCATAAGGAATATGTTCAAGCTCAAATATAGAGAATCAAGTAGAGGTAAATTTAGGGAAAATAACATTATGATAGTTATTGCTCTGTATGTATATGAATGTTTGATATATATCTTCAAAAATATGAATAAGTTTACACAATGTTCTTCAACACATGAATACAATACAAGAAACACTTATATATTATTTCCAGAACATCTATCTTATTCAGCAATTAGATTATTCAATATCAAAAAAAATCAACTCTTTGAAGATTTTTAAAAGAGAAATGAAAAATATACTTCTAAAACTTGAGCCCTACTCTATGGAATAATATAGATGTAGATGAAATAGTATGTATTTTTTTCCCTTTTTTCATGACACTATTCCATTTAATTTACTGTATATGTAATTAATTGTATGTACAGATTTTTTCCTTGGAATAAAGATTATCTATTATTATTATTATTATTATTATTTCTCATTTCACGCAGTCCTCTCAAACTCATGTTCCAAAATAACGTGTTTGAACTTTGTTTTCATGATGTACAACCAGATGGAACATACCTACTCATGTCCCTTTAGGGAATGAAGGGCGAAGTAACGTAAAGCATGATATGTCGACATTGCCGGCAATATCTCTCATTTCCATTAGATCCCATCCCAATTCAACTGCCCCCATAAAAATCCTGCCATAAAAAACGGCATCAATATAACAACGCGGAAGACTACAAAGCAGGTCTGACACCCGTCTGCATCCCTTTCTCGCCGCGATCCGATACGTTTGCGGCTCCCAAACCGCCCAATTATTCAGTCATAAAACAGGACAGTTCCGATGTCCGGTCACGATAACAAGCCGAAACCAGACCTTGAGATCGTTGTTTGTTTCAGGACGAACATGCATTTCCACCGGCCCCGGACGTGACTAGGCGGATGGCGACACCCACATCATTCGGAAAACTGGAACCTGGAGCCTCGCCGCCCTACTACAGGGCCGCTTCCGCTACCAGCTCGACCTCCAACTCCGCAAGTAAGTAGACGACGGGTATTCTTGTTTTGACGTGCGGGCTGTTAGCTTCTAGCCCTGTTTGTTCTGTTCCGTTCGTAAAGGGAGCTGGAAGTTTACCGATATTTATCTGAAATCCTAGCCTCGCTGAACTTGGACTTTTTCACCGCATCGCGTCGCCTACGACTCCACAGTAAAATGCCATACCCCATACCTTCTATATGTATAGTTCAATATGAATCGTACACTATTAATCAAAAAAACACCCATCGATGAAGTCGAAATTATAGGTATTATAGGAAATATGAAGAATAAAAAATCTAGTGGTTTTGATGAAATTCCTATGTCAGTAATGAAGATCTGTATTGATTTGATTGCTGAGCCATTATGCTACATTCTCAATAACATGTTACTATGTGGAGTTCTTCCTGATTCGCTGAAAATGGCAACAGTAACTTTGATATTCAAAAAGAGATCCTTCGTTATTCGAAAATTATAGACCTTTAAGTGTTTTGTCTTCTTTCTCCAAGATTTTTGAAGCAGTGTTATCCAAAAGAATTTTGAATTTTTTCAGTTCTCACTTTTTCTGTTTCTCAGCATGGGTATTTGAAAGGTAGAAGTGTGAATACGGTTCAGTTTCATTCAGCAAATACATGATATTTTAAATAATAATATTATGCCTATGGCTATACTTATCGACTTAACGAAAGCGTTCGATTGCATGAGCCATGAAATATTGTTGCAAAAGCTGGAACGATATGGATAACGAGGAATTCCTTTAAAATTAGTTGGTTCAGGTCGTAAACAGAGAGTGAAATTAAGGAAGGACGGGAAATTCTTTTTATCAGACGTTGAGGAGATATTAACAGGTGTACCCCAGGGAAGTATATTTGAACCTCTACTTTTCATAATTTATTTGAACGATATACATCATTACCGGAATGAAGACATCAGAGTTAGCAAATATGTAGATGATACGAACCTTATTATTGAGGAACATAATTTTGACAGCGTAGTTGAAAAGACAAACCGAACTTTATTAGATCTAAAGGAATGGTTTTTCAAGAATAAATTAGTAATGAATGAGTCGAAAACAAATTACATTTTCTTCCATACGGGAAATGAAGTTCATAAAGAATTGTGTATTGATGGACAGTGTATACCTTTATCTGATTCCGCACGATTCTTGGGAATTCAACTTGACGACCGTTTGAACTGGAAAGCACATATTGATGGACTTTGTACAAAATTGAGCAGAATATGCTATAGTTTTTGTATTTTAAAAAAGTATTTGCCTTTCGAAAATATGAGAACAATTTATTTTTCCTGTTTCCAATCGATTTTCAGTTATGGAATTATATTTTGGGGAGCTAGCACTGACTTTCAAAAGGTATTTCTAATGCAAAAAGAGTCCTAGGAATAATTTCTGAAATGTCATTTCGTGAATCTTGTCGGGGTATTTTCAGCAGTCGTGGGATTCTAACTGTCACTGCTGTTTATATTTTTATGAAGTACTCATTTATTTTGTGAAATATAATTTAAGGAATGATTTTGTTTTCAAACATGAATACTATACAAGGCGCAATAATTTGGAATATACTCGACACAGACTAACTTTGTATGAAAACAGTCCTAAATATATGGGCATCAAGCTTTACAATGGTCTTCCTGTCGAGTTGAAAAATATCCATCAAATTGGCAAATTCAAAACAGCTTTATATAAATATTTGATGTGTAAGGAACCGTATAGTATGAAGGAATATTTAGGTTAGGATGGTCTTTGTTATAATAAGTAGATAAATAATAGTTAGGAATTTTTCATTATTAACTTTTTCGGTCTTGATTTTGTTTTCTTTTGCAATAAGATTTTGACACCATTTCCATTCAATTTGTGAAATTTGAATCTTTCATAAATGCTGTATTTGGAAATATAGGATATTATCATTATTATAATATTTGACAACAGTCGTTGAAATATAGAAAAAATAGTGGAACCCTTTGTTTTCACCGATAGTTTTTTTATAGTATCAAACTGAAAATCATTTATATCAAAACAAAAAAAGCATTAAATTCTGGTAAAGGATATTGTCAAACTAAACCTAAAAGTATTTTGTACTAGCTCAAACCCGCAGCTCCGGTCTAGTAATATTTCAATTCAAAATGATAGTGATAGGTCCACAAACCCACATTCATAACCTCTTATTGAAGAAGGGACTGGTACGTGACTTCGTGACAAAGCGATTTCGCGTAGATTCTATAATTTCTTCTTGCTCAAATTCGGATTTGCGGTAACCTTTGAAGTATTCATTGGAAAATTGTACTGTGAAAAATGCCGCAGATAATAATCACATTCATTTTCATATGAATTCATTCCATGCCAGTAGGGTAAATTACAGATTTTTTCATGAACATTCGATATTTTCCCTCATTTCTTTGTGATATAGGAATGTACCCTTCATGGAACGTCCCAAAATAAATTCTTTTTAATAAAGTGAAAGTTTCATCAAAATCGGTCATCTGGTTCCTGAGTCTATTGAGGACAAACAGGCATTCACATTTATAATATTAGTATAGATAAAATATATAGTAAGAGAGCTAGTGAACCCTCCAAGTAACGGTTTGTCTGTAAGGCTAGAAATTCTTATAGTGGTGGTTCAGAGCATGCTGAGGTGGTTAGGTTGTGATACATCGATGTATTCAGAAAAAATGCGAAAATTTCACGTTAAAACATATGTGGTGTTCCATTCGAAACATTTCAAGTTTTTGCTAAATATCTCAAAAACATTCATCCGCAAAAAAATTCAAGCTACGCCACTGACTTCTTTTTAAAAATATTATTATAATCATTTTCATTTTTTTTCTTTCTAAAACCGGGCCGGGCCGTGAAATACTATCATCTTCAAAAAGTGCACATTTTCGTTTTCGCCTTGTATTCCAGAAACAAATGTAGTTGGAAAATTTCTGTTTGTGGATGTAAAAGTCTTACAAAAAAGTGACACGGGATCGCAAAAACCGCATGTCTCAATTATCAATAATATCTTTGATATAGTGCAGTCTCAACCAATTTAGGACACAGTGTACTACGCTTGAAATCACTGTACTATATGATGAAGAAATTAATGATAACATATCAGATGATGATGAAGATTATTAATAAAACTTATTTTTCATTACCTCAGACGAACACATATATAAATTTCAGCCTTCAGAAAAAAATTCATTTTTGTTCATATTTTACACCCTTTTCGAGTCTAAATCGCCTGTTAATTTTTTTTAATTTACAATGAATGAACAAAATCGTATGAAAATTTGAAGCTTACAGATATAGGGGTTGATGACGTGCAGGGGTGAGGGGTGCCAGGCGATTATTTCCGTCCTCAGCATGCTATGAACTACCACTGTAAGAATTTCCAGCCTTACAAATGAACCGTTACTAGTAGGGTTCACTAGCTCTTGGACTAATAGTCTTTTGCAGTCAATATAAAAGATAAACGTAATGCTCGTATTTGTTACTTCTCAGCAGGATTTAGTTCATAGGCAAAAATTGCAACGACCTCTGTAATAGTTTTTCAGGCTCTTCACATTTCAAAATTCAACGAATATTTTATCGCCGCTATCGACAATTTCCTCAACATGAAAGCAATGCCTTGTATATTTGTTCGGCATCTTCCAGATACTAGAATATATTAATGTGTTATCTGTGCTTTTAACTGAGCGACCAATATGTCAATTTTCAACAACCACATCTGGTTTCCTTTTATTTATACGGGGTGATTCTTTGACTTGTACATATATTGAAACCATAGATAGGGGTGAAAAGAAATACTTCTTTCGTTTATCATTTTTTCCGATTCAGCCTAGATAAAAAGATATAATGGGCTATACCAATCCTGGAAACATGACACTGAAGTTTTTCGAGCATTAGATCTACCACCTAAACTTTCGAGAAAATGTAGAAGAAATTTAATTCTATGAATCTTTTGAAGAGAGTTGGATTCAGCCAAAATAACCATTTTGTACTAGCTCAAACCCGCAGCTCCGTTCGCATAATATTTCAATTTAAAATGATTGTGATAGGTCCACAACCCCCACATTCATAACCTCGTATTGAAGAAGGGACAGGCACGTGACTACGTGACAAAGCGATTTCGCGTAGATTCTATAATTTCTTGCTCAAATTCGGATTTGAGGTAACTTATGAAGTATCCATTGGAAAACTGTACTGTGAAAAGGATTTTTCATCAGGAAAATGCCGCAGATAACAATCACATTCATTTTTATATGAATTCATTCCATGCCAGTCGGGAGCCCTCTTCAAATTGAACATTATTTCGAATTGAACTGAAAATGTTAAAAATGCTTATCGTGGTTTGTCCTCAGCAGTTAGACATATGCCGTCGCTGACTTTTAATAGAACTTTTTGAGCACTATAAATTTTTTTCTGACAATGTTTCCCTATCCTTCATAGTTTACCCAGCTTCGGCCTTGAAAGCCTGAAAAAAACAAGTTAATTACAGATGTTTTTATGAACACTCGATATTTTCTCCCATTTCTTTGTAATATAGGAATGTACCCTACATGAAACCTCTCAAAATAAATTCTCTATAATATAGTGAAAGTTTCATCAAAATCGGTCATCTGGTTCCTGAGTCCATTGAGGTCAAACAGAAAGAAATACTTTTTTCGTTTATCATTTTTTTCGATTCAGCCAAGATAAAAAGATATAATGGGCTATACCAATCCTGGAAACATGACACTAAAGTTTTTTCGAGCATTAGATCTACCACCTAAACGTTCGAGAAAATGTAGAAGAAATTTATTCTGTGAATCTTTTGAACGGAGTTGGATTCAGCCAAAATAACCATTTTTTCTAACTTCGCTGATTCAATTTGTTTAAATCGGGTACTCAAAAAATGCGCATTTTATGAGATTTGACGAAGAATACTTATAATTTCCAAAATGGCCAAATATACATAAATTGGCATTCAACTTACTTCCAAAAGATGGGACCTTAGAATTTCTGATATAATTATGCCATGTAATGGTATATATTGGTCATAATGAAAAAAATAAAACATGTGAGTGAACTTTTGTGTTCGTAGAAGATTTGCTACATTAATTAAAATCTATTTTCTGAAAATCATTTCATTCAATGAAATTATTCAAGAGATATATTCGAAAATCAAATTTTCTCATGGATTTTCTACAGCCTGTATCTTTCTAACCGATCCGAATCGGAAAAAATGGTAGAGATATAAAGTGCATCTTTTGACCTCAGGCATCTCGAGTTAAAATATATGTTCAAGTTTAAGATTCACCCTGATTCGATCGGATTCAAATCCAGCACACCATTTCAAACAGAATCTGTTTTAAAAAACTTTCCTCAACCTCTTCGTTGCTAAAATACCGGGTGTTGAAATTTAAGAGAAAAATTTTATGATTTGGGGTGTCCAAATACGTTTCGTAATTCATTAATATGTTTTTCAATTGGTTTAATGATAGAATGAATGATTCAGCTATGAACAATTCAATATAAATTAAATATTTTCAACTCCTGTGAAAATTCTTTTTTGCCGAGACTGAAAATACATTTTACTGATTAACTCAAAATACAATAATCTGACAAAAAACACGGGGGGTGTCAAAGAATAGGACTGCCCTTGTATCACCGTCACTGAATAAAAGTGTCGAAACTTTTACTTGAAGCAGTTTCAAAAAGAAAATGAACTATCTAAAAATGACAAGAATACATCACTCAACACCAAAGTTGCAAGGGAAAACCGATTTTTCGCTTAAAGTTCAACACACTCGGCCGTCGGAGAATATCGTGGCTGAAGAACTTACAACAATGGTAAGATGAGACTTCGGTTAGTCTCTTTGGAGAGTTGTTGACAAGGTACTATAGATGGCGCAAATAATTGCCAACATTCGAAGAGGACAGGGTTCCTACTTGAAGAAAAAGCAGTTATATCAGAAAAGAATAGGTTGAGGACTCTTCTTCACAAACAAATTCTATCTTAAATAGTGTGGTCAATTAAAATTTTTCCATCTCTTTCGTAAACATGTCTCTAAATTCTTACCGGGGTGAATTGAATATTGTTGCATTAGCTTCATCTGAAATGTCACTTCGTAAAAATGCATCGTGTTTTTAGGGCTTCATCTCGAGGTTATAAAAATGATACGATTACACAAAGCTGATGTTTTTGACTAATTCATTTTTTGTGAGAAACACTTCTCTTTATGAGCATAGGTAGCTTGGTTATTGATGAACTGCTAGAAATATTGATTCATTTCTACATCAAATTGTACAAAATGACTGTGCAGCACTTGTGACAACTTATTTCAAGGCGTTGTGAAAGTGAGTAAAACTACTAATTCAGTTTGACATGATAAAAGCAGGCATATTTTAAAGACACATGAATTCGTGAGGAATTTGGAAAGAATAAACCACATCATATACACATGATTTATAAAATATTCATTCGAACTCCCACCTCATCCCAATTCCCCTTAACCGCGAATCGAGAACTGCCATTCCGAGCAACAGATCGCCATAATTCAGAACATTTCCGCTGTATTCTCCGGGTCTTGATGGGTGTCAAGCCTCGGAATCGAATCGATATCCATCAATCCATCTCAAGTCCGGTAGCGGCAGTGCTATTCGTTCGTCGCAATAAAGTAGCATAAATCCGTATCCGGGTACATGGGCGAGAAGTGAATAATTACTGAGGGTACATCACCGAGGCCATAAAACAGAAATCCATTGATTTGTTCCTACAACTGGAGCGTAATGAGGGTGGTTGGGAATAATAAATCAATCGAGATTTCAGGGTAGCAGGAAGGAACCCGTCTATTCCGGATACCGGGAACGTACCGCGAATTGAATCCGGATACCCTGTAGGGCCAGTTTCATTAATTTCGGCGTTGGAGCGGACGTTTTTTGTCATGTACAGAACAAGAGCATTGTGTGAATTAAATATTCTCCCTACCAACACAAAGCGGGAGTAGAAGTTCAGGGTACGATGATCCTTTTGCATTGAAATATTGAGTGCATACGCTCTCTGCCAATAAAGTTAGAAAAACTATTCTGAAACTCTGATTTTTATATTTGCAGGTTTTAGGTCCTAGTCTCCGGAACTTCACTTGTCTTTATAGTTGGAAATTTTATTTTTCGTTATAAGTAAAGTAACAATTTTTTGCAACTAATCAGCGCTTGACAAATTAGATGATTTTCATTAGTGAATTAATTTTCAATTTATTTTGTGTCGGAATCTCAGAAAGAAAACCCGAAAAAGTTAACATCATTATTGGAAGCTTATAATGCTGGCAGAGTCAAATCTCGAGGCGAGAACTTAAGTGTCTCATTCAGAGTCATATCGTTGATGAAACATCAGATAAATTTTTTAACGAGGATACTTACACAACTAGATTTTCGAAGAGAATTTAAGCCTCTGACTAATTCAATTCAAAAATTTTGACATGTACAGTAGAATCCGTATAATGACATCGAGGGGAAATGAAAAATACGTCATAATAACCGGATGTCACATAAAGCAGAATTTCAGCAAAATTGATGGTATTTTTCTTGGATTCAGTTTAAGAAGAGAAGAACAAATTCAGATTTTGCTTTATTGAAAAAATAATCTGAAATTTTAGTTTGCGTTTGTACAACTGTTGTTGTTGTACAACTTAGAAATGGCTTCAATGGATGTCATTTTGTCCACTAAACACCAATAATTTCTTCAAGGATCTGGATTATAATAAAAAGCATGTCGGCATGTATCGTATTGTATCAAACCTCATCTCTTTAAAAAGGATAGGGTGTCTTGAGACCGGAAAAATTTTCTGAAATCATGTCATTATAAGCGAAGTCATTAAATCCGGTCCCTATTGTTAGGAGTCTTGAATGAAACCAAACTTAACACTGCATTTGCGTCATTATAAGCGATTGGTCAGTATAGCCGGCGTCACATAAACGGATTCTACTGTAGATGAATTCAAACTAGTAGTAATCATCCAAATGAATACCATTTTCAATTCCCAGACATTCAGATATTTTATCATGATGTTGGAGGAATGAAGAGAAGACTTGCAAAACGCAGTTTATCCAAAATTTTCAGGAAAAGCAAAAAACTGATGGTCAAAAGCAGCTGAAGTCACCGAGTTGCGATTTGCACCATAAAACAAGAATAAAATAGCATGAGTAATTACCCCATTCGTAGACTCAAATTTGTGTATTTGAAAAATACGGCTGAACAAGATATTATTTGCATGCCTCTATTGACAAATAGCGTTTTGATAGTTGCTCAAACCGGTTTTTGGGTAAATAATTATGAAGAAACAAACGAAACATGTTTTCTATAAACATCGCATTTTATTCTTATACTTTTTGAATGAAATTTTTTTTTTCTGTATCGTCACACTCGCATTTTCTTCAACGACTGCTTCTCTATCTTCACAGAGCTCTGCAAAAATTGGAACTAACCATTCCAACTTTGGATAGATATCGACACTGGTCATGTTTTCAACTGTTTTTTCAACTTTCCACCAAGTAGACTCATCGAGGCTAGTTTTGGGTCTAAAAATGAATAAACAAAAATTTTTTGATTTTGCACAAACTACAATTTGATAGATGATTTTGTCACTAAGAGAAGAGATATACCGATTTCAACATTATTTGGCATCATAAGTATCTCATTTCGTTCATGGACAAAATTTATTCGAAGCAAATAGTTGAGGCCAACTCAGTAAAATATTCATGTGGCGACATCTAATAGCGTCAAAACGGAAGTCTCACATCTCCAATCACATGCTAAACAGAACTGCGTAAATTACTGAGTTTACTGTCACATGGTGACAGAACAAATTTTTTTTACAAATTTGAAAGTGGCTCTGATGGTTTAGTCTTTTTTTAAAGTATGGATGACCAAGATTTTTGCACTTTTTTATTTTGAATATTCTATTGGAGTTTCATCTCTTTTGTTGAATACTACTAGCTGTAAAAAAATATTACCTTAAAAAAGAGAATGTATAACAATGAAGATTTCGTTTGAAACTTTCACCTCTTAAAGTGGAACTCAAAAATTTTGGTTTCATCAAATCAAAAGCTCAGTTCAACATACACGAAATTGTTCGATAGTGACCCATTATAATATATGATTTCTTTAATCGCTGTCATTAACAAACGAGTTGGGTTTCTTGAAATACTACAAAAATTCTGTTCAACACAGATCATATAT
Source organism: Hippodamia convergens (assembly GCA_038502775.1). NCBI lineage: Eukaryota > Metazoa > Arthropoda > Insecta > Coleoptera > Coccinellidae > Hippodamia > Hippodamia convergens. The sequence goes on from CM076610.1 coordinate 21,110,242, forward strand.
CATTCTTCGCCTATTCGAGTGGAACTCTTTCACGATAAACAATGCAATCCTCTAGTAGGTTTCTATTTCCTAGTAGTATGTCTATTTCATCCGTATTTAACTTTGTCCGAAATGGATATTTCCTAGTGTGAATCTTTATTTCAAGAATTTATATTATTTACTAGCACTTTATTCATCCTTTATTCAGATCAGAAGAATAAACTCAAAAGTCCTCCTACAGTTCCCCAATATTCAAGTCATAACGAATACTGCATCTTGTCCCAAATCTCAAATGGTCCTCGGCACTGGCCTATAATTTACCCATTTTACAGACAGACCGTGTGGTGCTTAACAATCACTTTTTCACGAACGAAAACAATGACAGCGAGTTGGAATGCTGATTAGCCTCCACTTTAATGCGATTTCGTCGAAGTTAAACAAACAGAAATAAAAGAGGAAGAATCCTATACCGACCCCCATGGGTATATCCACCGGATTTGTATTCAAGAAATCAAACATCGTTACCATGAAGGTAATGCAGCCGGGTTTCTTAACGATGTTCCGGGGCTGCTGAGGTTTCAGGGCACGTCGCATATCGATACAATTCCGTTTTGGCTCAGGTACAGATTTCTCGATACTTTTTTCTTAACTGTAGTTTCTATTCGATACAGTGGTGCAAAAAATACACTGAAGACGGAAGCAATACAATTGTTATTTGTGCAAAGACTCGTCTTTGTTCTAGCGTATTTCGCATCATTCAAATTGCATGGTGATCTCTTCCTGTTTACTGCGTACTCATATAAATTTTACTCCAATCATTGGAGACATAGTTCACTTGAAAAATAGAATATCTACATGAATCTGGAATAAAATAATTTTTTTCAACGAAAACATGTGGTAAACAAAAAATTAACTGACCGGTCTCATCGTTTTCGTCCTGAGAAATTGGCTGAAAAAACTCTTAATTTCTTGCAGACTTTGTTCAAGAAATAGTTTGGAAGAGCCGCAATTTTTTTCTGTAAATTAGATAAACGTGTCGATTGTTCAAAAAATGGCGAATAAATTGAAAAATACAAGTTTGATTCAATTTAACAAGAAAATAGCTATACTGAGTTTCAAATAAATCAACAGAGAACAGAGCTTAAATTAGTTAAAGACAAAAGAGGTACTAGCCGTCACGGCCGCAAACCTTCCTTAAAAATTTGGACATGAGTCCCTATGAGCTCTATATTTCAGAGTGACATTATTTCCCGTTTTACAAAGTTTGCGCCTGAATCTTCCAAAACTAGCAACAAAAATTCCATTCATTCAAAATATAAAACCTTAACATAAAATAAGAAAAAACATACCAATTCCTCTTGAATATTTTTCAATTTCGACTATCCTGAGATTGTTTTAACATTATTCATTGTAATCGGCCTGGCGAATAGACAGATTTTAGTTGATTTTCATCTTCCTAGGAAATATAACTCCTCTTCTAAAAATTGTTTTCCTTTTAAAATTTGATTTTAGGCCTACCATATGGTCATTCAGTTAGGAAAACTTTAGCAAAATCAATGTTGTTCTCCCGTCCACTCATCAGAAACTGTAATTTATCTCGAATTTCGAAACTTTGTTCTTCTGAATGATGATGTCTTCCAGAATTTTGAAATCAGACGAAGAAAACCGATATATTATTTGGAATTGTCAAACATTTCATCTGATTTACCTATCCAATTTATTGCAAATATTTTAACGTGGTGCCCATCAAATTTGAACGGTTCTTATGATAGTTGAATTACGAACTTAATCATAATTGCTTTCCTTTTCGCTCGATGTTGATTCGACTTCTCCAAATGATTTCGTATTTACTCTTGAAGATACAAGTTGTTTCCGATATTCTGGACTTGAATTGAGTGAGTCTTTTTTTTTAAACATAGATGAATTCAAAATAGTAATCATCGAAATGAATACCATTTTCAATTCCCAGGCTCAGAGATCTTTTATTATGAGGTTGAAGAAAATACCGATTTCAGCCTTGTTTGGTCTCATCAGTATCCCATACACCTCAGGGACAAAATCTTCATAAAAAACTTCGATATTTGAAGCAATTAGGCGTAATGTACTCAGCAGAAGTTACAAAGTAGTGACATCCAATTACGTCAAAATGAAGTTTCACATCTCCAATGACATGCGAAAAGAGAACTCTGTACATCCTCTTTCACTCAATGAGATTTTAGCAGTGGCCCTAAATCAGGGCCCTCAAGCAGGTTTTTCCGAGTGATGGAAACGCCGAATGTATATTCATTTCGATGATTACTATTTTGAATTCATCTATGTTTCAAAAATATTTTCGGTGTGGCCTCCATAAAGGCCGTTCTATTCATTTTCCTAAGGAATGAGTCTTTGTCATATAGATTCATGAGGTCAAAAGGAGCACTTTTTGTTTTAACCATTTTTTCCGATTCGGCTCGGTTGGAAAGACACACAAGCTGTTGAAAATTGATGAAAAATATAATTTTCGAATATGTATATTTATCTCGTGACTGATTCCATCTCGAATTTCATCGAATGAAATGATTTTCTGCATATAGGTTTTCATTAATGTGACAAATCTTCTACGAATTCAAATTTCACGCATGTTTAATTTTTTTTATTATGACCAGTATATACAGGGTGTTCCAAAACTAGTGAATCAAACGTCACAGCACGATGGAATGGACCAAGTACTATTGAATGACACCAAAATCAGTTCATTGAAAATGTACCGTTTTCAAAATAATTAGAATTTTACCTAAAATTACTGATTTTAGAACTATTTTTTCAATCACACTTCTGATTGAAATAATTCAAAATAGTTAATCGAAAAGTTCAATAAAGGTTTATTAAAAAATTCTTTCTTCTACATATTTCTATTAATCTGAATGAAAACTTTCTGGTTTGAAAAAAGTATTATTATTTATTATAATATTTGGCCAATTTGGAAAATAAAAGTGTTCCACGTGAAATCTCGTGAAATGCGCATTTTTCGAGCATTTCTATATCAGCGAAATTAAAAAAAATGGTTACTTTGGCTGAATGCAACTCTGTTTGAAATATCCAAAGAATTCAATTTTGCTACATTTTCTCGGAGGTTTGGATGGTAGATCGAATGCTGGAAAAATCTTTAGTATCATGTTACCAGGGCTAACATAGTTCATTGAGAAATATTGAAATGGCTGAATCGGAAAGAATGGTATATGGTTTACGAAAAAAGTATGTCTCATGACCTCTAGATTTTATGGTTCGAATATATGTACAAGTCAAAGAACCGCTCTGTATATCAAGGGTGGCCAACTTAGTGAAACCAGTGTCAACAAATTACGGGCGAAACTCTCTGAGATGCACCAAGTATGAAAATGTTAAAATTACGCATGAAGAATCAGTGGATGAAGACACACGTTCATTAGAAAAAAGAAAAAGTTAGTTTTTACATCAGAAAATAAAGCACCATAGGAAAAATATGATATAAAAACATGAATATAATAAAATATGATGATACCTTTTTCTTGTGCATTTACAGATCGCCGACCGGTGACTTTGACCTGTTCTGCAAACAATTAGATATGGCATTAGGATTACTAGAGTTCAAAGAACAAAAAAAATATTATTATCACAGGAGATTTCAATATTAATTTCATTGCAGAAAGTAACGAGAAACAAGGTTTACTCGAACTCGTGGAATCCCATGGCCTGCATGTGGTGTTCCATGAACCGTCACGTGTAACCCAAACATCTGCAACATGCATTGATAACTTCTTCACCAATATAGATCCTTGCTTATATAATAAATACACCGTTGACCTCCATATGTCTGATCACCTGGCCCAGGAATGGAACTGAAATTTAAGAAAATACCTGAAAAAAACACATACCGTAAGGTACGCAAAATAAATGAATACAGAACTCATCACTTTCACCAACGACTGAGCCGAGTTAACTGGGGTTCAATATATTCCAACACAGCATGCGAATCATTTCAATTATTTCATGGACATTTTCTCAGTGCCTTCAATGAATGCTTCCCTGAAACAAGAATGAAGAATGAAAGATGGTCAAAATCGAAAAAAAAATTTCAGGAACCTATTATAAAGAAAAATAAAAATGAAATAGATGCACTTTTCACCACCGCAAAAACTAGCAAAGATGAATCAGCATTCAAGCTATACAAAAAATGAAAAAGGATCTGAACACCACAAATAAACAAATTAATCCAGGAAGAAGATACCGCATTTATAGAAAATAGCGAAAATAAAACACCAGCGATCTGGTCGGTGATCAACTCGAAAATAAAGAACACCTATGAAAAGAGAGGAGAAAGCATTTTATCCCCACAAGACCTCAATATTTTTTTCACCACAGTTGCTGAACAGCTGACGAGCAACTTTAGATCAGATGTAGATGAAGCAGCTGAAGGAAATAAACGACGACCTCCAACGAAATCTATGTTTCTAGCTCCAACTACACCAGAAGAAATTAAGAAATTGGTGTCTGGCATGAAGAATAAAACATCGAAAGACATATACGGCCTAACAGTGGGTGTGTTGAAAAGAGTTATAGGAATACTGGCAGAACCACTTGCATTTATAATTAACCAATGTTTCGAGCAAGGATATTTTCCCGATGAACTCAAGATTGCCAAGACAATACCATTCATATAAGAAAGGAGATATGAATACATGTAACAACTTCCGACCTATTTCAGTGCTGCCGGCATTGTCGAAAGTATTTGAGGCATCAATAAAGTCCAGACTAGTAAAATTATATTCAATCAAAATACTTTCTGAGCGATAACCAACATGGCTTCAGAAATGGAAAATCTACAAAGACCCACATTAAAAGAGATAGTGAGATTTCTTATCCGACGCCCTGGATAATATGGAAGGAAGTCACAATATCCAGCATGGACCTTAGTAAAGCGTTCGACTGCATTGATCACTGCAGGCTTTTGAGTAAGCTGGAGTCAGTTGGTATCAGAGAGGCCCTGTACTAGAACTAATGAAATCATACCTGAAACAATAGATCACAAGTAGTGGGACTGGAAAGGGCAAATACTTCATCTAGGGCTCAAATCAAATATGGCGTGCCGCAGGGTTCTATTCTGGGTCCTATATTGTTTATATTGTACCTGGATGACCTGGTAAATGGGTGTTGATGCCGACTTGGCCGAGTTTATTTGTGGATGATTCAACATTCATAAATAAGTCAAAACATATGGAAACTCTTGAGAAGAAGGCACGAACATCTGAACAACAAGCGATACTGGTTCAGCAGAAATTAAGTTGTCAGCAAATGAAGAAAAAACACAACAGGCTACTGATAACTTCAAAACAGACCACCCGAAAAAAAATAATGCCAACAATTCTAGGCCTAACATTTGACACCAATCTAACATGGACTGATCATATAAAACTCCCTCTGTAAAAAGCTATCTACATCCTTCTTCATGATGACGTACCATGCACACTTTCATATAGTTTGGCCACTTACGGTCAGATATTGTGAGGCTCTTCGGCTGATGCTTCCAAAGTACTCCCTGAAACAGAAAAAAGGCATTAAGAGTAATAGGGGGTATAAATAACAGGGTCAGTTGCAGGGAAATATTTAAAAAATTTCAAATACTCACCATCCCCAAATCATTTATACTTGAGTGTCTTCTTATATGTTCACGGATATAAAGGGCAGCTTTCGAAAAACACTCTGATACCCACGAATATGCAACAAGAAGCAGGGATGATTATATTCCGCCAAGACACCGCCTGGAAAGGACCAAGAACACATTTTTGTTTCTGGGCACAAAAATGTATAATCACTTACCAGCAGAGGTGAAGTCGTTACCACCAAAACTGTTCAAGACCAAAATGAAAAAATACCTGAGAGACAATGTGTTCTATAGTATAGATGAATTTTTGGCGCACAATTATACCTAGTTGTCAATTTATTAATATTATTATGTTGTTTGTGAATTGAGTATTGTCTTATACACAGTGTATGTTGAATTCCTGACAGACCTTGTAAATTTGAAGGTAAATATATGAACATGAAATATGAAAATATGAAATATAATCGAAATATAACATGGATATAATGAATATATAATTTCATTTAAATATAAATATGATTCGGAATCAATGGTATCAATTTTCATCGATATGAGCATTGCGCTTGACCATCATCAGTTAACTCATCAAACGCAAGCTCGTTCTTGGAAAAACCCAACCTCCAACATACCATGGTGGTTGCTTTCCAACTGTTTAAAATGAATATTCTTATTGGTAAGATACTTCAGCGCATCACTCAACCAGTCAATTTGCGCTTGATTTTTTGCTTGGTAAAGTTTGTGCATTGCTTTGCTAATTCATTGCAATCTGTCGGTTTTGTTTTATTCTCTTGTTATCCCTTTTTTTTCATATTTGATTTTCAAGTGCTATCTATGAAGACCATCTCTGAATTTTTGTTGAAAATGCCGATACTTTCGGGCCAATTTATGAGAAACTTCTAAGTGTCTGCATAAGATATTCTAGAATTTACTGAAAATGATGAACATGCTTCAAGAGCGGATTTCAAAAGCCACCAGCCAATGTTGGTAAAAAAACGTAAATACACGATGATACATCATGATAACGCACCGGCATTTCAAATTTGACATTTTCGGAACATCAGTGACGCCGCTACAACTGACGGTGATATTCATCAAGCCGAATGCCGAAAAATTTGATGAATCATAATTTTTTCGTTCTTTCTTTGCTTGTGACTGAAATAACAGTTTCATTCGATGCCCACATGCGATATTTCAATGATCCCAAAATGAAAATATGGCGAATTATTGAATCAAAACGGATACCTGCTGATTGCAAATCGCTTTCTCAGGATTCTTTCTGCTTTCGGCAAACCTTTATCAAGAGAGTTCAAAGAGCACATTTCCCCCTGTAATGCTGAAAATGATTACGAGTTAACTTTCAATTTGGCCTCACCCCAAAATATTCAGTTTTTTCAATCAGCAGAAATTTCTACCAAAATGAAACGAAAAACTTTTTTTTCCAGCGAACCGTACAGAAGTAGGACGGACAACACAGCGGCAAAATCGACTTCCCATTATGAGTTCAGAAAAAGTTTGTTGAAAATTTCTTTTATAATATTTTCACGAATTCCACAACGGCGACATATTTGAATGAGAAAATTCCATTCCTTCGTTTGGGTGGGAGACGTTAGGGATACTGGTGTTAGATTCGAGACTTGATGCCCGATGGAGCGAAAATTGAATTGCTGATTAGAGAAAACTTTTCAAAATTTATTATCTGCAGTCAGTATCATAACAGAGCATAGGGTAATTATACTTGAAGTTGTGTGAAATTTTATGTTGAAGAAGTGAAAATCCGCTTCTTGATGATTAATTCAGATAAAATTTTTATTAAATACAAATTTTTCTCAAGGTACAGAGAAGAATGTTTATGATATAATTTCAATTATTTCATACTTGAATACTTATTGGTGATGCTGCTGTGTTCCTTCTCGCGAAAAATAATTTATATTGAAGATCATTTTATGCTTGAGGGGGACATGTCATATCTCAAGAAAATTCAGAGTCCAAACTTACCTGTATGTTATCGAAACACTCACATATACAAGTTTTCTCCATGAATCCAGCTATTGTTTTCTCTGTCAGAAAAATAGTTCTGTCCTTAGCACACTCCCAAATTGTGAGGAAAGATGATGTAGTTGATAACGGTTTTCCGAACTATTAAGATGAATACGAAAACAAAAATTATTCCTCTTTCCAATTTTCCAGTAAACTGAGTCCACATTACCAAGATTTTATAGACATTTCTGGAAGAAATATTTTATCGTCCTTTGCATAATAAGATTCTCTAGATATATTTCACTTCCTGCGATAAAATGTTGGGCCACATTTCACATCACTTGGAGCTAATCCATTTTTCTCTCTGTTGGTTGGTTAAAATCTCGGATTCACGAAATAATGTGATAGTGTAAATGAAAAGTACCTAATAGAACATTCCCTGATGCACTCGTTATAGGTTGCAGAATTGCATAAAATATTTTCAATTTTATCGGATAATCGCTAATTATGTAAAACAGATTGTGTCGGTACCATTCGGAAGTTTTCATCTTGTCTGCTGTTCATGTGATATTTGTTTTGCTGAAATTCGTTTCCAAAGTTCTACAAAATATAATATGAGATATTACTTCCTTTGCTTTCATGATTCATTTTCATTCCTCACTCCCATTTATTATTTATTTAATGTTTCATTTCCAATTGTTTTCTGCTCGAAAACCTCTTCAAAATTTCACGAGGAGAATAAAATGGATCCTATTGATTTTGTGTCTTTTCGAGTTTTCACTAATCTATTGAAACGGATTTCAGCTCTACAACAGACCTAAAATACAACAATTAAGCGGAAATCTTTTCAAAACTGGCAAATCCAATGGAAAATAGCAGCAACAGCAAACTACATAAAGTCAGTCAAAGGTCGAATCCACGATAAAAATCAAGCTTAATAGAAAAGACAAAATGGAACTGAGAAGATTAAGAATAGGTCACACCAGGTTGACACACGGCTACTTGATGACATCATCAGAAGAACAACCTACATGCGATTACTGCCGAGATACTCGCTTAACGATAGAACACATTCTATCTCACTGTCCACATTACAATGAAGTTCGCCATCGACTTGGACTTGAAGAAAACATGAAGAACATCCTCAACTCATTGTCTCAAATTGAAAAAACATTTAACTTCCTAAAAGAATGCCAACTATATAAGAACATATAATAGATGTATCCATAGTACAATTCAATTGTGATACTTTGTAATCCACAATAAAAATGTTATATCTAGAATAACTGAATACTGTACCATGTGTCAATGGCTTAGTTGCAGAGACACGTTAATTCAAATAAATAAATAAATGAAACGGAATTCAAATTATTAACATGAAAAATATTCAGGTTACAAATTGGCGAATGCGCTGGACTACCTTTTCTTAAATTTTCTTATGTCCCAGGAAACTTTCTCATTTTTTTATTTTATGAGATCCTCCTATGAGACTTAAAAAACCTGGTCAAGCTGTTTTTCCACATGACAAACAAAGCTTAATTTTTATTCACAGGGTGAATCCGTCAGATTTTAGGAGGTCACACGAGTTTCGAAGCAATGTTTGTTGGTTCATGGCCTCAATTGAAACTTCACATGGTAATTTGTCCGATTCCAATAATTTCTTTTCCACTTTGATACGGCTCATTCAATTTAGGTTGAATTCTGTGTAGTACAATGTACAATATAACTGAGTACATTTGATAATTTTAACACTTTGTGTATAATACCGAATGCAAATTCTAATAATTCCAGATTAATTGTGGCAAGTTGAAAAAATACTCGTTATATTTTGTTTTCATGACCCCTGTTTCAGAGTCTACCATAATGTGTGATCACTCTGGTTGTTTATATATTTTTGGCTTACCTCCTGTTATCCAGAAGTTTCTAGAAAAATAAACAATTACCGATAATTTGCTTCAAGCCAGTGAGAATATTCTGAGCTGGATAGTGAAGGTATCTTCCAATGATGAATGGGTTTTCCTCAGTTCAGAAATATTTTTTTCAAAATTCGAAATGAGTATCTAATCGCCCATATTCCGAATAAAATTATATATTTCAGAAAATATCATAATGAGTATGCATTTAAACCAAGAAACCTATATTTATGTAAACAATAAATACTGACTAAATGAAGGTACCTAACAAATATTTTCTTGGAAAACTGTAGGTTTATGACAAAAAAATTAGAAACACCTGAGTAATGACACATTATGTTAAAATTAAAACAGGTAGCGAAATGTACAGGGTTTGTTTATTTCAACCTGCACAATCGTGCAATTCTCTCCTTGTATTCTGATAAACGTGTTGGTTTTATGAGATGTACCTACTCAATTATTTTGTAACCCGACTAAAAATTCATAACCAATGAATACATATATAAAATGAAAATCGATCGAATCGGGCTATTAAATTGAGAATCCCAACCATAAACCACTTGTTGTTCCGAGCATTTCGGCGATCGACGTGAATTAATCCACCACGACGACCGAGATGTTCGAAAAAAAAGTGACATTGGACGATGGCCCTGAAAGCATCAACCAATCCATTTAAAAGAAACATTGTTTCAAAATTGTCTTGACTAGTGCAAACTTCTCCTGAAATCTGACGGTCTCCTCCGAAATCACCTTGTAGATATAAAAAGTTGTTTGTTTTTTCGGCTTCAGTCTACTGCCAATATATTGCTCGGTTCCCAGAAAGGTCTGACGCATAATCAACTCGTAAAATACGAGCGTTTTTGTTGCACCGGAAAATCTATTCGTTGCACCTTTGATGAACCTGTCAACTCATTTCTTGAGCTTACGTGAAGTTGATAGAGATCTTACATTCAACTCAAAGAAGATGGTCCACATGTCGTGCCTTCAACTGAATTAAGGTGAGTCAATGCAGAAAAGACATTTTTAGATCATTGATAGGATTTTTCAATTTCTACAAAGTTCACAAAAGAATAAAATTATGAAAATGGGCGAGTTCTATGGATTATGTAAGTATTTGGAAGAAACGCCCAATATTTCACCCACATACCACTGTCATCAGCGGGTCAAAACACACCCTTTCGCAAATTAATGAGATTGTTGCGACTGAAAAATCTTCATTGACAAATAGACAAATTACCCAAATACTGAAAACCCCATATAATTCGTAGGACTACCTCGAGATATTTCTACCCATCACGCTTCTGTCGCTCTGTATATTTCACTGGATTCTTCTGAAAATGAAATGATGCCTGGTCTATGAATCATTTATTCGTGTTCCTGATCCTTAACATTATCGTTTTCAGAATGTTTATATTTCAAAAATAAATGTCTAACACGTCTGAATTTAACCCCTAGATAACGCTGAACCCTCAGATTTTCTTTTAGATCTACGTTCCATTAACCTCGGCATCTGAAATAGGAGTTACGAGTATCTCCAACGGAATCATGTCCAATTCATAATGTTCGGAAAAATACTTTTTCAGCTTAATTAAATCCGCTAAATTTCGTAGGGTTCCTGTAGAACCGCGGAAGGAATTTTAATTTAGAAATGATTTATTGTTTCTTGCGAACATCTCTCGGAAAAAAGAACGCCTCGTTTCGAGTTTCAATTATTCGGATCTTAATAGCACGGACTGGATTATAGCGCGGATTTGTAAGGAGTTCAAGTAAGAGTTTAATTCTTCGGTGAGTGTTCGGGTATTCGGTTGATAATTTACAATTTAGAAGAGAAAAGGAGTTTCAGAACACAACTCGAAAACGTTTAGATTATGAATGAATTATTTCTCATTCGTTGCAACCTGATATCAAATATTTTGTGTTTTGCTCGTTTCAGGAAAATAGTGATAACTACAAGATATCTTATCCAGTAGTTTGTGATATTGTATATTTTCCAGGAGACGAAAAAAAAAACAGATATTTGTTCTTGATTAATTCGTGCTGCATTGGAATATTTATTTTCTTTTGAGATTTTGATACTTGATACTATGATGTTTGAGTTTGTAGGAAGATTCTCAGAGCGTGAATTAGAGAGATCGATATAGAGACAGTGAGTTGAGAGGAGAGAAAGTCAATGTGTCCGTGTGAATATCCTATTAGAATAAGATGTTTCCAGACAAGGGAGTGAGGATGATAACATCAACTTAGGAATTCTGATTCGTGCCGTTTCAGAAGTTAATTCATACAAACTGCATTTGATCAACAGCTATTTTATATCAAGCGTATTCCTCATTCAGTGGATGTGTGCACAATAATTCATCTTCTCAAAAAAAGCTGATGTCAATGTCAACTATGATCTGGGGGTCATGAGTATTTTGCCGATTCTGTTGAGTATTTGTAATCAAATTGTTACTCCTTTCACAGGCCTTGTTTTTCATTATAAAGGGTGTTTCATTGAGAAACGGAAAAAATACTTAACAAGCGAATAGCTGGCATCGAGATGGTTGTGAATATACCACAGTTATGGGCTCTCACTGTCGTAGTCACCGAAATATAGGCTGTTTTATCAATTTGCTCGTTTCTTAGCGACCTGAATTTTCCTAACGTTTATTGAATGATACTTTGGGCCTCAATTAAGAAACACATTTGCCAAATATGAAGAAAATATATCGGGTGGTTCGTCTGATATTGCCTCGCGAAGAAACTAGCAAAATTCATAAAACAGCCTGTATCTCGATGACGAAGACAGTAAGAGCTCATAAATGTGGTATTTCTAAAATCACCTCGATGCCACCTATCCGCCCGTTAAGTATTTCCGTTTCCCAATGAAACACCCTGTATAAGTGTTCTCACATCTCTAATCATTTCATACACTGCGCTGCTGAGAAATATGTGATTATGTTCAGTTGTTGTTCAGGTTCGGTTATGGATCAGCTTGACTTACTTTTGCTCCGTTTTATCAGGAATCAGGATACGCACATTGCGTTTTTCTGTCGCGCGATCGTTCAGTCGCAAAAATGAAACACATACAGTTAAATGGGAATGCACGCAACATGGGCTAAAAAATCGCCGCGACTAAATCAGTTGCATTTTTGAAGGCCACCCGATTGTCCCAAATCAGAATGAGTCAAACTTCAAACAATTCAAATCGCAATTCAGTAGCTGCTGAAGTCCGAACTTCTTTGTGTGAGTGTGAATTCTTTTTTTTGGGTGACTGTATGAATATTATGTGGCTCTTAATATAAGAGCTAAAACGCTAGAACTTTTTAGAAAAATCCATGTTATTGATGAATGTATAGTTGCGATTTTTCAGTCGCAAGTGTGCAGATGAAAACATTTTCCAATTTCTTTCTTGGCGATTAGGATTATTCAGTCGCGCGACAAAAAATCGCAAGTGCGCGCCTAGGCTTAGATTGTACATATCGAATGTGTACCTCA
>CM076610.1:21123304-21134708 GCA_038502775.1 Hippodamia convergens
AGGAAAGACTGTTATTCCAAATAATGACATGTCATGAAAAGATAATATTTATTCGAATGATTTCCACAGCTGGCATAATAGTTACCGCATCTTACCCGAACATTTTCTGTTTCATTTAATGGGCTTTGCACCATCTTCATCAAGTGGTGGGTAGAAAGAGTAACACTCATAATCGAAGAGGTACAAAAAAATCGAATATTCTGCCGTTATGGATTTACAGGTCTTTCTATGTTTACTTCTGAAATTTCTTATTTTCAAACGTTATATTATATCTTGCTAACATAGCCTTTGAGGTGAAAATGAAGTCCGAAGGAAAAATGCCGATGATAATGCCTTGGTAATGGGTTTTCAATATTTTCCAATATAGTTCAAGCGTGAAGCGACCTATTCCATAGATGTCAAACATGAATCTTATTATCTGCCGGAACCTAGAGTACAAAATAAGTATTGCGAGGCCGATATTTGTATTTTCACTTTGTTTATTGACTAGGAATTCTACGAAAAAACGAAATTCTTCAATTCTGATAAGAAATGTTCATTCTTTATGATCATAAACTCATTTTTATTTTACTTAACAGCACTTGCAATGCTGATTCAGACAATGCCCTCTGCAGGAATACAAAAATGATTTATTATTGTGCATCTGTAATGTATAAAAGAAGCTCCGCTTCATTTCTGATTCTCAATGGATAATAATCAATTATTTAGTAGTTTTAGTGTTAGTTACACTGTGTTTCTCGAAAAGTTTTTATCAACTGAATTTGTACCTAATTAAAAAATATATTTTTTCACAAGGGTACGCTTTCAATCCCTTTTCCGCACGCATTTCAATTCGTAAATAGTCAAATTTCCAAACAGTGTGGGAAAAACCCCTGCTTTTCCATTCCCGCTCAACTTTCAGTGCGGGAAAGAATTAGCAAGAAAAAATATCGATTTTTCATGAAAAATCTCGGTACTTTCCGGCTTTTATTGGAGACGCTGCGTAAACTATGAGAGATAGTCAGGGACAATTTTGTAGTGCTCAAAAAGTTCTATAAAAAAGTCCGCGACGGCATATGTCTAACTGCCGAAGAAAACCCACGATAGACTTGTTTAACTTTTTCAATTCAATCCAAAATAAAGGCCAATTTGAAGAGGGCTTTTGACTGGCATGGAATGAATCAATATAAAAATGAATGTGACTGTTATCTGCGGCATTTATTCCTGATGAAAAATGCTTTTTACAGTATAGTTTTCTAATGGATACTTTGAAAGTTGCAGCAGGTTGAAAGAGTGTGAATTTGAGCAAGAAATTATTGAATCTACGCGACATCGTTTTGTCACGTATACACGTGCCTTCGATACGAGGTTTCAAATTGAAATATAACGCGAGCGGAGCCGCGGGTATGAGCTTGTTAAATTCATAATTCAGCAACTCACATTGTCACATTGCGGAAATCTGCACTATGTGTTGCCCACCCAACAACTGTATTACAGGAAAAGAGTTTTTAAAAAGAGGTGAGGTAATTCTGTCGTACATCGACCTTGTTATTTCGGATTCGCCAATTAATTTCTACCAAATATTCCAATATGTCTGAGTTGAATTGAACAGGAGGTAAAAAAAGAAAAAACACAATTATTCAGAAGTGACGAAAAATAAGATAATGAAATGTGAAATACTCAATTATCTTGGTTAATGACGTATTGAAATATTGAATATATCGAAAGAAGACAATTGGCAATTACATCGGTGTTCATCCTTGGTGATTTTCAGTTAATGTATTATGAATTGGAAAATTATTCCATGAATTGCAGAGCATTGTATGAAATGTAGGAATTGTTTTCCCTTCAGTTAAAAAATTGCAAAGTTTTACAAATCAATAAACGATAAACGAAATGTATATGAGGTTATAGGTACGAGAGGTCTGAAAGTCGATGATCTCTCAAGAAAAGTGGAAAAAATATGTAAATATTGCAAAAAGAATGTTAACTTTTCACTAAATTGCGTAATCTGTCATACGGGTTTTCATCCTAGCTATGCAAAACAGGCTAAAGTCATTAATAACCAAAATAAAGTAAATTGTTGCGGAAAACCTCGTGATAAAAGTGAGGTTAGGGAGAATAAGGCCGAAAAAGTCTGCGGAATAGTTGAAGATAAAATAGTTGAAATAATTAAGGAACACATTCTTGGTCCGTTCAAAAGATCTAGCAAAGAAGAATTGTCGGAAATGAAGAAATCCTTGCAGTTCATTGTTTCGATGAGAATTGTACACAAATGAAGCTTATGATGGATGAGATCAAGGTGTTGAAGCAGGAAAATATTTGCGCCTGCAAAGTATGGAGAGTAATTTCAATAACTATGAACAGAAGGAGAAACAGACTCTTATTGTTATATCCGGAGTACCACGACATGAAGATTGTTTCTGATGTAATCTCAACTTATTTGGGGGTGGATATGAAGAAGAAGGATATTTATTTATTTATTTATTTATTTCACATTGGAATACATACAGGCATTCGCCCAGAAGCAGTATTCACATACATACAAACTATTTCATACAAAAGGAAATTCCAAATCATACATGCACAAGTGAAACATAAGTGAAACATATAGACTGGGAAAAAAATGAGGCCACAATTATGGTATAAACAAATCGGGAGACTAAGTATAGAATTTTAAATCGGTTAGACAAGCTAAGGGTCTAAAGGTGAGTGAATGTGGATTAGAAGGAGCAAACAGAAGTATTTATTTTAATGAAGATCTGACTGAATACAACCGAAGATTATTGAAAAAGGTTAGGGATGTAAGAGCACTTCATAAGTATAAAAGTGTAAATACCTCGAATGGCACCATATTTATCAGAAGAAATGATTCAAGTACGCCAGTTGAAATTTCAAGTGAAGAAGATCTTAATAAAATAAACAATATTTAGTTGACATTTTTGCCTATTTGGAAAATTTTGTTTTTGTTTGTTTTGCTTTTGTTGGTTTCACGATGTGAAACGGTATTGCATGTTCTTTATTTGAACATTAGAAGTTTGAGAAACAAAGTGGATGATATAGGGGATATAATTGGTACGAAATATTATGGAGAATTGCATATTATGGTATTAACGGAAACATGGATCTATGATAATGAAACATCATTATTTAACATTGAAGGTTTTAATGCTGTTCATGACTGCAGGAACACGAGAGGTGGGGAACGAGTATATATTTAACGAATTCTTCAACCTATACACAGAATAGTCTGATTGTTGATCTCTGTGAGTGTAATGTTCTGTCTATACATCTTGTTCAGTAAAATCTCAACATAATTAGTATTTACAGACCACCCAATTGTAAAATACAGGATTTTATGACTGAGTTGGATAAAATATTGGAATCACAAAGAAGAAATTGTATTATAGTGGGTGAAATGAATGTCAATTTACTTGAAAAACAAATTATTGTAAATAATTAGAGTAACAGTACATTGGGTATAACAGTGAAATTATTGGAGTACTTTATCGAAGAACTGGATGAAAATAAATATGTTGTTGCTGTTTTCATTGACCTACAGGAGGCATTTGATACAGTTGATATTAGTTGGAGAAAATGGGTTTACGAGGTGTGACCCAAAAATTATTAAAGTCATATCCTCCTGAGTCCTGATGTCCAAAATGTCGGACATCGAGATTTTTCTATTTATCTATTAATGTAATGAATTTACGGCAGTATGGGTCGGTTTCACAAAACTTTAATTGTGCTATTAAAAATCCTTACGTAAGTTCGAACCAATCGAATGACTCGTTTTGAAATTTCAACGAATCGTGATGGCTCCAATTAATTTAACGGTACAAACAAAATTTTGTGAAACTGACCTTAAATCTTTCGATCCAACGTATATGATGGCGCCATTTACCAACTGTGAATTGATAAATGCTGCGAAATGTAAAAATCCAGGGTGTAAATTCGAAACCAAATTTTATTGTGAAAAATGTACCCTAGTTTCGTGCTTGCCATGCAAAAATAATGGCTTTAGAAACTTTCATTTACGATTTATTTATAATGATGCCATCCTATTGGACATATTTTTTTTTTGTACTTTTCTTTGAGTTAAAAATCTCAAAAAATTTGTATGACGTTTTCAGTGTTTAATGAACAAAAATATCGAAATGCAATCTTTATATCACCTTTATGATGTCGGGACTCGGGAGGATATTCAATGAATAGAAAGCACTATACATCAGTGAATGGACATGATAGTAATAAACAAGTACAAAATGTAGGTGTGGCGCAGGGATCAGTTTTGGGGTTTATGTTTTGCCGACGGTTTTATGTTTGCGGACGATACGGTACTGGTACTTTCATCGCGTGACTTGACCATTCATCGAGAGCATTACTATCCAGTAGGTCTATAGAATCCCAACTAAGATATTTAATTCCTTGTTGGAGAAATGCTCCAAAATATCTATTAGAAAAAATTCAGAGAGTTCAGAACAAATCTATTAAATTTATTTACAATTTGGACTACTTATCACCAACAACTCAACTATATTCCAATACTACCATATTAAATATAAACAATTGAAAAAAAAACTTGAACAAACAAAACTTGATTATAAAATAAAAAATAATTTATTAAGAACACAAGCTAGTTTGTGCATAGTGAATGAGGAGCATAATTACAATGTTGGAAGTAATAATGAATTAAGAAAAAACTTTGCAAGAACATGTATCGGACAAAGATCTACAATATTTTAGAGTGTTAATGTATTTAATTCTCTACCTGTAGGAATTATATGCAATAATAGGATTATAAGAAAAATGTTCCATGACCTCAAGGAGTTACTTAGACTCCAATAATTTTTTTGTATATGTATTAGGGATAAGTAGTTTTTTTACGGGAATGATATAAATTATTGTTGTTTATGAAAAATAATTAATATTAATGTAGGCTCTCATACCAGCATATTACTGCTTAAGAGTCAGGAAAAAATAAATAAATAAATCATAGTCGAGAAGCTCCAAACTTAAGTATTATATCTCTTTCTTTTTCTGACGAATATTCATCAACATCTTTCCACTTCCTCGCAAAGTCGAAGAAGCCATATACAATAATGAGATATGTACATGTCATTCACCCACTCCTTTATTCCATTTTCAGGAATCGAAGCAACCGGAGCTGACACCAACGCCATGAAAACGTACATAAACAACAAAAGCTTCAGCAAAATTATGGACAATTACATATACTATCACATCGGTGAATCCGGACAAAAGCCGGTGTCGTTCTGCCCGTTTCAGGCTGGATTTTATGAAATTTACGACAACAATCCCGAATTCAATGATGTGGCCGTGCCCTACGAAATGCTGGGCCACAAAACGTTTCGGCTAGAATTGATTCGTCATGGCGAGAAAATTGCCTGTAAACAATTTCAATTCATCAACGGAGTCGACGACAATGGCCTTTGGGAGGGAAAGCGTATTTAGAGGTGGAAAACAATTTCTGCAGCCATCCTGATGATTATTATTACTTGTCGCTCGCTTCGTTTCCCGTTCCCACTTTTCCCAAAAATAAAATGACATTATTCAGATGTGAAATTGCTTATTTATAGGGTTTATAGTGTTGACTGGGCAAGCTTGAGACAATCTTGAATGGATCGTCGTTGTTGTATTTTATAAGTATGCGTCTCAACTAGAGGAAACTCCAGGGACGGCTGTGATAGTGATTGGGGTGACAGGTTGAAAAACACGAAAATAGTCTGAAATCACTCTTATTGCAAGTAATATCTATCAAAAGGCAACATAAATCTCCTTCGGAAAATTTCAACATTAACGGAACAAACGAAATAAAGTCCAGGACACTTTTATTGCTACAGTTAAGAGAGTAGTAAAACAGTCTTAAATTTAAACCTAATCGGTTTAACTACAGAACAGATCAGAGTAGTCTTCAATCAGTGAAATAAATTATCCGAACATTTCCTATCCTGAATATTCAAATAAAACCGAAAACATATAGGGGATGATTTTTTAATGCAAATAGAGTAGGTATTTGTTAAAACTTTTTCTGAAAAACCTATGTTTTTATATTCCCTGTATATAAAGCTAAACATACGAATCTTGGTAAATAATATTTGTCAATCAATTTTGGAATTTTATCCCCTGAAGTTTTCTGAGAAGTGGTTGAACCAGTCAACCCCTGAGATATTTTTCTCACAACTTTTTTCTGGATGGAAATTTTGATTTAAGAATAAAATGGCTGAAAAGCCCAATTCACGAACTTCTTTGGATCTACAAGTGTTTGCGAAAACTTAAGAATTTCATCCCGAATAAGTTGTAAGAAAAAATATCTTAGAGGTTGTCTATTTTAACCTCTTCTCAGCATTCTCCAGGGAAGGAAAAATATCAAAATGTGAACTTAAATTGACAAATATAATTTACCAAGATTCTTATTTCTAGCTCAATATACCGGAAAAATAGAATGGAGAAACAATTCTTTTTGTTTATATTCGGAGGAGGGGTGTAACTTTTCCAGGAGAGGGGTGTTTTCAAACAATTCCATACCAGATACCCCTCTTAATTCTGATCACTGAATATCCCCTTATATTTTTTCGGATTTATTCAGATACACCTGTACCTATATTGCAGTAATTGTGTTTAGATGAAAAGTGAATTTTCACTCAAAACTTTTTCTTCAACTTGTGTAAGAATTATTATGCAAAATCAAAAAATAGAAGGCATCTCAAGTTCGATCTTGATAACGAGATACCGAGAGCCAGACTCATCACAGTTATAACGAAAATATATTGGCGACTACCACCTGCATACTCTAAGTGTGACCAGAGCTCACATTTACCTTGGCATTCTAGACCAGCCATACTTTCCTTGCCCTTTAAAAGCAAAATTAAATATTTTACTTTTGTCATAACCTTATGCATTTCTTCGCGAAAATATAACAACTATATTGAATAAAAATAGTTACTTTCGTCTGTTAAAAAAAGTAATACATATAAGTATCTGCTGGCGTTTGTCGCGTAATGTCTGAAACAATACTGTGGAAGACATTCAGAAGGGCTCTCTGCTGCCGCTCTCCTTGCCTCATTGTTATTTCTTACAGATTTGCTTATATGAAGAGGGATACAACCATAACCTAGCACAACCATACCCAGTCTACTATTACAGAATCACGAAGTGATTAGCACGATGACGAATTTTTTTCACAACTAAAAAATATGCCGCGTCACATCCAAATCGCCAGATAATTGAATGAGTGCTTTTTTTAGGTCCATTCAACATGCCCTCAGAAAATTTTTATTTTCATTTTCAATCCTTATCTACGCCCAACTCTGTCATTCAACCGATCAGATTAACCTTTATTCATCATTAGAAGTACGTAGGACATGTATGCTATCTTAATCTGATGCGTTTGAGTATGTCCATGCAACAGTTTTTTTTTCACATTTTTGAAAGCCTATATCTACTCCCCCACCTGAGCTTTGCAACTCAATAGGTCGAGTCCCAGACGGCACCCTATATTCTCGGAATATTCCTCCAATCTGCCATTAAGCCAAAAGATATTGCAATATGCGAGGCATATGCCAGATATATATCAAATATATCTGCTCTCAAAGGAATATTCCAAATATATGCCATCCCAGATATGTCTGGTATATGCTATGGGAATATCTATATGATATGCGTTTAGAATATTATTCAATAGTATTTATTGGTATATATACATGAATCTTCATGGAATATTACAAACGTTACAAAACCCTTTTTGAACGATAATTGTGTGTAGGCACTACCACTACCTCGATTTTGCTTTTGTTCCGAACTCATCAATAATTGATGAGTTTGCTATTTTCCAGTAAACTGTTAAAGAACTACAAACTTTCTATATAGATTATATTTTCGAGGAATCGCAGTTATCATCAAGTTAATCATAGTTGGATTCAAGTTAAAAAATAACACTTTCATTCGCTTAATAATTTGATCTTATTTATTAAACTGAGTAAACAATGGAATCAATGATTTGTAATTTATTTATATGATTGATACAATGAAATGAAAGAGCAGGCAACAAATTAAACGTTTTTATTTGTGAAAAATGGACAATCTAAACTATATCGTCTATCGACTGAGAGTCGAGTGACTTTTAAAATAATTGAAATGTTCGATGAAACAGAAAAAGAGGTCCATTATGATTTTGATCTTATAGGAAAGAGATCAAATATATATTTTCAATAAATGGAAAAACAATATATGATATTCGAGCAGATATGTGAAAAGGGCGTAGACAAGTTGTCAAAAATCATATATGATAATCAAATATTAGTCAGCAGAGGTGAGAGTAGCTTATTCCACTGGAGGATCGAATCACTTTTGCTCATATTTTTGTTTCCATGAAGCTGCCATGTGGTGACAGAGATGTCTGGAACTTAGAATCTTTCTAGTTCAACTTAATACTTCTTGCTTTTCATTGAACCAAATACATTGCATTTCAAACATTTCAGAGCCATTGTAGGTTGAGGAAGTTATGTGGCCACTTCGAACCATATTTTCGCCCTTTCTAGATATTTCCTTGAATTTTATCAAAATATCTGACAGAAATACCAATGACATTATTTCTTTACAGGAATAAAACTACTCCTTTATAAATAAAAAATTAACTATTTTCTGGCCTCTATCCATTCTTAACTCCTGCAATTTCGTTCCCTGAATTTACCGATAAGAATATCAAATTTCGATTTGACTTTTTCTTATGGATGTAAACATTACGTCACGACGTTTTCAGTCAAAATATTCATATTTTTGTTTTGTGGTCTTGGATTGAGGTTATTGTGTTCTGTGATTAGCAGTTTCAGTTTGGCGTTCCAAACTTCCAAAATGGTCGTCACGTCACGGTGGTGACATGACTTATGGAGCTCCATGAGTTGAAAGAGTCTTATTGAAAAATTATTAAATTGTGTGTGGAGTTGAAAATATGTTATTGTTTGAGTATCATGTGATAAATAGTTTGTGATGCAGCCCAGCACATGATAAAAGATAAGACAGGCAGACAAGAGCATGACTGTAGGAGCGTGAATATCAAATCAGCGTTGGTAGGTACTCTTATATATTTGGAATGCTTGAAAAAGGTTTTCGTAATATGCCAATCACTTGTCAGTGCTTTATCTTTGGTTATGTGTATTTACGTTTTTTCAGGTCAAAGAATTGAGGACTTTACAGTGAGGAAGTGATAGAAAGGATATTTCCTATATTTTAGTTGGGTTGGGAAAAAGGCAAAAACTAACTTTTCATCCCTAATAAAATTGTGCAATGTTCTCAAAGGTATAATATAAATAATTTCAGTGATCATAAAACCCATTTTATGTTTTATTAATATTTTCAGAGGTTCTTAAACAGAATGAAAATACTAAATTTGTTACTGAAAAATGGCTCCACGTTGTGCAGATAGCTTAACCAAAATTTTGCTTTCAATTCAAACGTAAAAACTACAAGAGCATGAGTGGAGGAGCTTCTCAGGTGTAGTAAGTCTCACCCAAGCTGTATATCGTAATTTTGTTCCTGCAAGCAAAAAGGCTGTACAGGTCGAAAATATTAGTGGCATCAATACGGATTTAGGCTCTAAAAATCAAAAAGAGGGATCGTCTTCGAGAAGGAAGGTTGCCTCGATATAAATTGCCAACACTGCTTACTAAAATTCAAAGTAAGTTTATAAATATTAAATAATCAGAACAGATTCCACTATTACTATAGCAGTAGACAGCCTCTTATCTTGAAAATCTTAGAATCACTGGTTTTTTTCAGGGCCAAAATCAAAGAATTCCAAGGAAAAAGGCGAGGAAGACCAAAAGCTACCTGGATGAGCGGCATACAGAAGACGATGTCTGAGAGACTGGGAGAATGGGTGTTGATAGAAGGGGCTGGAGACTGGGAATTGGAAGGCCTGGGATGTTATAAACACGGATATCTATATCAGCACCCCAAAGGTAAAGTGTGTCAAGTCACAATATCAAAATTAGACAAATGAGAGATTTTTCAGTTCGATAATTGTTTCAAAGAATGTGTACTGCCATTACTTGGCGTCTTCATAAACCTAGGGAGTCAAAAATGTGTTCCACTAGCTAGAATCTACTAATGTGAATCCAATATTCTAGATAGGTCGTGTCTGAAAAAATGTGACTTAACACACTTTACCTCTGAGGTGCTGATATATAGATATAAGGTTGGTTTTACAAAACTTTGTTAGTACCATTTAATTAACTGGAGCCACCACGATTCGTAGAAATTTCAAAACGAGTAATTCGATTTGTGAAACCGACCCATAATCTGATGAGTCGATTTCAAATGGCTGTTTTGGTTGGTTAACGGTTGACCGCTCGGTTCATAAATGACAACGTCAAACGAACTGCGCTTTCGAATTCTGTTCAAATTTTGGAGAAACATCTGATTTGAGACGTCACCAGAATGTCATTCGAATGCGGTTGGTCCAAAACTGACGGACCAATCTATGAACCAACCAAGAACCAGTCAATCGAAATAGCCTCTAGTTCACAAACCAAATAATTGAAGTTCACAGTTCAATATTTATATCATTTAAAATATTACCTCATTGTGTTTTCCCTATTTTTTAGTTTAATTCATCAAATGTTAATTTTTACTTATTCTTAGTATTGTTTTGTAAAATACCTAGTTGATTTATATTTATATTTTTACTTTATGTTCATTTTTATGATTTCATGTGATAATTTTGTTAATTATTGTTATTGTACAAAATATTCTTAAAACTGTAATGAATTTTTTTGAAACAATCTAATCAATGCATTATTATTTAGTACCGCTACAAAAATTTACATATATTTAAATATATACAAAGATATTACCAGCATATGGCATGGACAAATCAGGAGATAAAAAGATATTGCCAGCATATATGTAAGGGAGATATTCATAGATGAATCTGTATGGCATATGCCATGGATATATTTTTGAAGATTATGGGATATTCCTGGCAGATGTTTCATGGTGACCTTGGATATTCCTGCTATCTGCCAGGCTTATGCCCTGGGAGATTTGGAATATGTTTGGAATATCTCAATATGCCAGCGGTATATTCATTGAATATGCATGGAATATTTCTGTGCCGTCTGGGGTAAACCTCAATTAAGCATCGTGGACCCCCCTACTATCACGGTAGTGGACACCTTATGTTTTATAACATCTCATTTACGATATGAGCGTTACCCCATTCCCATCGTTGTTTGGGTTGGTGGCGGTTTCGGTAATATTTCAGAAAAGATTTTCTCCGATCCAAACTCACTGTTATTTCCGAGAGCAGCTCAAGATACAACAAACTTTCCATATTGTTATCCATTCTTCAGAAATATACAAGGGGTCCATATCTCGTAGATTCAAATTTATAACTGAATTATTA
>CM076610.1:21134808-21296634 GCA_038502775.1 Hippodamia convergens
ACAAGGGTCCATATCTCGGAGATTCAAATTTATAACTGAATTATTAAAAATAATTTTCGCCCTATATTAGAATAGTGCGAAATCTATTTCTGAAATATGATTACTGAAAGACTTTGGGGGTGGCACGCCTCCTCTCCCCCAATTTCCGCCTATTTCAGTTTAGCAAATACAATATAATACATACAATTGAATTGGCTAAATAATCTCATTCCCAAGTTTACTCACCTGTAAGCACGTGGTGAAGCCGGGGTGTACAGCATGCGTTCGTATGGGCAGTGGCATTCGATAGCTGCTCCGTCAGATCAAATATGTGCTCGGGATCGTCCATTTCTTGAACCATGCCGTCCCCTGGAGGCCGCCTCGGGTGGCCGACAGTGCCGGTGTGATTGACATCGGACCTGCGGAATTAGCCGAGTGTCACGTTCCTGAATCGCTAGAGGTGTCGAGGGAAGGACGAAGGAGATAAGCGGGATTTATGGCGTAAGAAATTGGGGATGTTTGGAAGAGTGATGATGTTGGCCGTAATTATTGTGTACGTGGATTTGACAGGGTTGATGCGATGGAACAAATGGTTTGTTCGTCCCAAGAGATTAAGAAAAAACATAAACGCCACGAAACTGTACCAAAATTACATCAATCGGATTTGAATGTTCTTTTAATTATCTTTTTGACTCATTTCCACAAGAAAATTAATCACTTTTTCATGATTCGAAGAGAATTGTGTTGAGAACCTCAGATATGAAACAAAATCTCTTGGTTTCCGTGATTGTTAATGTTAAAACGGTTTTTATAGAACCTAACGCTTTCACTCCTCTAATTTCCATTCAAATCGTCCTATTTCAAAGCTTATTGAAACTCAACAACCCAACAGATATTTCACATGAATAAACATTTCACCCAGTGGCTTCCTGTGTGAAAAAGGCGGTTGTCCCGTATCTAAATCAGCAAGTATCAGGGTAGTGACTCCATATATAATAGGAATGTGCGGACAAATTTCATTGTATTCTCATGGAAATAGTTAACAACCTATGTTATCATCTGAACATTGGGACGCGCTTTTTTCTTTTTACAACAAATGCGGATTCCCATCGCCATCCTTATACATATTTATATATTTTCAGTCATGATCGATGTTCTTCTGCTTCTGGTATATTTCGATTTCACTGTACTGTGATATTCTCTGAATTTATGTGTGAACACGTAAAACCAAAAAGTAATGTTAGTTCGAAAAATTTGTTTATATGGGAGTACACTGTCTCTATGTTTTAAAAAAATATTGTATCAATGTCTAAATAATAGCAAAGTAGCAGTCGGAGAAGTTTCGAAGCTGTTGGAAAAAATTTCAAAGCAGTCGGAAAAATTTCAATGGATGATTGAAATACATATTTCCGAGAGAGTTGTAAAGTATCAAGTAATTTTAGATTTCTTTAAATAAAGTTTGCAATCAGTACTTATCAAACCGACAGAAACACGACAACGTATGGCGGATAAAAGCAAGCAAAATTCGGGATAACGTGAAATAACGCTAACTGTACAAATAAGTGATTCGTGTTGACTCAGATTCAGGGTTTGTACCCCTTATAGCCGATAGTCGGCAATAAATGTTATTTATTGATTTGAGAGATGAATCTGTACCTAGTTTTTTCAGTTCCGCCGCATATACTGTGTCCGAAAAAATCATTGGGTATCTTGAATTTGAACTGTTTCTTTCAGTCGAGCAGAATTCATCATTAAGCTCTAAGAACATGCTTTTATAGTTTTGCGAATTAACAGGGTTAAAATAAATAAAAAAATGAATCGAAAAAGATTCAAAGTGGTGCTTCATTCAATAATATAATGATCATGATCAGAAAATACACAACAGCAATAAGTGTGTGTGCAAATTTTGGGTAGTTACAATACTGAAAGTCCGTTCACTTTAACTAAAAGATGTAAATTAGGAGTAAGACGGCCTCGGTCGATGGCCTGTTGACTTAGTAGGAGTAAGATTTTTATATAAAATATTTCGAAAGATTACTACACCATTTCCGAATGTAATTCAGAAACCGTCAATTGTATTTCAGATTAGTCACTTCAATTTCAGGAAACGTCAATTGAATTTCATATTTGTGAATTGAATATTAGGAAATATCAAATGTAATTCAGATTAGTCAATTGTATTTCAGAAATATTAATTTGTAATTCAGAAAGATCGAATATTATTTGAATTCAAGTCGGATTTTGACTCATATATTACTCATTTTCATAATGGTTATCATATCGTCAATAATATATAATCGTATTCAATGATTTAACCCGTAAAAATAAGGCTGACATAAAGGAACTCATAAAAGAAACAGTTATTTCAGAACTTGATTGTTACCTACATAAGTTAGCCGACAAGGTTATGATAAAAATCAAAGAAAGAATGAAGGAAGAATACAAGAAACTGAGATCGAAGTTCGAAGACGATGAAGTCGTTTCTATTCAAGACAATTTCAAGGAATTACAGTTGAAACTACAGAAGACCGAGTCAAAGTTAGAACAATTACAGCAAGAAAAAGTAAAAAAACAAATGTTGTTATATTTGGAATTCCCGAATCGGAAGATTAAAAAAATGTATCACCATGTGTCAAGAAATGAACGTAAACATCAGAGCACAATCAATAAGACATTGTTTTCGGTTGGAAGAAAAAGTCGAAATGGAATACGTCCGATTATCGTTAAATTCATGGATGAATATCAACGTGATGAATTTTATTCGGCAAGAAAACTGTCTCTGAAGTAGAAGATTTTTGTGAGTGAAGATCGTACACGAAAACGTATTGAACTGTTTAAGTATGCTAAGGAAAAATTTCATAGAAATGTTTGGACAGTTGATGGCAATATCCAGGTTAGGACTGACAAGGGAATAATAACAATTAGGGATAAACATGATGTAGATTGTATAATTTAATTGATGGGTTCAAAGGAAGAGTGATCGAGATTGATTAAGGATTTTTGGTTTGTTTATAATTTTACAGCTTATCGGCGGTATTTATCTTCAATAGGAGTATCTGCTTTATAATTTAGCCTTTGTATATCTCATGGTAATTTTCAGTAATTTTCTTTTGTTCACTTTTAATATTTTCCTGTTTAATTTTTAAGAATCGTTGAATTGATTGCCTGGAATCACCATAAGAAGAAAGTAGAGATAGATATTTTGATGTTGATGGAGCTAAAGAAGAAATTGCACATAATAAATTACTGAATGTTGTACATTACAAGTATAAGTAAAAATTATGATGATTTGTTGTTGTATTTGGGTGTTTTGAATTGGATAATCTAGACATAATTGTTCTGTCTGAGTGTGGGAATTGATTTATAAATCAAGATACGGAATATCTAGATTTGATGTTTACTATAATGAAGGAAATTATAATAAAAATGATGGTCTTTTAGTCTATGTGAAGTCGTCTATAGATGTGAATGCCCAAGTGGTGCATTTATCTCAAACTAACCTTCTACATTTATCCTTCGTAATGAACCAGAAGAACTATGGATTGACAGCTTCCTATAGACCGCCTTCTACTGACGTGAAGCTATATATTGAGGAATTGAATGAATATCTGACGAATTTAAGCTCTGGGGATGTTGAGATTTTTTTGGGTGATATTAACATAAATATTGGAGACGTAAACTATTGCATAGTTTGTTCTGAGATCATAACAACCTCGATCACGGATCATTATGCAGTTTTTTTGTCTATTAAATTCATGCTTGTCGAGAGGAATAATTTTCGTGATTATGAATTGAAACGTATTTTTGTTGATAAAAACAAATTAGTATCCTACCTGGAAAATGAGAGTTGGCGAGAGGTCCTAGACGATTTTGACCCTCAAACGGCTTGTTTTATTTTTTTGAATTCATTAAAAAAGTATATAAACGCATCATCTTACTCAAAAACTGAAAGGGTAAGAAATTTTAAAAGAAAGCAGCCTTGGATCACGATTGGGCTGTTGACGTCTATAAAACGACGAGATAAAATGAAAATATGGCTGAATAAAAATTCCATCTATAGAAATTCACTGAACAGTTTGTTAAAGACAAGGAAGGAATCTTATTTCGTAGAACAGTTCAAGTTATCAGGTACGAATGTCAGGAAATTCTGGAGAACTCTGGGTTGTTTAAACGGTCAACATATTAATAAGTCCGGAATCCCTAATGAAATGAGGGATGAGGATAGTTGTATTACTGTAGAATTGATGGACAAGGCTGAAAAATTTAATAGTTTTTTCATCAATATCGGAAAGCGTACAACAAGAGATGTGAGTTCTTCTGGTTCAGTTCAATTGCCTCCGTGTTCGTCTTCTATGTTCATCAGACCCGTGGATGAAAGCGAAGTTCTGTGCTCTATTGCCTCACTGAAGAGTGGTGCTAGCCCGGGACCTGAAGCTTTTCATCCTACCTCATCAAGCATATACATGCATTCATTTTGAAACCTTTAGTCCACATTATAAATATGTGTTTCTCAAAGGTATAGTGCCGACAGAGTGGAAACGATCTCACGTAACTTGCGTTTTCAAATCGGGAAATAAAACTGAGATGACTAATTATCGTCCAATTTCAGTGGTGGACAATTTTGCTAAGGTTTTTGAAAAATGTTTAAAGAAGCAACTGATTACTTATCTGAAAAAGAATAAATTGTTAAGTGACAGACAATTCGGATTTAAGGTGGACTTTCGAGCCGGGCGTCTATAGCGACAGTGAAGACGCGACAGTGACCCGAAACAGTGCGACAGTAGAAGTACAATGAAATTGCATAGAGTAGCACTGGAGCAAAGCGTTACTGATGCCGCGACAGTTTACAAACCGCGACAATGCCGAGCTTGAACTTCTATTGTCGTGTTTTCTTAGTTGTCAGACGCCGCGTCACTGTCGCTCGGCTCGAAAGTCCACCTTTAGGAAAAAATGTATCAACAACTGACTCGATTCAGAAGCTTATAAAAGTGTCATTCGCCCCATGGACCAAGATAAGCTTGCTTAGACTGCACATTCTGCTACTGAACTCGAGATTGGCGCTCGTAATCACCTAAACAGTAGCAGTACTGCTGCGGATGAGCCCCTTATTCTCCCATGCTCAATCCAATTGAAACTTTATCGTCGAAAATGAGAACTTACGTAAAAACAAACCTCAGAATTCAAACAGTGTGCCACCGGGGGTTATTGAAAAAAAGACTAACATAAGTGGAAATTATTATTGACCGAGCTTAGATGCAATTGCGATGGCAGACATGCCTGTATGGCTAAAAAATTTTTTTGCGAAAATTAAAGTTCATTTATTATCATTGATTTATTTCTGAATTACCTATAATTGATATTTTCTGAAATCCAATCTGGTATCAACGTGCATTTGACGTTTTCTGAATTACAATTGATTATTTCGGGAGTTCAAATGACTAATCTGAAATACATTTGATGTTTTCTGAAAAACAGTTGACTAATCTGAAATAAAAGTAATGTTTCCTGAATGTCAATTGACAATTTCTGAATTACAATTGGAAATGGTGTAGTATGATAGGTTACTCTATTTCTTTCCCCAATAAATGTTGACTGATTCGGTTATGTTCCACTTTGTCATATGCTCTCAGCTTTCAACTTATTTAGATTTAGTCAGTAGGAACATCATTCGAAAATATCGAAAGCGCTGACCAAGTAAAAGAGATTAATGTTAGGGTTGAGCAGTTTCAATATGATGAATCTCATCAAATTAGTGGGTTAATAACTTTTTTTTCCACATACCCAACATTCAATTATGTAGATTCCTTTATTTTATGGACTTTCTAATTTTATTCACCACTTCTCCAGTTTTAATTCGATAATGCTTGAGCACTTCAGGTAATTCAATTGATGAGACATTTTTGTCTCATATTTCAGAATTACATATGGCAGAGTTTATGTACTTTAGAAATCGAAACACAGATAAAAGAAATTTGTTCTTATTCATGAAACAAAATCTCATTCAATTCTTTCCAATACTTCTAAAAGTCTAGCTCCACATTGATATTGGCATTGCAATTTATTAGTTCGCCTTAGTAATAACTCAATCTCCAATATCTCCTATTCGATATTTCGAGTGTAATACGTTAAATGAATTGCTGCTCCAATAAGCTTGAATGCAACGACTTCTATGATACAACGGTCAGCGAAATGCTCGATGACAATTTAATGGCATTTACGTTTGAACTAATTATTGTGAATGAAATGAACTCAATCTCAATCCTAGTTCACAAGGGAAATTCAATTATACTGCGCTGACTAGGTTTGGGTATATCAGGACACCTGGAATTATCGACTTTTGTTCTTTCATATCACATAATGAAAGCGGTCAAAACCAACAGATAAAGTTCTCGTATTCGAGAATCTAACTGTATAGGGGAGGGACAAAACATGATAGTTCGGTAAAACAGGATATTGGGCATTCTTCGAAAGTAAGAAAGGATATCTGGCGACTGGTGGTAGGTATTATCTACTACCAGTCGCCAGATATCCTTTCTTACAACTCGCTGTAAATAAGGCATCTTCGAATATAACAAGTGATAATTCAGATGAATTGCGAATCTGGCTTTCCTGACATGTTAGAGTTTGTAAAAGTATTAGGGTTTTAGTATTTAGCTTTACCTGTGTTTTGGTCTCATGAAGCTTGTGCCAGGATGGAGAATGATGGTGGTCGTTGATGAAGTGTCATTTGTTTTTATTATAAATATGTGAAGGCGTTATCTGGGAAAGTAAGAATAATTGGTAACAGATACAACGTTAGAACAGCATTCAAGACCAAGAATACTGTCAGGAGAAAACCCACGAAAGTGAAATCTGACAACGAGAATCAGAGAACCAAAGATTGCGTCTATGAAATACCATGTGAATGTGGCAGATCCTACATTGGTTAAACTAAACGCCCACTGAAAGTCAGAATCAAAGAATACCAAAGACTAGGTCAACTAGGATAAACAGAGAATCCAGGCTAGCCCAACATACTTGGAATGAGGACCAAACCGTCAAATGGGACGAAGCTTCCATACTATCAAAGGAAGAAGGATGAAGAAGAAGGTAATTGAAAGAAGCAGCTTTCATGGCGATAACTCCCAACCTAATCAGCACGCCTTCTTTGGAAACAAAGAATGTCTGGGTGTCCATACTAAGATCTTAATTGAGGAGGACGAACTCGGCCACAGGAAGCAATTATTGCTAGAGGTGGCTTCAGACGACTGTGCAAGCCTCGGCCAACATCCGCTCATTCCAACGTTTGGGTATCGAGAGCATGCAAAACATAGGCAGGTAAAGATGATATAGCGAGCCTAGGCCAGCGTTTCAGCGAACGTTTTTTGAAACGTTGGTTCCATGGAGATAAGTTGGTTCATTCTCGATATAAGCCATGTCATGACATTTTCTATCTTGTAAGACTTTTCGATTCAAGTGAACGCGAACGTTGAATAAGCGTGGAAATAAATGATATACCTCTCACCGAAAATATCTTAAAACAGTAAAAACTTGCAGGTAGGTACTTTTTATATGGGAATACGATACCATACTCAATTTTTCTTATATCTAGTTGAAATGCTGAAAACCACAACTTTCCTTTTTCTAACTTGACTGGTATCTGTTTTTGATCTCATAGTATACATACACATAATAATAATTATATGATTTCCAAAACTATACCGGGTGTCAAGAGAAAACGTTTCAGTATTATGGCTTATTTTAGACCTCAAAAGGAGTAGATAGTTTCATATGAATATGAGTCAGTAATTGAGCCGTTTTGAAGATATGAGCGATTTTCGATTTTCGACTTATGATGTTACTACATAATATGATAAATTACAAAAGATATTCGATTTATTAATGACTTTTTATCTTTCACACAATGTGTTCCATATGATCACTTACCATATCAATTCAAGAAGTGGGTATACCCTTGTGTATGTACGCACAGGGTGGTCAAAATTAGTGATACATGAACTACAACAGAAATGGGTATAATGACCACAGTTGAAATCGCCAAAATTTCAAATACGACCTATAACTCGTATGTACATAAGTACTCTTTCGGAAAGACTCATTAATAATCTTAATATATGAAACTCAGTCGGCCATATTGTTGGTTACACCACTGACTCAAAATTGGATAAACTGTTCGTTATGAAAGTTTTTTTGTTTGATTCTTCTACGTTGGGGTTAACATAAAATAAATTAAAACTATGAAAAATTTGACGAAATGAACGCCAATTCAACGCCCCTACAATAAACGAAGTGGCAATTGTGATTGTAGGTGAAAACTTGGAAACGAGTGATATTGTTCTTACATCTTCTATATATGAACCACACCGATCATATGATGCTCCACAATACCCGCTTATGTTTGGGATAAATGATGATGGATATCACTTCAATATCAAGATGATAAATATATTGAATGGTGAGTACCTATATTAAAATTTAAAATGTCTACTTAATAAAAATTTGAATTATTTGATTCAAGGCCAAGAAACCACTAAGAAAGTTAGCTCGATGAATTATTATTCATTTCGTTTAATGGTTCGTCAAAATGCTGATAACTATTCGCTGAGATTTCGTGGATTGTTGCAGCAGTATTGTGTGGATATGTATAGTAAAATTGAAACAGAGCTCCTCACTTATATAAGACTGAATCAATCCAAACTACATTCAGAGGAATATAAACAGGCATAAAATAATCAAAATACTGAGATCTTGGAAAACAACTCAGGAGACAGTGTAAATTGACAGATATAAAACATATTCCTATCGTCATTTCTTCTACACGAATACCTTAATAACTTTCATTAATTTGGGAAGATCTACAAGATCGTGCTATAACATGTACTTGGGACAGCAGGACCTGCCAAAACCAGACCACCACCGTGAGCCTGAGAACCTGAAAAGTGCTCCAACGGAGCTTAATCCTTTTGATATTTGGGATGAGTGAATGCCCCTCTGGCCAGGCTGAAGTCATAATAATTGTTCCGTAGTTGGTGGTCAAGAGTAAGAACTTTTGCTTAGATTCTCAGAGAGATGCCTGAATACAAGGGCGAAATAGAAGAAATAGAACCGAATTTCATTGGATTTTGAAACTACCCCAGATATTGTCAAACTGTGAATTCTTTTTTTCAATAAAATGAAATCAAACCCAGGATGAATGAGCAGTTTATAGATATTCTTGCAGATTAGGCTTCTACAAGCCTCCATCACAGTGTGGAATTCTGATATTGACTCTCGATTATTTATTCGAAGTACTCAAGAAAAAAGACAAAACATCAATGAATTAAACAACCGTGATTGAATAGAGAATAGTCATTTATGATACAAGAGCAGAAGGCATTAATATTCTTACACGAGTTCAAAATTCAAACACGAGCCACGAAGTGGCGAATTTCAGAATGAACGAGTGTTAGAATGAGCCATCTGTACGAGAATCATACATTAATGAAATATTTCAGTAAATATTGTTCAGTGCTTTTTGTATCGAAAAATATTGATTGATTGAACTATTTTCGATCTCATAAAATTTGACAGATGTTGAATAAATCAGTGACAGAAGGCCAACATGCCATGAATAAATGTTAGAATGAAATTAGAATGAAAAATTCTAACATTGGTTTGTTCTACAGGATGTGGCGGATTTGACACATAACTAGAGAAAAGATAGTTTCATGGACGCTCGGTATCTGAATCTGACTCCCACGAACTGCATGCACGCTTTGTTAACGTGAGCATAATAAATATATAGTTAGCACGGCTGCATTTCCCCTGTCCGTCGGACCATGAATATTTAATTTGAAATTTCACTGGGGTATCATATATTCCATCCATGGTCGTCTATGGACGCGTATGCAAAATCCTGCAGGTTTAACATAAATCAGAGCGGAAAATGATCATCACGATTCGGTAGTAGGTACCCACCATTTCACGTGCGTAAATACCTTGGTCGACATGGCACGATCTCGCATTATTCCTGATTTCATCGGGAAAAACGATGGTTCGGAAATTCAAAGATAAATATCATTTTTCATCGTTGCGATTTTTCATCATGATATTCATACGAATTCTGATGTGCCTGCGAGTAAATTCAAATGAAAGCATCCATATGAGTTGTAGTTGTTCTGTCAGAGAGAAAAACACTGGACGGCTTTTTCTCATTTCCTTCCACCAGTGACGGATACGGAAAAAACTCAAAGAGATAACCTGATAATTTCTTGAGCCACCTCTTACTTTCATCGTGATAATGCAAAATTTCAGCTTGTGGATTGTAGTTTTTTTACCTTTAATGGTCGCCATGTATCGATAAATTTCAATTAAAAAATATTTATCAATTCTGATGATTTTCATGGATATAAGAATTTGTCTGAGAAAAAATCCGAAACGTTAGAAAGTTCGAAGCTTTTTTCATTATTAGGAAACAATTTTTTCAAACTGATCAGCCCCTGAAAAATTCATAAATTAATTTTTTGGTTCTTTTTTCTAATTGAAAAGAAGGGACTGGGAAAGAAAAATCAATTCCTATGATTTCTCCCAGAATTGCTTTTTTCAACTTTTCGACGATAGAAGCCTGATGCTTGAGTGACCAAACCATTGCAGGAACTATACACCAAAAGTCAATTCGACATGAATGTCACACACCCCACGCCTCTCCCAGCATCTTTTTGTCCTCCCAAGATTTTTCCCAAAAAGGGAGAAACCAATTGCCGCACTCTGTATACTTTCTGCAGTTTGAATGATCTTGTTATAAAGTTTTCGTACAACAGGAATAGATGAACTCCAACCTTATTATCTTGTTCAGTGTGGTTTGGTAACGCGGCTGAATTAATTGCAGTAAAAAGCGGGAGCATAAGAAATACAAAGTTCAGAAATTGATGTAACTCTCTTCGTTATTCCGCCCTGGGAAGCAACAGTTGGTGACATTGAACGAACATTCAAAGTTATAAACTATCGAGTTCTCGAATGAGACATAGTTTCTATTAAGAATTCCATGGTAATTTCCGTTTTTTTCGAAGTTGAAATTTATTCTAGCAGAACCCCTTTTACAGAAAAGTTTCCAATCAAAAATAATTAATTTCGAGCGAAATCTAATAAAGTCCAGATTACACGAGCACCGAAAAGTTTCAAGATAAGATCTATCGTATTCCTGAAAAATCTTCTCAAGTTCTGTACTTGAATTAATGACCAGTTTTCAGTCCTAGAGAACAGGAGAAGAATGTTGCACCCCTTTTCCAGATTTCACTCAGGGTTGATTACATCATTTAACACGTTTTCAATTCTGAGTTGACCACAGCGAAAATTAAATCTAACAGATGCCATTTCCCATTTTATCTGAGGAAATATCCTATCCAAAGCAGTATTATAAAATAATGATTTTATATATTTGGTTAGAGAGCAGGAAGTAAATTTCGAAATGACATAAATTTTGCTTCTGTAACTCCATATTCATTTTCTGAGAAAGTGGATGGATGAAAATCACAAAAGTTCATTCTGTTCATGGCGATTAAGTACTTGTTTGAAAATAAACAGCAGTAGAGAAAAATCAATAGCAGTTTAAATATAACAGGGGTACACAAATTTTTTTCAAGTGCTGCGTCATATTAGCAACGATATATTTTGGAATAAAATCTTGAAGAATGTGGCATAGCCCTTTTTCCGTAGTTTTGAAACAGAACGACGACAAAGACATGAAAACTTTTATTACATTGGTAAAAATAATAACATCAAAATTAAAAGTGGCCGGAAGTATTTGATTTGGATCTCACTGATGGATACAAGAATCTAATAAATTGTTTGAAGTGAACACAAAAATAAGTAGCAATTCTTCATCTGGAGAACATTGTGAACGAGAAAAGACTAGGACTTGTCAACAATCTTGCAAATATTTCAAAAAACAATTGAAAAATAAGCATTGACGTGTCCAGGCTTTATTTGAAAATATTTTATATCATGGCTATTCAGACTCCTTTGGCAAGAATAAAGGAAAACTGTCAACACGTTATGTGGGGATTTTTTCTCGTACTTGAATGACATCGAAAAATTTGAATTTCTTTATTTGTAACAACTTCTTGACATAAAATAACGTGGAGAGTCACCAATTGAAACCTTTAGTAACTGCCCTCCCAAAATTTTAAACGCAGGAAAAATTTGCGAACTCTGAGTTCTCATGAGAATCTTGACTTCCCAAAATGAAGTCTATGTTTATTCTTTTTCACTGCGGTATAAATGGCCTTTGGCAGGATCTTTTCTAAATTTACAACCTCATTTCGAATTGATGAAATGAATCCCCTACCCTTGACGAGCCATCATAATAGTAATCCGGAAAGATTGCCTCCGGCACAATCCTGAAGAAAGCCGTCACCTTCAACCTTACCGTTTCTCCATTTCTTCGTCCATTTGCGCCAGCTTCATCCAGTCTGAAACGACGAGAGCAAGGGAATATTTCTCGATTTACTCCGACGAATTCACTCGTTCCCATAATGCAATTTCGCAGGCAGCAGGGCGCCAAAAAATTTCCCATTGAAAGGAGGGAAGGATGAAATATGCACGAAAGTATGCCATCACTGCTTGTGACTTCATCCACGATCTCTTTTTATAATTACCGAAAGCTGTTACGAATCCTTATAAATTGTTTTATTAAACATGGTGCAGTCGAATCAGCGGATCTGGCGTCCGCATTGTGGCGGTGGTAAAAAATGCAAACATGAAAACCGGGATAATAAATCAGGTCGACCTCGCCCCTCCCGCTGTTTGGTTCCGAGCGGAAAGAGGAAACAACTACAAAGGCAAACGAGCTACCGCTGATGAGCCCTTTTTTGTAGACGATCAAAAATGACGTTGATAATAAACAAAATCATTAAGGAATTCGAGATGTTCAAATTACACTTCGATTGTGTTATATTATATCAGTGTTTGACAGTGAAATCTTAGGAAAGGCAAATCTGTTTTTAGTATATTGATTGAAACACTATATTCTAGGTGGATTCTGCATATTTCTGAAACTGCTGTAGTAATTCTATCCCAGTAAGTACATCAAGTGGACGCAGTGACCTTTCTTTCATTATTTGGAACATTTTTCTATTTATTCTTATCTTGGAGATTGATGAAGAAAACTCTATTTTCCGAGGTGCAGTTTTAGAATGAACATTTTAACTTGCCTTAGGCAAATAAGGGGTATAATTCTTTTCCAACTTCATTTCCCAGTCGATTCAAATCTTTTCATTTGTTCTCTATTTTTTATTTATTGGAAAGTATGTTACAATAGTTGAAGCAAGATTATTTTTATGGATATATTAAATTTACATTGAAGAATTTTTGATATGACTATGTATGATGTAGAAAGTAGTCAAATGGTGATGTGATTTTTTTTGTCTTGTTTCTCGATTTGTTATGTTTTGGACTCTCTTCAGATTTTGGCTTTTTATATAATTATTGTCTGGTTTATATTTGAGGTAACACTGTTGCAACTTGATCAATTTGTACAGCTTCACATACTGATATTTTATAAATAGATTTTCAGTTGAATATTCATGTGGAAGAGGGTGTAGTCTTTTTATCACTTTATTTTGTAATCGCTGTAATTCTTCGAGATTGAATTTTGATGTATTCGAACATATTACTGACAAGTAGCTAAGTGATGACTGGAATTCGGCATAATATAATGGTTTGACTTTAGATGACGAAGCTTTGACACCAATGGTGCGAGTTCACCCATTATCATGCATGCCCACATGAGCAACCCACGCCAGTCTCTTCGTTTTTCATTAATTTATTCGAGTTCAACCATTCGATTTTTTCTGCATACTTATTGATCATTTCCTCTAGAGTGCTCATATTGTCTGCGTCATAATATAGTATTACTGTATCATCTTCAAACAAGAATAATTCTACCAGCAATCCTGAATCAGTGATATTTTCTACGTATATGAGATATTGTGAAGTTTAACCTTCGATAACCACGTATTGTCTTCCACCGGTGAGGAAGGTCTGAAACAGTTTGAAAGTGTTTTCTTGAATGCCCATTTGTTTTTTAGCTTTTATATCAGTATAATGATGTTGAGTGGATCAAATACTTTCTGAAGGTCCACACCATGATTTTTCTTCCAGTTTCCGTAAAATTTGTACTGTGATATCAATTGCTGCTCCCTCAGCTTTTCTCCTGGAGTCCATATTGGTATTTGAATATTTCTGAAAATGATACTCGTCTTTTTTCATTATTTATTTCTATTACTTTAGCAAATATTGATGAAAGTTTTTGATATTAGGCTGCAATAAGAAGGTTTTCGTTTGATATCTTTTTTAAGCACTGGTGTTATCTTAGTCGTTTAACAGACTTTTGAAAACGCTAAAATATTCAACGGCAGAAAATTATAGCTACCTCTCAAGAAACCTATTAACTACACTCGGAATTTTCATTTGAATAAACAAATTACCTATAGTTATTTTATTATTATGTCGGAAAGATCATTATTCTCATATCGAATGGTAATGGTATTTGTTGTCAAGCGCTATCACCAATGAAAAACTTTTTCGTAAAAATGACTAGAAAAAAATTTTTTTTAACCCTTTTATTCATGTATTTTCGACGTTTCGCCCCACATATGGGGCATTTTCAAGACAAAATTACAGAATGGTGCTAAAAACACAAATAAAAGTAGAAACAGAGACATAACAAATATTCTCGAATAATACCTTGTACTTTGTACTCGGGAAAAAAACCCTGGTCTTACAATAAAATATAAACAGTACAAAGGTAAAAAAGTTGTTATTCGACACCATGAAGGCATGTACCAGAATAAATCCATAATGGAATTTTCACGACATCTGTTTTAAATTGTGAACGAGATATTCTTGATAATGGAATATTTGTTGGGACATTATTTGGGCTATTCCCATTATTTATACTGTTGGTATTTACAGACGTTTCGGCAAGCATTAG
Organism: Hippodamia convergens; assembly: GCA_038502775.1. Classification (NCBI taxonomy): domain Eukaryota; kingdom Metazoa; phylum Arthropoda; class Insecta; order Coleoptera; family Coccinellidae; genus Hippodamia; species Hippodamia convergens. Next base: position 21,149,759 of record CM076610.1, read on the forward strand.
CCTGTCGTCATCAGGGTGTTGTTGTTCCTGAGAAGGACCGGTCTTTGCAGAACTTGTTTCGTCTGGACTTGTGCGCTCCATACTATCTAATTGTGTTGTGGGAATTCAAACGCGAGCTGTCAGAGGTGTGAACGCCGAAACTCAACCCACTCTGACAACCAGTCTTCTGAAGAGAAAATGAGCACACATCAAGGTGACAAATGAAAAAAGAAAAATACTCAAGAAGCAGGCTACTGCGAAGAAAACGTGGTCAGAAAAATTTGATTAGAGTTAATGAGTTTCCTATATTCAGTAGAGATTGAGGTGAAATCGGTTTTTATATTTACGTTATGATTGGAGCATTTTATATAGAGAGATTCGAGGTATCGCCGTTTCCCTGTCCAAAATCCTCACTGCCATGTAATCAAAACTGTGTGAGGTGTCTAGAGAATGCTCGCATGTAGCGTCGTTTAGTTTCTTCGTATGATATTCGTGTTGGTAGATTCTTTTTTTGGGTATTCGGAAATTTGTCCTTTATAGTATTTGGCAGGAATACAGTTTTGACAATTGATCTTATAATGACATTACTGGCAAAAATAATGTCTTCTTCTTGTTTCAACCTGCCGAATATATTTGGCACCTTATTGGAGGGCGTCCACGCTGGTATGACACTAATCTTCCCGCGCAAGTCGCTCACGCGTCTCTCAACAAGTCCGAAATACGGGAACTTCACATATAAATTTTGCTGGGAGGGTGCAATGGGAGAAGCCAGGGTGGGGAGTCCGAGAGGTGGTGGGATCTCGGTAGAAACTCTTTCTGATATAAGATGACTTAGGGCCGATATATTCATCTTCCCTGTAAAGTATGCGTTAACTACTTGCTCGTCTAATTTAGAGATAACCTGTAAGAGATTTTGGTATATTCATGCTCATTTATCCTTTCAGTAGCTACTGAAGAGATACCAGAGAGTGAATGTTTTTGAACAGTGAATAATATTCGATGACAAAGGTAAGCTTCTACAAAATGATCGTGTGAGAGGAAGAAAGCGTCTGTACAGGACAATTTGTGTCCGCCACCAGGTAAGCTGTTAGAAAAACGCCGCAGGGCCCAAACGTTTGTATTTCATCCCCATAGTTATGTGTTATCTCTTCTCCGGCTGCCGCACGGAACCTCCAACTTCAAAGTTTACAAACAAAACAATGAGGTAGAATCCTTCTGGTAGACGTTTACTGTCAGGAAAGAATGGCCTGTAAATGTACCTGCTCGGTAGCCAAAACTTACATACGACTTCGATCTACTAGGAGGTGAATATACGTTTAACAAGGACTTTCTTTCCGGTTATACTACCAGACAGTTCACTGGTAGGTGAATAAATCGGGCCTAAGTCTTCTATCCACTATCCGAGTCAAATAGTCCACAGGATATGAGTTGTTTATAAGGGTTGAACATAAATATATCCAATAATCAATACTTACGGTCCAATTTTACAGAGAAATAAATTCTATTCTTATTACGAAGTATTTCAAAATTGACACTTCTAATACAACAGCTACAGAAAAACTTCCATAATTTCATTATTTACGAATCTGTAAGTCGCCCACATAGATACAGATCAATCGTACGCTACAGATATGTAGCTTACAGAGAAAAAGCAGAATACCGCCATAAGTCTCTCACCGGTATTCGGAATAATGGTGTCTAAAAAATCGATTGATTCTTTTATGAAATGAATTGAAATATTTGAATAATATTTCAACGTCCTGCGAATCAAGACAAATGAGTGTGTCATCAACGTATCTGTGATAGAATATTATTTTGTCTACGACTACCCTATAATCCGTACATTACGAGTGAGCTTTCAGAAACATTATGATAGTCATTTTACAACCCGTGTATAATAGGTGTTGAATAATGAGTCATTATTCAACAGGTTTGAAGTCATTATCAAACGGCTTGAAAAAAGTTGCGATAAATTATTCCATCCAACAATTCTCGCCCTGGATTCGAACCTGGGACCACCGCGTGGAAGGCGAAGAATTTCAACCCCACACCGATCTGGCGATGCAGAGAAGTAGCGAATACATCCAGATGATATGTTTTCTATGAGGTTTCATATTCAATTTATTTTGACAGATTGAAAAATATTTGAAACGTCAGTGTAGAAAAAAATTGCGTCTCATAAATTGTAATTATTTTTGAATTTGTCATGGAAATCGAAAGTGATGAAGAAATGTTGTGTACTCCACCGGAAATAAGAGATGTTGCAAAAATTACAATATTGAACCTTTTGCCGGAAAAATCACGAGATCTCTACCTAAAGTGTTTAACAACTTCATGAACTGGAGAGCAGCGAACAAAATCCAATCATTTTCTGAGGCAGTTTTATTGGCATATTTCTCGAAATTATCAGTTAACTACAAACCATCAACATTGTGGTCACATTATTCCATGCTGAAGACTATACTCCGAACATAAATGAAGGCATCGATATCGAAAACTATGAAAAACTGCATTCACTTTTGAAAAGGAAATCAGAAGGCTTTCGGCCGAAAAAACCTTGAGTATTTTTTTGCCAAGAAATAAAAAAATTTATTTTTGAAGCATGTGATGGAAAGTATCTTGCAATGAAGGTAAAATACTATTGAAGAAGTTGTTTGATTTATATTGATGAAATATTTTTGTTTGTTATTAGGTTACAATGATAATCGATGTCAAGTGAAATTTTGACGTTTATCGTGAGCTTGGAATTTTTAGTGAACACAGAAAATTGTGTCAACGCAATTGATAACTATTGTCATTGTTGAAATTGCAGATAAATTCGAATTTCACCGAGGAAGTCGTGGACAAAGTATAGTATTCTATTCGCACATAATTACTATTATTCACTCGGATGAATTGCAACACTCGCCTGACGGCTCGTGTCGCAAACTTCACCCTCGTGAATAATAGTAATCATTATGTGCTCATCGAATAATATACTATTTATGACGAGAGATGGTAGAATTTGTCTTTTCAAGCGCTGACGTGCCATCTCGGCTATGGTCGGATTAAGAGAAGAACCAATAGGACATCCCAAAGTCTGTTTGTATACTTGTTAGTTGAAAACAAAAATGCAGTTTTCAAGATGAACTTGCACATTTCAATTAAATCATCTGTGGAATGGATGTATCAACCTTTTCGAAATTGTCTTCAATCTGAGAGATGGCTATGTCAAACGGTGTGTTGATGTTGGTATGAAGAGAAAGAGGCCAGTCTTTTGTTGTCGAAATTGAGGCCAAGTTTGCGCAAGTTTTCTATAGGTTCGAAAGAGTTTCTAACACTGTACTCGGAATCAGATATTAATGGTTGTAGCAATATTGCGATAAACACAGAAATGTTGTAAAGAGGTGACCCGGTTAAAGAGACAACAGGTCTCATCGGAAATAAATAAATAAATAAAGTCTTTATTCAGAGAAATAGAATTACGAGTATAATATGCCTGACAATCATGACATCCAGGGCGAAGTCCAGCGAGCTATTCAACTTAATCCCACAATGATGAATTTTTACTAGGACATACATTTTGCAAACGGTACCATTATGGCATGATACGTCTTTGTATTGCTTTTCTGTGATGTAACCACTATTTAGCCTATTCTTAAGCTTTTTGTTGCAGGTATTCTGAATAGAATTGGTGATATCTCTTTTCATTTTTGCTTATGTTCTCACATCTTCGAGCAGTGAATTCAATTCTACCACATACATATCACTTTCGATGAGAACGGAATATTGCCTTTGTCTGTCCTTACAAGTAACAAGTTGTTGTTATCACGTAGGAAACGTCTACATTTTTTGTAATCAATGATTAATTTGTTGTAGAAGATGGTAGTCGGGGAAGAATGAACGCGAGTATGTTTCAGAATGTCAATAAGCTGTGACCTGTACCTGTTATGAGGATCTGTTTCGAGTTTCAATTTGTTTATACAAAGGTGTTCGAAAGAGTTCGCAAAACGTAGGATAAGTTTATTATCAAGTCTATGTCGTCGTACGATGGTGAATTAAAACTAGGACCGGGTGCAAAAATATGTCAAGTTCTTGATAGCCGAGATGGAACTTCAGCGCTTTTAAAGACAAATTCTACAATCTCTCGTTATAAAAATAATATGCTATCACAGATGCGTTGATGACACACTCATTTGCCTTGATTCGCGGGACGTTGAAATATCATTAAATGCCTTCAATTCTTCCATGAAAGAATCAATTTCACTGCAGATGTTCCCATAGATGACCATATCGATTTTTCAAACACCACTATTTCGAATACCGGTGGGAGATTTAGTTTCAATTGGAGGAAAGATACCTGATCCGGTCGCTATTTAAATTAAATGTCGTATCATCCTAGAAACAATTAACAACTTAGTTGACAGAGCAATCATACTTTCCGATGTTGAGTTCCACACATCGAACATAAAAATTATAAATAAACCCTTATATTCCTGCCACATACTACATATATAGGACAAACTATACCTAAAAAAGGAATCTACCAACACGAATATCATACGAAGAAACTAAACGTCGGACATTCCGGAATATGCGTGCATTCTGTAGAAACCTAGCACAGTTTTGATTACAAGGCAGTGAGGATTTTGGACAGGGAAGAAAATTTTTGGAAACGCCTATACCTCGAATCTCTCTATATAACATGGTCCAATCATAACGTAAATATGAAAACCGATTTCACCTCAATCTCTACTGAATATAGGGAACTCATTAACTTCGATGAATAGACAGAGACCTCTCATCAAGTTTTTCTGACCACGTTTTCTGCGCAGATTCCTGCTTCTTGAGTATTTTTCTGTTTTCATTCGTCACCTTGATGTGTGTTCATTTTTAATGTTTACCACAGATGTCGTGAAAATTCCATTATGGATTTATTCTGGTACATACCTTCATGGTTTCGAATAATAACTTTTGTACTGTTCATGTTTTATTGTAAGACCAAGGTTTTCTTCCGGAATACAAGGTAGTATTCGAAAATATTTGTTATGTCTCTGTTTCTACTTTTATTTGTATTTGTGAGCACCATTCTGTAATTTTGTCTTTAAAATACCCCATATGTGGAGCGAAACGTCGACAATACATGAATAAAAGGATTTTAAAAGTAAAAGTTTTTCGTATTCTATTTTCATTAGTATGTATTTCATAAACTAAATTTAATTTTCAAAAAACGATTGTAACAAAAAAAACCCGACTGAAGATAGGTCAAACCAGGCACTTACAATTCAAATTAGAAATAAAATGTCTTTGTTCAATATGGTGTGAACATAGAAAAAAGGGTATAAAGGAAGGAACATATCGTCGATTCAGCAGGGAAACGGTTTCGACCAGAATCGGCCATATTGAAAAACCAATTTTGATTCATTTGATCATAATTGACAAATTTGAGTAGGTAATTTGGTACTATTTGAAGCGTTTTTGGTGTTTGGAATTGAGGATTTATTTCGAAGTTTGTTGTATTCGTCTTTGGTAAACAGTACAAATGCTCTTTACTTTGAATATATTTTCTCTATTCCAGTATCGTAATGAGTTCATTACAGTACTAAAAGTAGTGCTGTAATGAAACTCATTACAGCATTGGTTTCAGTTATACTTTTGGTTTTGTGGTAATCAGTACTGACCTCCGATCCTAGCAATTTCCAAATCAAATAAGGTAATTCAAATTCCCTAATGCGCAAATTTCGTAAGTCACACCAACTGCCAAGATAAAATACAACAGTCACTAATCTTAATTTCGCATTCGTGTTGGAATAGGAGCTCATTCTGCAACTTGTTTTCGAATATAATAATAATAATTCATTCGGTCTACAAGTTACAATAAGTAAATACATCCTAATTTTAGAAAACTGTACAACCTAAGCTGAAGCTTGTGTGTTGTACAGGGTGGGCATATTTCGATGTTTTAGCACTACAACTTCTGAACCAGAGGAGATAGACAAAATCTGATACCCCATTCTCGATCTCTGTTTCGGAGAAACTAACAAGAGTAGTATTCATTTTTGTCTACCTTCTTTTGTTTTCGAGTTATAAACGAAAATTGGAAAAATAGTGAAATCGGAAAAAATTTATATCTCCGCCAATACTGATGATAGAGGTCTGAAATTAAAACATTATATAGCCACTTTTTTACGTAGAATCCAGTGGCATGCTCGCCTTTTTTGCAGCATTTTTAATTACGAAGCTATGACCCAAAGTTATGTTTATTTGAATAGGAACACTAGATTTCCGTGCCATTTTCTGAAACCTTAATTTTTTTCTGTTTTCTAAAATATATAACATCGTATGGTTCGTATCAATAAATCAATATGAGTATAGAAATTGGTCAAGAACCTATATTCATCTGAGTCTCAATACTTCCTATGGTTTCAATTGTCGATAAGCACAGAAAAATTTAGTATCGTATGATTAATACAATTTTTTTCTAGTAGTCTTTTCATTTTTATGCTCTTGTTATAGGAAGCTACATTTTTTTGTGCTCATCAATAGTCGAAACCATAGAAAGTATTGAGACACACATGAAAATAGGGTTTCGACCAATTTCTATACTCACATTGATACAAACCTTACGATATTATATATTTTTGAAATCAGAAAAAATTAAGCTTTCAGAAAATGGCACAGAAATATAGTGTATCCATTTAATAAAACAAAAGTTTGGGTCATAGCTTCGTAATTAAGAATGGTGCGAAAACGACGAACATGCAACTGGATTCTACATAAAAAAGTGCCTGTAGAATGTTTTGATTTCAGAGCTCTATCATCAGTATTAGCGGAGATATTAATTTTTTTCGATATCGCCATTTTTCCAATTTTTGCTTATAACTCGAAAACAAAAGAAGGTAGCCAAAAATGAATACAACTCTTGTTAGTTTCTCCGAAAAAGAGATCGAGGATGGGGTATCAGATTTTGTCTATCGCCTCTGGTTCCAAAGTTGTAGTGCTAAAACATCGAAATATGCCCACCCTGTACAGAGTTTCACAATTACCGAACACTGTTATATCTAAAACAGCCATAACATCACACATCCCATACACATTCACACTAAAATTCAATTCAGGAAGGGGAGAGCTATAAAACAACATGAAAAAAACAGAGGCATACCATGTCAACAACTCCAAGAATTCCCTATGCCCTATAGTATAGTTTTATATACTCCGATAAGTCTTGTCTGTTGTATTTCTTCTTTAAATTAACATTTCTAAGAGCAGGAGGCAAAATATTGAAAAATCTCGGTCGCAAATATTCCAAACAACGCTGTAAGTGACTTTTACAAGCAAATGGAACACGCAATAATTGCACACATCGATATCTGGTAGAGAAGTCGGGGTCAACATAGTCACTGTTATTCTTTATCTGACTATACACTCAAAAATATGCAATTATGGGTGTGACTCCAATATGATATCATGATAATTATCGGCTGTCACAAAATATAGCAGAAATCAAGAAGTTCTCTACCTTGAAGGAGCCCTGAAACTTCTCTGCCTCTGAAACCCATACTCGTCAAACCCGCCATCTTTCTCGCGATTACACGATTTTATAGAACAATGTTCACTATCATATCCGTCGTAAACTATGGAACTGTTCGGTCCCCTGTGTATATTGATTATTTCTGGAGAGTGTATCCTCTTCATGGTCATAACGTTTCTATCATGAAACCTCTGCGGAAATTTCTGGCCGTATTCGCGCTCGTTACCATACAGATGCTTCCGAGTGGCGTGGATTTTACCTGTCCGCCGATCCAGGCTGTACTGACTCAAATTAGCGCTCTCAAGTTTCGGTATAGAGGTGAACGACCGATTTAACACTAAGTTTTGCTCACTGTTTGAGTCCCTAAACCGGTTTTTCAGCGGAAAAACAACGTCCTTTATGGCACAATTGCAAACCATTTCCAGATCTTCAAGTGGGCGCACGTTCGCGTTGCCCTCGAAGCGAGCATGTTCATTCTCGGGCGTTTTGAAGGGGTCATAGCTGCTCTTCAGGAGGAATTCGGAACTGGCGTTCGCGTTGTGACAGTGCGTCGTTCCTTCTACTATAATGTCTTCTCTGGAATAATTTGGAATGTTCTTGTTGCGTTCCTCGATGGAAGAGCGTGTGACTTCAATGTTCTGGTAGTCCCATATTCGTTGTCAATGGGGCTATTGGCCTGGGTATATTTTGAGGCCTTCATTGTCTGAAAACAGAAGAAGAAAATATTAGAGATGTCTAGAAAATGTATTTCTCATTTCTTAGGAGCTCTTTTCTTACATGGGTAGCTTCTATTGATGAACATAAGATAATTAGAAAGCTGTAATGTCGCAGGTTTATCGTTGTAGACGAGATTTACATAATTGTCTTGTTTAATGGTTTAATGATAAAAATGATTAATTCACCCTCTTTGACTAACTCATTTTGTACACACCGAAAAATCACTGCCCCAAAACCTTTCTTTGATATAGGAAAATGTACATATAAGAAGGAGTTTCTGGAGAAGGAGAAAGCCGAAAGGAAAACACTGTGGCGGAATATCCGGAGATGGATAACTCCAAGAAGATTCTATGGAACTTTGAAACTACAATATCCAAAAGGTATCTGGATCTTAGAAAGAACCTACTACACTAGAAAGCATCTGTTGAGAATGGACTCTGGAACTGGAAGGCGAGCTGTAGAAGGTGTGGTGAGAACAGCGTTGTCAGGTGGTACAAGAGACCATAAGGGCGCAGTGGACTGTAATTTCTTTCAAACTAAACTACACCGAAAAATAGCTGAATATTCGGAAATGAACTAAATGACTCATGATTAGTACCCATATACGAACACGAGAGAAAGGTCTTTTTTTCAAACTGTTCGAAATGATGATGAAAATTCAATTCGTAGGGTGTTCCATTGGAAAACCTATAAGTTTGAGTTATAAATTGATTACCACAAACCAGAAGAATTTTCATGTCATGCCAATAAATTCTGCAATAAAATGTTTATGAAAGACGCAATGATTTCAAAATCACCCTGTAATTTCCAAAGTTCAACATAATTTATACCTAAAAACTGGAAGCGCTTCGGAATTTTTCATCACAAAGTAGCCTATAAAACTTGAAATCTGATATCTCCAACAATGTTAGAAATACCCTTAGCAGCTAATGTGTTACGTACGTAATTATATGTTAGGGTTTTCCTCGGCTCCATCCTGTATATCAATAAATAAATAAATAAATGAAGGATTTGTTTCACTCATAAAAAAATTTTTCCTAATGATTGCAGTTTCTATTTTATAGAACTTCAAGTAGTTGAAATTGATTCTTTTTCATTTCAAGTGATTCACTTCATCTATGTAATGGTTAAAGTTGATATTAATCGATATTTAAAGAGTGATTCACTTCTATCAGAAAAAATTTGAAAACTGTGCAGCGACAACTTTGTTAAGTAAGCCAATCGATAGCGAAAGTATGATGATCTATATTCCAATCATAAGCCCAATCGATCAGTGTCATCACTCAAAAACTTCGATTTTTGATCAACTTCACCCCGTTCGACAGTATCTGTTAAGAGTAGAAACTCTTCAACTTGAATATTTTGTATTCAGAATACCGAGAAAAAAATGGCCTGTTTTCTCACATTGACTAGATTTGATCGTTGTTATTCGTTTCTTTCATTTATGAATACCTTGAACCAATGAATAATTTTTTTTCTATAAACATTCGTTTTGGAGAAAACTCAGCTTACCTACAACAGCCTATAACTCGTGAAGAGTGCTTAAAGATCAAAGGTATTATAAAGTATTAATTTCATTTTCGACGTTCAAATATCATTGAAGTTTTCAACTTAATTTCGAGAAAACATTTCATGAATTGCAAATGTAACATTTTTCAAAATCACCCAGAACATGAATCATTATTAGACTAATAGAAATACCTACCTGTCTCAATATATTTTTTTTGATTTATTATCTCACATAAAACAATTTTTTGCATGCAGCTGAAATAGTCCCTAAAGTTACTCTTGAGGAATATTATAAAATTCGAATTTATCATTGGGAGAGTTGTAAGCTTGAACAAACTCTATTTTAATTGTTGCGAAGTTATTCAAAAAGTCTGCCAGAGTGTGAATAATCGAGTTGGTGTTTTCGACCTGATTAATTCTGCAAAGAGTGATTCGAATGGATGCTGAAAAGTCACGTCACCCGAGAAGGTTGGGAATAGAAAAAACGTGCCTCTACATATGCAAACATACTCAACGTGGCTTGATCTCTTTTTCAGGTAAACAACTCGATAGCGTATTCAAAAGGGATTTCAGATACAATGCAAGGCAAACTTTCCGCCATCGAAAGAGACTGAGCGTGACGATTGCTCCCTAACGTTTTCTCACTCTCGTTTTTGAATCTTTATAGATTGAAAACACGATGTGTGTACTAATTATGTCGATTTATTTATATGGATATCGCTTTACGTTGCATTTCAAGGATAAATTTGAATTGTTTGAGACAAATGATGACCACAATTTTCATTCACCTAAGTATGTCACATTCTTGAAAGTTAGAGGAGAATCCTTTATGAATTGCTATGCAAAACATAACAAATTGAAATATGCGAGTAATATCTAAACAAGAGAGTAAGAGGGCACGTGTTTCAGCTTATATAAGCTGGAGTTAGTGTGAGGTTAGGTACCACAAGATATCAAAGACAGAGGAAAGAACTCAGCAAAAACAATCCCGTGTATATTTCTGCCGTCCTAAGCGAGAGTGCCTTATCTACAAAAACACAAAGTCGGAGTAAACAGCAAAATAAGTTCACATCATTCCCCTTAACAATTGAAGACATAGTTTTTGTAAAAATAAGTGTATGTAATGTAAAAGATACCTCATGAATCTATAGAGATTATTATTTAATTTTTTTTTCATTCAAATACAACAAAAAATGCAGATACGGCGTCCTTGTTAAGGAAATTCGGATATTCTTATGCCGAAATTTTTAACATGAACGCCGTATCTGTAGAATTCCCATGAATGATACACAAAATAAAGAATGAATTCGAAATTCACTTTTATTGAAAATAATATATAAAATAGAACAAAAATTTGAATATATATATACCTATTTATATTTTTTCATTTTTTTTATATAAATACAAACGGAAAGAAATTTTGGCAAGACTGCAGTATGTACATAACAAACTGGGCGCGTCGAGTGTTACTAGGCAAAAGTGCCGCATGTAGAATTCACTAATCAAAAGCGCCGTATGTACAAGGTGGATACGGCGTTGTTGCTAAGAAATCTGTAGATCCGGCGTTTTTACTTAGGAAACTCCTGAAATTTCATACATGCGGTAACCAATTCCTGATGAATTTGAGTTTTACGAACGTACATACTGCATTTTTGTTGAGCAGAAGGAAAAATTTATTAGGTCTCGAACCATAGAACTAAAAATCTCAAAATTCAAATTTTTGTAGATACGGCACTTTTCCTTAGGACGGCAGATTTGTACACAAAAGGAAACTGCAACATTCGAACATTTCAGGACATACTCCTTTCCAGAAACGCGTTCGGCATAATACACTCAGGGCCAGTTCTGAAACTAAATGAAGAGTGGAAATTCAAAAGGGTCTAAGTGCCAAAAAAGTCGAACTGAGATATTACATAAAACATGTCTCAGCGTCGGTTTCACAAAACTTTGATTGTACCGTCAAATTTATTGGAGTCATCCCGATTCGTTGAAATTTCAAAACGGGTGATTCCATTGATTCGAATTTAGGTAAGGTTTTTTTAATGTACAGTTAAAGCTTTGTGAAACCTGCCCTCAAACTGATGAAAGAAGTTAAAAAAAATTGTTTTTTTCATCAGAAATGATGACTGCTCAAGCGGATGGCACATGAACCGTTTCGTAGGCTATTGGCCTTGGCACATAGACCCCATAACAAATGAAATCTAAGATTTCGTGAAAGTGGCACTTAGACCCTTTTGAATTTCCACTCTTCAAATATTGTTCAACTAACCCTTAATCGATGAGATGGAGTCTGGCGGACTACTGCATATTTTCTATCTGCTATAATCTTTCTGCGGATCGAATGGCAATATCGCGCCTCCATGTACCTTTCAATTAGTCCACGGTTATTTGCTAGACAGCTCTGAATCAGTTTTGCGTGAAAAGTGATTGTTTAGAGAAGAACTTTTTTTCGTCTAGAAATCTAGCTGACTCCACCTCACCGTTAGCGTTTTGTTCCAGTTGGGATGAAACATTTTTCAAATTTGTTTGATATTTTGGAAGAAGTCTCGGGATGATACTTCTTAAAATACAGTTTGCCTAACCATTGCGAATTTCAATGATATAGTTTTGCAGTGGTTTGATGAATATATTGACTCATATTGGGGGCACGCCGATTATATTCTTGGCGACCACGAGTCTGGCAGTGACCAGTCTGTAAATGAAGAGAAACATCTTTTCAGTACAAAGGACGTAAAAAAGTAAAAAGCCGGGTTGCTTATCCTGCAGTCAAAAATTCTGCATTCAATGTGTTGAGAGAATTAAATAAGTAGGAATGAAAATGTGTTATTTGATATGGTGTCAGTTTTTTTCAGTTTCAATCGATTGGTTTTCTTTTGCATTAAATGTTTCATAAACACATTCAATAACAGGAAGAATTTTGATTTTTCAAGAAATTGAAAGTGTTGAAAAAAAATGGATGTGGGAATTGATCAAGACAAGCAGAAAGTCCAACACCACTGAGTTGCATGAAGCATTCGAATTGAATACACTTGAGGGTAAATCAGAAATTTATTTTTATCGGAATCAATATACACCCTGGATGGATTGGTCATGAAGGAATCAGACAAAAGGGGTGAAACTAGGACCTTGAAATCGATACAATTCACAAGGATAAAGGACGCAGGAGAATAGAAAAGACAGAAAAAAGTGAAAGATTGACACATTCAGAAGACGCTGGCGGAAGGAGTTTGGAACTGCAAATTGTACGATATGATTCAAGGAATAGAGGCAAGTACTCGAAATAGGACCCAAACACATCCACAGCTGGCTTGTTTTGAGCTGTAAATTCGTACTCAAATTTCTCCCGTAGCTCTACGAGTTGTCTGTTGCCGAAACATTATTTAATCATGAAATTTCTAATGGAAAAGAAAAAATAACATAATTGAATGCATACAGAATTCGATGCGTTAACAAAACACAATCAAAAAACTTCAATAATACTTCAACATTTCCTATTCGCCCTATAATAATACGCAATTAAAAACTTTCGCAATTTCGCGTCCTCGCTAGCATTGACGAAAAAACGACAGATTTCGATTGCACAAAACTTATAATTATTTTGGCAAGTTGCAGCAGCGACCAGAATTCTCCCCATGCCATGAAATTTCACAGACTCTCCTCCTGATAATATCGATTCTTGAAGTTTTGAGAGCGAAGCCGTAAATCCGCAATATCATCCAAGGAGCAGGAAATTACCCTCGTTGAGTTTGATAAATGAAGTTTGGCGCTAGGCGTCGGAATTTTATAGGAATTCTGGTTCTCGTGGAGAGGACCAGAACTCACTTTCGTCTCATTCATCGAGGATGTATGATATTTTCTTTTTATTCGAATCTCAAATCAATTACACTCAGAATGAAATAGTGTGGAATCAATAGAAAATTTTCGAATGATGCGATCTGAAACCTTTCTACTTAGAAAGAAGGTAGGAGGTGCAGGATTTATGGGAAATTAAATCCAACGTTGTTACAAAATACTTTTATATTTGTTTATCAACCCATATAAAATTTCAATTAGAAAACTTATTTCAAACAAGAAAATTACTCAGGGCATTTTCTAAATCAAAATATTATTCTTGATCTTTTTTATTGTTTAATTCATACATCAACCATATTTATATTCGAAAATTTCCGAAAATAAATAATGTGAAGAGCCCATTAATTTGTAAATTTGGGTGAAATAAGATGTAGCACGTATCTGAGGACATTCCTGAGAAGTTCAATTCATAAAATCTGATTCAAGGCATCATTCAGAGATACATTAAAAATTTCTGATATTCAATGATATACAGGGAGTCCGGAAATGATGAGCAAAAAATTCAGGGGTGATTTCTATACTAGAAATAAATGGCACTTTTTCGTATGAAATTTTTTCGAGAATTGATTATTAAAAAAGTTAGAAGGTGATTTAAAGTCAAATTTTATTCACAGATTTTTTTTACTATTATTTCGAAAGAACGTATCTCTGTGGCAACCATAACACATTTATCCAAAGAATTTAATTTTCAAAGTTGAAAATAAATCAAAAAGTATTCTTATTCATCGCATGCAGGTACTGCTATTTGGCGTTTTCTCGGAAACGTTCAGATTTATCGAAACAAAAGAAGTATGCCTTTTATGTGTGATAACGTCCAGAGAATGAAAATATTTGGTCAAAATTTGTATCACTATAGCACAAAAAAGTTGGGACCATTCAAACGAAAGTAGAGGCTCGTTTGTTGCACCCTCTACAAGATGAGACGAAATGGTTTGCAAATTCGTTTTCCTCATTCCGTTAAAGCTATGTATATGAAATTTCGTCGAAATATCATCAACCTGGCAGTTCAAGTTGAAGTGACCTCGAGCTCTCCGAATTAACGATTGTAGTAAAAATCTTGACATACTGCAAATATCAAAAAAGTCCAGGAAAGCAGTCCTCGACATCATTAACAAATAAATTGAACAATAAAATAAAGGTCCTGAATGGAAGCCCAGTGCTCCTATAAATAGTTTAAGGTTTTCACGACCGGAATAATGACATAAGGTGAGTCTTCCGGGCTTATTGTCCGTAATCTATTAGGAATTATTTCACATCTTCGCCTACATCTGCGGCAGACATCTTCAGAGGATTCTTGGTCTGAGATTGTAAATCGACATCTGAATTTCTGACAGTGATGCCTGGTTCAATCCGGAGGTGTTATTTATAACTTGTTTAAATGGGGGAGAAGGACGTGAGTTTACGGGTGCGATGTTGATTGACCCATCGCTCCCACTCCGCTATGTACCAAGGGGGTTTCCCCTGTTCTGTTAAAGTTGTCTTTATGTTCATAAACCTAAATGGCTTGCATGTTCATCCCACGATAGTAACTTTTGATGTTCGAAATTACCTGTGCCTTTGAGAAAACTATTTTCTGTCCGTCTTTTAGAGCATGTGTTAGCGAGTGCACATTTTCCTGTCTGATTGCTGGTGCTCGTTCGTGCTCCTTAATTCTCGTATTGATACTCCGGTTTATTTTAGCAAAATGTAGACAGTCCCAAGGTATCCTGTAAATACCGGCTTGTAAAAGTGGGTCGATTTTATCTTTGATAGTTCTAATCTGTGTGGACAGAACTTCGGTCTCCTCTACGAGTATTTTGATTACTCCTAGTTTATGTTGAGGGTTATGAGTGGACTAATTGTGTAGAAATCTGTCAGTGTGGGTTGGACCCAGCTTTCAGAAATTCAGTTACAATCTCAGACAAAGAATCCTCTGAAGATGCCTACCGCAGATGTAGGAGAAACGTTAGGTGAGATAATTCCTAATTAACCAATGCAAAGAAGCCCCTAAGACTCTCCTGATGTAAAAGCTCCTATATCTCGCTATTTTCAAATGACCAGAAAGAAAGCTTCGCATCCACGATAAAAGAGCCCAAATTTAGACATAAGCAAATTGTGGTTTACTCTATCAATTCGTTAAACCCTCTATACTGGCAAGTTGCATCTTGTCTAAGGGACATAGTATTTCAGGAAAAGATTCTTTCTTTACGATTGGGGTGGGGCGAAATGGAAAATTTACAATTTTTCATTTTGAAAATTATTTTTGAATAGCAATTACTTATTTAGAGAAGTGCTTCTATGTATTCATCATATATTAGTTAGTGTATACAGGGTCTTTCACGAGGAACCTCACCCATATTTATACGGGAAACTACTGAACGTATTTTCATGAAATTCAGCACTTATAAGTATTTCACGATGCTGATGAAATCTAAAATATTTTCAAGGCATGAGAACCTCGGTTTTTCCGGAAATGAAGTCAACTTCCGTTTTTCAAATTAGAACACCATTTTTTTATTGCAGAAATAGATTCCTTAGAAAATTTCAAGTTATTTTGATGTAACATTTTTCAGTTTTGGTTGGAAAATTCTCTCTGAGCGGGAAAATTCGAAAAAAAAAATCGAAAATAGAGCTCCGCTGAAACAAGAATAACTTCGAGGTTTTTGGATGGAAAATTTTCATTTTTGGGATTTTTCAAGATGTAAGATTGATGTATCCATTTTAAAAATCGAAATCGCGATTCATGATACAGGGGGTGAAAAAATCGCTTTCAAAGTTAGGGATGACAAAATCGTGAAAAATCAATTTTTTCAAATTAGAACCCCATTTTTTTATGGCAGATATTGAATCTACGTTAAAAAATAATGTGAGTGTATGCATCACACCCTTGCCCTAAAGTGGATATCATCTGAGTTATTCACAAAAAACTGTTTTTCGTCTTGAATTGTCAGCTATTTCTTTTCCCTTCACGCCAAAAAGATGAAATTTTCAGGAACTGTTACTTAAACCATGTTTTAAATTTTGCTACCCTAATATGCAAGAGAAAAAAGTTACAGGTTGTTCCTAAATAGATGGCGAATTTTGATTCGAATTTGTATCGGAAACCTCTTTAATTCAACTAATCGGCCATCGGTTTTCTCTCCAGTGATAAATAAATAACTCCTTATGAACCATATGCAAAAACTTACCATGTTTTACATTCTTTTTTTTTAATGATAGATATCATTAATTACATCTGCCAAATTCCTCTTTATTCAGTAGCATTTTGTGTTTACTATTAATTTGGTGATAATTCGTATTAAGTTATAAAATCGATCACTATGCCTAATTTTACCAATGAAGATTATTTAAATCTCATTCTACTTCATGGAGAATGTAATAAAGTTGTAGATAGAACGATTCGACTGTTCATTGAGAGGTTTCCTGACCAACAAGAGATACCATTAACAGAACCATGACAAACTTGAGAAATGTCGGATCTTTCGTTAAGAAAAACTATACACAGAGAAAAAAGTGTAGTAGAAGATGGGAACAACGAAATTTCTGTTCTTGCATATTTTCGTGTGAATCCTAAAAATTCTCTCAAAGATGCCGAGATTGATCTGGAATTATCTCAATCGAGTGTTTGGAGAATATTAAAAAATCATAAAATGCACCCATATAAATCCAATAGGGTACAGCATTTGAAGGAAACTGATTTCGTCAGGAGAACAGAGTTTTGCGAAGCTATGATGATTCGATTTCAAGAGAATGAAAACTTTCTGGACTGTATAATTTGGACAGATGAATCTAAATTCACAAAGAATGGTGGTTCTTTAAATAGGCATAACAGTCATTATTGGGATAAAGAGAACAACCACCACTTCAGACAATGGAACTTTCAAGAGACCTGGAGTTTCAATGTTTTTTGCGCCATCAAAAATAATGCAATTCTCGATGTTCACATTTATGATGGGACTTTAACTGGTAAGATAGAACACTACACATGTTTGCATTATTTAAAGAATGTTCTCCCTTAGGAGATAGATATTCTGACATATTGACTCAAATAATTAATTATGACTTATGGTATCAACAAGATGGCCTCCACACAATTCACTCAATGTGTCAAATATCCTCTACAGGCTATTTGAAGATCGATGGTTGGCGAACAATGGTCCACATCTTTGGCCACCACGTTCTCCCGATTTAACTCTTTAGACTATTATGTTTGGGGTAGGATGAAAAATATTGTCTACTCAACTCCCCTGACTGATAAAGAGGACTGCATAGAACGAGTCAGAAATGCGTTCAGGTTTGTTTAGATTTTTAGATTCATAGTTTTGAAACTCAATTTGGTTTTTAAACACTTTTGCAGATCTCTTCCTTCCGATGAAATAAGAAGAGCAACGCACGAAGCATTCCTGAGGCGTATAAATAAATGTCTAGAAATTAACGGTCAAAACTTTGAGCATCTTCTCTAGTTATAACTGCGAGAGTTTGCCATGGTTCTCCTAATAGTAACTTGAAGTCGGTTTCAAGAAGGGTGTGAAAAATCTACAGCATGGTTCAAATAACAGTTCCTGAAAATTTCATCTTTTTGGCGTGAAGGGAAAAGAAATAGCTGAAAATTCAAGACGAAAAACAGTTTTTTGTGAATAACTCAGAAAATATCCATTTTAGGGCAAGGGTGTGATGCATACACTCACATTATTTTTTAACGTAGATTCAATATCTGCCATAAAAAAATGGGGTTCTAATTTGAAAAAATTGATTTTTCACGATTTTGTCATCCCTAACTTTGAAAGCGATTTTTTCACCCCTGTATCATGAATCGCGATTTCGATTTTTAAAGTGGATACATCAATCTTACATCTTGAAAAATCCCAAAAATGAAAATTTTCCATCCAAAAACCTCGAAGTTATTCTTGTTTCAGCGGATCTCTAATTTCGATTTTTTTTTCGAATTTTCCCGCTCAGAGAGAATTTTCCAACCAAAACTGAAAAATGTTATATCAAAATAACTTGAAATTTTCTAAGGAATCTATTTCTGCAATAAAAAAATGGTTGTTCTAATTTGAAAAACGGAAGTTGACGTCATTTCCGGAAAAACCGGAGGTTCTCATGCCTTGAAAATATTTTAGATTTCATCAGCATCGTGAAATACTTATAAGTGCTGAATTTCATGAAAATACGTTCAGTAGTTTTCCGTATAAATATGGGTGAGGTTCCTCGTGAAAGACCCTGTATAGCAACGCTGAAATCTCATTTCTTCATTTCAGCTCCACAATTTAACTCCGAAAAATTGTATGCGTCAGAAAAACATTTGAGATAATATTGTGAGTGAAGTATTTCTTTTTAGTGTCAATAATTTCCACTTTTGAATGATCACTCTTTCTCCAGTCAGGAACCAATAAAACTCTGCGTTATCCATAACTCCCATTGTTTCCCCGGGTATCATAAATATGCGTGTTCCGAAATTCCGGATTGACCTGCATTAATTCAGATTACCAGCTCAACTATATTGAATATTTCAATTCCAATATCCATTTATTGTTGGCTTCTCTGCGTCAATATGGTATCCGATATGAAACGGGATATACACCATTCAAAGCGGAATACCTACATCGCAGAGAGGACCTCAAAATTCCATGATTGTGTTTAAGGACTAGTCATTAAGTGAAATCATATTTTTCGATTTGTACCATTCATATCTGAGTAAAAGCTCAGCGGATTCAAATTTATCGAATTCATCGGTAGATACCTATTACAGTTATTAGGAAAATTGTCCAATTGTCACTCTTTATTGATCCAACATTTCAAGATTTCGGCTCTTGATTTTAGCCTTCTTCAGGGAAACTGATATTTTTTTATTTTGTTATAAATAATT
The DNA here is from genome assembly GCA_038502775.1 of Hippodamia convergens. Taxonomy (NCBI): domain Eukaryota; kingdom Metazoa; phylum Arthropoda; class Insecta; order Coleoptera; family Coccinellidae; genus Hippodamia; species Hippodamia convergens. The sequence continues at coordinate 21,169,174 of CM076610.1, forward strand.
TTACACGTAGTATAATATCAATACTAGGTTCAGGAACAAACTGCTTTTCTACAGTCAACAGAATAAAAGATGCAAACTAAGAGCAATGCATCCAACACCACTCAATGAAAGGATTACCGACAACTACTCGATTTATTCTCATTAATCCGTGTAGAATCTGGAACGAATGTTTTTCGTTTAGAAATGGCGTGCTCGGAAAATGTCATCGATCGACTAATGAATAACTAATACCTATATTTACACATCCTTTTTGCCAGGCAATAAACAATACATAAAACAACTCGGTCTATACTTGAATTAGTTTCTCGTACAAATCGCAAATCTTCCCTAATTTCTAGTTATTCATTTCACGCTGTCTCTAGGTCATAGTTGTATTTAGCTGGGATAACTTCACCCTTTTTTTTTGATTTGTTGTTCTCAGATGCTGTTATGCTTTGCCAATTTTCACAAACAATTCTGTTAGGATTTCTCAAATATTTTTTCATCAATTATCTTAAAAGCAATACAGTTCGACTTATGATATAGGCCACGCAAATTAGCTTCAAAAGATGGTGTGTCTGGAAATAATTGGTGGAGTTCTGGAAACTATTTTAATCATTTATTTAGGCCTCAATTATGAGTAGTCTGAGTTTTGCTTCAGTGGAACGTATATCAGGACATGCGCTCGAAAAATCTCGAAATTTTTGGACTATTTTAGGTTTTTCCCGAATAGCTCCTGAACCAAGCACTTTATCAAAAACTTTATTATATTCAAAAGTGTTCAGTATTAAATTCTGCTACGACATTTTATCTTCAACAAGTAGTTTCATAGAAATCATACGTTGAGATATGGCAAATTTTTAAACTTTTTGGAAAAAAACACATTTTTCTAGTGTAAAACGTAAAATATCTATGAAACTACGAACTTCAGAACGAAATGTCATAGAATAAGAGTTGTAAACCAAACCATCATATCTTGATAAAAACGTAACCGTACCCTTCCAATATGTTAAATCGCGCAGTATCTCATCCTGCTGAGGATGCTGATCATTTAATCGTAGCTAGTGCTGTTGAAGTTGCTCAGCAGTCTCATGAGTGTGCGGATATTGTTGGGAAGAACACTGACCTTCTTATTGTTTTGACTCTTTCAACCCTTATGTGTACCAAAATTTTTACTAGGGCCTGGCAAAGGTAAGCAAGATGATGTAGTCTATTCTCTCAAGCACTACAAGTTTTCCTCTGTTTCGAAAAACAACATTTTATTCCTTCATGCTTTTAATGGCTGCGACACTACGTCATCATTATTCGGTAAAGGAAAAACGAAATTCCTAAAGAATTCAAGAATTCTAACATACTAAAAGCAGCAGAATTGTTTAACATATCAATGCTTCTGCCGATAAGGTCGACGAGGCAAGGAAGAAATGCATAGCAGCCCTTTATAGGGCACTCAGGACTGCTGAGCACCTTCAACAGCACCAGCATCCTCAGCAGGATGAGCTACTGCTCAACTGTGATTGGGAGGAATGGAGGTAATGTTTTTACCACAATATGGTGGTGTACAACTCTCATTCTATGACATTTCATCCTAAAACTCGTAGTGCCGTGGATATTTCACGTTTTACAGTGAAAAATGTGTTTTTTCGAAAAGTGAAAAATTTGCCATATTTCGACGTTTGATTCCTATGAAACTACTTGTTCAAAATAAAATGCAGTAGTATTTTTTAGAAACAGAATTTAATGCTGAACACTTCTGAAAATGACAATGTTTTTAATAAAGTACTTAGGTTAGGAGCTATTCAAGAAAAAATCTAAAATAGTCCGAAAATTTCGAGGTTTTTCGAACGTCACGATACACACTCCACTAGGAAATTGGGGCAAAACTCAAACTACTCATATTAGTTGCCTAAATAAATGATTAAAACAATTTCCCGTGCTCCACCAACTATTTTCAAGCAAAAGTCTAATTTGCTCGGCTTAATAAGAGTGCGCTGGAATATTATAATATCGAAGAATATTCCTCTTTTCCAGAAAAAAAATTACAGTGTAATTTTCGGATTTTATCCATTATATACAGGATGTGTCATCATAAACCGGACAAACGTATATACCGGTGTAGATGGCACCTGGATATCATTTTTGCTTCATGAATTATACCCCGTTTTCGAAGCATAAGAGAAATACAGGGTGTTGACGTCATTCGTGTTTTCAGAATAAACATGAGTCTATTTACCATAAATGAATAGTAATCTTATCCAGTTTTTGACGTTTCTTGGCATATTAAAAGACACCTTTTTGTGAGAAATTTGAATTTTTACATCATTTTGTTTTGGGGTGAAGGAAAATAATGAAAAATGTTCTAATACTTCATGACTTTCCTATCTGAAGTTATGAGACTTGGAAATATGGAACTTCGTTGTGAATCCCCTGTATATTTCATCTGCGAGAAATAAAACAATACATCGGATAGGTCTTGAAATTATTGTAAATAACTAGTTCATTCAATATGAACTAAATATAAACTTAAAGTTTATTGTGTCATTGATTTGCCATTTCAATTTGTTCAGATTTGCAACAGAAAAGTTTTGAGTACGTTCCCCAATCTATACTAACCAAATTTCAACTGTTAAAAGAAGAATGTTGATCCCATGAAGTTTGGAGGTATTGCTGAGAACATTGTTGTAATGATTATTCCAAGTAAAGTTTTCAGAAAAATGCCTATTACTTGTATAGAGTGGGCAAACTTAGTGATACCTGAACTTTTTTTTTAGAAACTTATAATGTCGTCAACTGCTTACTGCTTTCCTCTATCTTTGTTATAGTGTTATAGCCAAAATTGAAATTTAGGCGATTTCACCTTTGGTTATTATCTCTGTTTCTATTTGTCCTAGGATGTTGAAATATAGACTCTTTTTTCATAGAAAAGTTGGAAATGTCTTAGAAAGAATAATATTTTGTTACGTTTCGAAAATATGCACCACATATTTTCAGTTCAGTTCAGCCTCATAATTTTATAAGTATACCCTAGAAAATACTTCGAGAGGTTAATCCTTTGACATCAAAAAGAAATTGCAATGATGTGTCACTCGAACAGAATGGAGATTTGAGAATCTCGAAGGGGCTACCACCCGATTGGGGGTATGATCATAGACCCTTGACCTCGCAGTCGAAAGGCGTCAAACGATTAACTTGTCTGAGCATTTTCTAGAGCTTGCCTACGGAAAGATTGGTCAGTGGGTACTGATTCACATAAGCCACCTTGTATGATAGTAACATATTTTAGAAACGGAAAAATGATAATTCACACTGAGTCATAATCATCTAATGTTTCCATAAGAAAAAATACAACTTTATGTTATAGCTCAGCAAGGAAACCTCTTGGGTAAGAACATATACTGAGATACCGGATTTTTCTGAAAAAAAGTGTCGGTATGACTTCATTTCCAAATTCTGGCACAAATAAAAACAGAGATAATGGTCAAAGTTCAAATTACCGAAATTTCAGTTTTGGCCTACAGATCTAGAACAAGAGAAGATAGTGAAATGCAGTTATGGCATTAGGTATAAGTTTCTCTAAAGAGGACAACCGTAATGTGTCATTCATTTTCCTCTATTTCTCTCGGTTGAAAAGTAGTTCAGATATTACCAACTTTGCCCACCTTCTACATTTGAAGTATAATCCAAAAAAGACCATTTCAATGAAAAAAATGAAAATAGAGCGGCGGTGTTTCCACTATATATTCAAAAATAAACGGTACATAGATTAATCAACTGACGTATCCGCCGACAATCTGAGGACAAATAACTGTCCGCAGGTCGCGAAGGTGGGTGCAATGAAATTGTTGCGGTTAATAGTTTGCCCGTCGTTCCAGTGGAAGCATAACGACCGATCCAAAGTACCCTTTGGCATGAAATCGGGGAATTAAAGCTCTCCGGCCAAAGTTCCAGGACGAGGTCTCGATTGTGGGGTGAGTGGTCCTTGTGGATAAAGGATTCGCTGCATTGCTTCGTGATGTCGGTAACGAGGAGGGTATTTCGCACCTAGGGGTGAAAGAGAATGCTTTGAGCGGAATGAGACTCGTTTTTTTGTTTGTGTGGTTCTGAATTGATGGAAGTGAGACTTCCTGCGATAAATGGGCATTCTAAGGGAGTTTGCTTTGAAGATGTTATTGCATCTTACCTGCAGGGTGTTACCAAATGAGTGAGAAAGTTTTTGAAATGAATTTCTTGTTGAAAATCAAAAGAGGTCTTCCATGTCTCATGCCATAAAAATTAATTTCTGGCATATTATATACCTATCAAGAAAGTTAGCTACGAATATTGAAAAAAACGAAACATGCAACCCCTATTCAGCTTTTTACTTTACCTTTCGAAGAAACACAATATTCTAATTTAAAAATATTGATATTGATTGAAATATATTTCGGAAGGATTCTGCATTTTGCTGAAACTTCACAAATTTGAGTTTGAAGAAATCATTTATGCAAACCTCATCTTGTATTGTGCACGGGAAAACAACAGTGTCTAATTAACAAATTAATAACAATCTCGTGCATGAACGGATATTTCTTGAAAGAAATTTCAAAAAATTCGTAGTTAAGTTTATTCAGAAATCTACGGATTCAATTTTGTTCGCAACCTTTCGGTTACACAGTGTAATATGACTCTCGTCGGGAACAAGAAATGACGCTCAGCTAGATAATACTCTTGTTCAGAGTCAATTGAATTGCGAAGTATAAAGGTATCATCTTATACAGTAAGAAGATTTTCATCATTCTCCCTAAAATAATGAAGGAATATACCAGGAGGTTCATCTGATATTGCCTCAAGAAGAAACGAGCCAAATTCAAAAAATATTCTATATCTCTGTGAAGAGATAGAACCCATGAATGTGATTTTTCCTGAACCAGTCCGGTGCTACCTATCTGCCTTATGTAAACAGATAATATGTTGCATTCAATCTATAAATTTGGACAAGTAGGTTTTTTATAATTATGTAGCATTTTCTCTTGAATAGTTATTCCCAAATAACAGAGCTTGTGATGGTGCATTTACAGAGCTTATTTTGAAATAAAAGCATTGATTCATTTGCAATGCCTTTCTCTCATAGTTAAAATTATATAGAATTGAGAGATTCAGACATGACACGCTTTATGACAGACCTCTGTAAGTAGGTAGGATTCCTAAAGGTGGACTTTCGAGCCTGGCGTCTGTAGCGGCAGTAACGACGCGACAGTGACACTGAAATTGCATAGGGCGGGTTTCACAAAGCTTTAATTGTACGATTAAAAAAGCTAACGTAAATTCGAACCAATGAAATCACTTGTTTTGAAAATTCAACGAATCGCGGTGGATCGAATTAATTTAACGGTACAATAAAAGTTTCGTGAAACCGACCCATAGAGTCAGTGGCGGCTTTAGGGGGTGGCGAACGGGGCAATCGCCCGGGGCCTCGCTCTTGGTGGGGCCTCGCGCGCAACAACCCGAGCAAATTTTGATCTTGATTTAGTTCCCTGTGCGTAATTCAACAAGATTTTTGAAATGAGTTCGCGTGATCGAGATGCCGGTAGAAAATTCGAGTCGGGTAGTTCAAAAAGGAAACGAGCAAACAAAACAAAGCTTGACAGGCGCTGGATGATTTATTCACAAACAAAGTCTTTCTAAACTTTAAATCATAAAAACATATTTAAGGAATTCGATGACACAAAATCGGCTTTCAGCCCTTGCTATTCTATCAATAGAAAATGACGTAGCTCATTCGATCGATTATGATACTTCAACTAAAGATTTCAGTGCTAGGAAAAGCCGCAAAAGTGAATATTCAATTTATCATTTCTGTATTTGTTCATTGTGTAAATCTTCGAAAGTTATATTATATTTATATGTTATTTTATATTATTATATTTTAATCAAAACCAAAATTTCATATCTTTATAAAATATGACAATAACCTTTACAGAACAACCGGACTAACTTTCGCATCACATACTTTTCACGAAGGAAAAAGGGCTTCGCGAAGACTTCCCGCCCGAGGCCTCGCAATGGCTAAGGCCGCCCCTGCATAGAGTAGCATTCGAGCAAAGCGTTACTGACGCCGCGACAGTGACAAACCGCGACAATGTCGAGCCTGAACTTCTATTGTCGTGTTTTCGTAGTTGACAGACGCCGCGTCACATTCGCTCGGCTCGAAAGTCCACCTAAAGTCCGCGCCGCGCGACTATGACTCATACTGCTTTCCATGTAAATGAACGAAACCCATTCCTATTCCTATGACGCGACTCTAGTGAGGCGGCTCGAGTCCCGCAGCTGGACTGCTCGCATGAGCAGTCTAATCGTAACAGTCAGTCGCGACGACTGGAGCTTCATTTATTTTGAAGGTATAACTTTTAAGAAGCACTTGTTCACTGGGAACAAGACACCATTTAAAAATTTTTTATCTATTATATTTTTTGTATGATATAGGATGAGAAAAATGCGTTAGTATTCAAAATGAAAAAGTAGTTTTTTTCACCCTTATAACACTAGGTAAAAAAAATGAATACAGTTTATCATTTCCAGCGAAACAGCGCCTCTAGAAAGTTTTATTATTATTTTCAGATATTTTCTTAAATGAAAAAGTTGAGGCAGATGTGATGCCAATCATATACGATTTCGAAATATCATTCGAAACGGTCATTCGTGATCGTCTTAGTGCAATGAACTTCGTAAATCGTATATACAAAAAATCATCCATATGGTACACTGATGGATCGAAAACAGAAAGGGGTACAGGCATTGGGATATGTGGACCTAAATTAAGGATATCCAAGCCCCTTGGAAGTGAACATTCTGTTTCACAGGTAGAGACACTAGCTGTCTACCTGCGCTAGAGAGTCCCTTCAAAGAAATCTCAAAGGAGCGCATATAGATATAACCACGGACAGTCAGGCCACTCTGGGATCACTGGAATCATACAGCCAGGAATCTCGGCTGACATGGGAATGCCGTAATACCATAAAGCAACTGGCCAGAGGCAACAAGGTCATTGTGGTATTGAAGGAAACGAAATAGCCGACGAACTCGCGAAGGAAGCTTCAAGGCTGAAGCCTGTTGGACCTGAACTTTTCTGTGGGATGGGAAAAGACCAATGCAAGAAAGCGGTCCAACAATGGGAAGCGGCAAACAAAATAACGCTCTGGAAAAATACTCCTAGACTTGCGCAAGCCAAGAGGTTTGTGGAATTCTCGCCTACATACACAAGAAAACTCATGAAGCTGCCACGAGCTGAGCTTCGAGTAATGGTGGGCCTGCTGAAAGGACACTGTCGATACAAATATCTTTTGTATGGCATGGGAAAATCAGCAGATGAAACCTGCAGGCTATGTGGATAGGAGAAAGAAACGGCTGAACACATGGTATGCAAGTGTCCAGAGCTGGCGGAACTAAGAACCATGCACATGGGATAGTCGGTTCTGGATCCGCATGAAGTAATAGCTAAGGCTCCTATGGATGTCGTTGGATTCATCAATGCCATTGACGGTTTCCTTGGGATTTAAATGAACGAGTTGGGTAAAGGCCAAAAGATCCTTGCGGTCGAAGTTCCCGGAAGGCTGAAGGTAGCCACAACAACCCCTGTTCAGAATAATAATGATAATAATAAGGCACATTTTCAATATCGATAATATATGGGACGTCTGGACTGAAAAGCACATCTTGATAGATACAGTGGATTTGGCTTTTCGTTCTGTTTCACATGTACTAACAAAATTGCTTTCTTCCTCATCTTCTTGCAATAGAATATAAGTTAAACTCATATTCAGCGACTAGAGCAGCTAAGTGTTGGACGTTATGGCAGACGCATCAGTGTTAAGTCTAACTTATATTCTATTGCAAGACGATGAGGAAGGAGCAATTTTGTTAATACATGTGAAACAGAACGAAAAGCCAAATCAACTGTATCTATCAAGATGTGCTCTTCAGTCCAGACGTCCCTCACGCTGGCATCCTTGAACAGGGTATCACAAATTGCTTGATTTTGACTATTTCTTGTACTTTTGGACTAGATAGGTAAAAATAATACACTATATTCTTTTTTTCCCATCTCTTGTTATAAGGGTGGAAAAAAACCCTTTTTTATTTTGAATACAAAAGCATTTTTTTCATCTTATATCATACAAAAAAATATTATAAATGAAAAAATTTGAAATGGTCTCACTAAGAAAGTGCTTTCTAAAAGTTATATCTTCAAAGTAAATGAAGATATCGTACGGCTGCAGCTGTACGGCTGGAGTCGCTACAGTCGACGCTTAGGAATCCTACCTTTAGATGTGTCTTCCCGCATGGCAATAAGTACAACTTTCATGGTGTTAGTTGTCGTGGCTGGGCTGAGGGGCACTGATTAGGCTTAATAAGGGCCATAAAGATATTTTCTCGTTTTTGATTAATCTGCAAACTCAATCTGCACTAGTCCATTACTAACATATTATGTCAATGCCATCTCTCATTAATGAAATAAAGAATATTAATTCTCTTGTTTATCCCTCTGCTAATATCCCAAGGACAAAAAAGTACAACCATTAAATGTAGGTATCTTCACAAATACCACACACGTCGCGCCTCATTTATCTCATTTAAATAATTGTCAGGAATAAATCACAGATAGATGAAGATTGGTTTATCACAGGCTCGTATAATTTTGAGTATATATTTTCCGTTATAATTGGAAATATTGTATCGAACTCTACATATAAATTCAATTTTACAACAACGTGTCATTGAATTTAAATGTGGACGCGTTTTTTATTTTTTTTTTCATAACGACACATATGGACAATATCGCATGCTGGATCGTCCCAATATATCCGACTAGCTCAAACCCACGGCTCCGCTCGCGTAATATTTCAATTAAAAAAAGTACTGATTACAGCTCCATCGCGACCCAATTTTTATAACGTTGTATCAAAGGAGAGACAGGCACGTGACTATGTGACAAAGCGTTCTCGCGTGGATTTAATAATTTCTGGAGCAATTCATATTCCTTCAACCTTCCGTATCTTAGAAGGTATTCATTAAAAAACTATACGGTAGAGAGCATTTTTCTTCGGAAATAAATTCCGCAGATCACCGACACATTCATTCTTATATGAATTCATTCCATGCCAGTTAAGAGCCTTTTTCAAATGGAACATTATTTTGGATTGATTTGAAACTATAAAAATTGGTTATACTGGGTTACCTCTATAAGTCAGACATATGCTGTCGCCGACTTCTTTATAGAACTCTTTTCGGACACTACAAAATTGTACCTTACCATTTTTCGCTTTCCCTTATAGTTTGACCAGTGTTGGCCGTAAAATTCTGAAATCAACAGGTTTATTCAAGACTGATGAAATATCGATATTTCTCTTCGTTAGGTATTTATGAATGCATTCCACATGACCTACCAAAATTTTCATCAAAATCGGCGAAATCTGATTCCAGAGTGCAAAGACAAACACACGGACTTTCACATTTATATTAGTAAGGATGTTAATAAGATACACAATAAAATTTATTCCGCGCTGAGACCATTTTCTATCTACAAATCGAATGAATATCTATGAGTGCTGCAGAATCAAGGGCGGTTCTAAGGGGGGGGGTTGTAGAGGGGGTAATTACCCCCTCCCTCCTAGAACACCTCAACCATTTCAAATTTTTTGATCCATTCATGAAATGAACTAAGAAATATATAATACTCATTATGATTTTCAACAAGTGACTTTTTGTCACATATCTCCAAACTGTTGAAAATTTTACACATTGGCTAATATCAAGAATAATGACCGAATGGTTTGAGTGCATTTTTCCATGTCAAACATAAGCATTTCATTCTGGGTGGCAAAAGATATTTTTAGTGGCAATTCTTATACCTTTTGAAATGGATAACTGAAATGATATTCAACATCACTTTGTAAAAAACATAAAGTTTTGATATACTGGAAAATAAAATGAGGGTCTCAAAGTTGGAATTCGAAAATAGCCCAAAATTCGATTTTTTTCAAATGAAAACAGAATATGTATTTTTCACTCAAATATCAATTTGCAAGGAAAACATAAGTGGAGTTTTTCAATAGTTCCCTATATAAATTTTTGAAAAAAGTCAGAGAAATTCTTATGAAAGGGTGAACATTGATTATATTCAATACCTCATATTCAATATTATGCTCGTATCTAACAGTTATTACTGAAAATCTCGAAAATAGTACATTTTAGGTGAAGGAATTCCTTGAACGACTTCACTTACATACGTTAACCCATTTCAAAAACAGATCAGAGAAAATGCGTTGCGCCCTCGTTGATCCTCAGTCTTCTACAAGCCTGAATTTGTATTTTTTTTTTCAAAAAACAGTGGATAACTCGAAAACGGCTGTAGATGGACATAGGAAATGAAACATGAAAAGAATGTCGCATTTAAAGATATATCCGAAAAAGTCCTAATACACAGAGTGTTTCATTAGGAATAAGAAAAATGATAACTTTTTCGGTGAGAGCGGAAGTAATTGATATTTAATAATATATCATGAATGAATAATTATTTCTACATAATCTTCCAATGGGCACTCCCGGTGGAACACTCTGTGTAGGTATATATTTGTTGGAGAAAATTCCTTTATATCGAGTCATTCATTATTACTATTTTCAATTTTTTCCTGTTGGGATCAGTGCTTTTATAATTTTGAATTTGTGTTTCTCTTCTGTTTTTCCTATTTTATTTTTCCTCAGGGTTTGAGTGGAATTATTCAACTAAGGCCTATTACTATTATCATTATCTATAAAATTCTGACATTGCTATATATCTTCATTGCAAAAAGTGCAATTAACAGTAAGGATCAGAGTAGGTACCTATGCAACATTGAATGATAACCATTAATATGGGACAAGAAATGTGAATAATAATAATAAAACAATGATAACAATCTGTTTAATCTCAAAATCATTTATGAAAAGAAGAAAAGCGAATAAGTCAGCAAAACGAAATAAACTTCCAAATCACAGTTTTTGAACGAGATCTTGAACGAAAATTTTAAGAATTCCTTAACCGAGGTCCTACATTCAAAATCAAATCTAGAACCGGACACTTAAACTTTCCATATCCACCCAAAATGATAACAGATTTCGGTAGAACGTTATAAAGTTCAATGCACATGTATCTCGTGTTTTTTTCTGTCACTGTCATAGTATGTCTCGGAAAGTGAAAAGGAACAGTACGGCGTCTTCCATTATTTTCATTTAAATGATCATCAAAATATTGAGGATATTTTTTCAAGAATAGTATGCATTCCAAAACATACAACCCAGGAAATGCAAGTAATTTGTGCTCCCTGAAACGACCCCTACATGACTTAAGAAACTTCAGTCTTATCATTGCCCTAAGGGCATATTTCTGAAGCACAAATAATCTAAAGCAATCAGAGCTACCAATACAGATGACCACACTGTACCTCAGAAGGGATTCAAATTTCGTGAAGTAAATTGATCTGTCCACTCGCCGAGACTTAACTCTTATCATATTCAGTAACAGTACACTATTGAGTTTCTTACAATTTACATCAATGTAATTCCCCCAATTGAGGCTACAATCGATGTGAACTCCCAGAAATTTAGTTGATAACATCAAATAAGGCTAAGTTCAGATGATCGCGCGATTACGCGCGATTCCCAAACGCGCGACTATAGAGATACTGAGTAGTCACATAGAAATGTTCATATGGTCGCGCGTAAATTGGCGATCACGCGCGATCGACTTTGCTCTGTCGCCAGTGTCTTGTTTCGCTCGACGTCGCGCGACTTCGCGCGTATTGAAGTACAACTGTCAGACATAGACGTGTTCAGATGATTCGCGCGATTTGACGTACAAAGCTGAAATATTGACAGAGATTTCAATGACTTTTTCTGTGCTCGGAATCTGAAAATCACCTCAGCACATTGTGAACGATAGAAGAAGAAGAAGATTATGACAGTAGTCGCGGGCTGTCGCGCTATCAACGCGCAACCATCTGAATACATCAACGCGCGTTAACGAGCTACAAACGTGCGTTGTCGCGCGATCATGTGAACTTAGCCTTAACAGTATCTTCACCAAATATAATATGCTTCGAATAATAATCCTTGGATTGGTTCTAAAAATTACACATTTGGTTTTATTTACATTTAGAGCTGATTCTCATACCATGACAGATTTGGATTAAAATATTAGTTTGGAGTATGGGTAGGTACATATATCGAATATTTAATTCGATATTACATGAAAAATATATAAACTATCCAAAAAAATGTTTTGTTTATTTTGGGTGCTAGGAAGCTCAAGTCCAAAAATATAATTAATTTCATTGATAGTACTCATGAAGATCAGAATTTTTGATGAATGTGGGTGGTAGTGTCTGAGATTCAGAAGTTTTAGAAATCATCATATTATTCATATGATAAATCGGTATTTTTGAACTAACCCTGGAGTTTCAGTTTCATCGGCCCATAATTTTTTCGATGAGCTGATAATTTCACAAATGTTGTCCATCGAAGAAGTTAACGATATCCTTCAGACCTAAAAGGTATCCTGAAGATTTCAGAATTTTTCAAGCTTTTTTTCCAGAAAGATAGACTGAATGAAATTAAATCCAGAAAATAATGAAAAAAGAAAGTATATCCTTCATAGAAAAACTCTGCTAGAGGTCAACGTGACTCAACGAACTCGATGAAATATTTTTCTCTGTCCCTTCAAATAGAGAAATAACTCTCCATTGAAAACGTCTAGTTTTTCCTTACAATCGTAGAGCTGGGAGTCAGCTGAATTATACTCAACCCAGAATCGTTGTGTGTTCTATTCTTCTTCATCTGGATATATTTCATGTTTTCCCAGGCAATTTCCTATTACTTCCAAACCGAAAACCATACGCTTTATGTGCTCCCTCATGCGGATATTATGCGAATGCATTATTTATACAAGAGTGTATTCAAGGCATTCAGAGATTTCTCTAGGCATGAGCATGTGATATTTTATATGAATCCATTCTTTGACAAGGGGTGTCTTGAAGAAGCGGCTGTGAAATTCAATACCTTACCGATTTATGGAAATTTTTTTGTAGGTGGGACAGTTTTTGTTCAGGATATGCAACAGACGATTCTTCATGTTTGTTTCATACCCTTCTGTACAGCTCGTTCTTCAGCATGTAACTTCGACAGACGAAGAATCAGATGCAGTAAAAGTTTGTTATTCTTGCATTGTGAAATTATGAAGAAAATTTAATATATCAGTGGAATTTGATCGAAGACCTAACCTACAGCAGAGTTCTTCCGCAGCGCAGGAATCGATCATTCAAGGTTTCTGATATAAATTTGAAAAGTTAATTTCGAAAGACCTTCGAGAACTTCATTTTTGCTTTTTGCATTCAAAACAGTGAATGGGGACGATCAAATTATCGGCAGTGGTTTTTGACGATGCGTTGATGGTCAAGGCTACGCAATATGTGAATGCGGTAGGCATTGCGGTGAGAAATAGTCGTCAACGGTTGCAGTGGCGAAGTATTGTGATTTAGTTTTTTTTTTTTTTAATTTGAAACCCGCTTTGGGGGAAACCGAGGATTTGCACATTTGATATCCGTAATCAAGAAACCTGAAATTCAAACCGCAATCTGAAGTCATTTGCCACCGAGTTTGCCACATTATTGCGGTCGCATTTTGTCGGTACAGCTTCAGAGGAAATTTTCAGTTAATGGTAGGTCCGCTGACGTTACACTGCCGATATAAACAATCTTTCGTACCGCATGGAAAAGTTAGCGGATGAAATTTGCAGGCTATGTGGATCAGAGGAAGAAGCGGTTGAACACATGGTATGCAAGAATCCACAATTGCTTCATTTTATTTATACAAAGCGTAGAATAACTATTAAAGTTGTATTGCTCAACTTTTGGAATTGTGATTGGTTGTATGACCAAAGGTCTAAAGCCTATTCATTCAATTAAAAAAAAAAAATCCACAACTGGCGGAATTAAGATCCATTCACATGTGGAAGTCGGTTCTGGATCCTCATGAAGAAGGCTGAACCGAGCTATAACGACCCCCGTTTAGAATAATAATAATAATAACAAAAGCCAACTGCTCACATGGAAAAACAACACCAAGATGGTGTATGAAGAACAATGGCAACAATTATTTTAACAGCGTCATATCAATATATCCTAGAAAGGAACAGAGTTTCCAAGAGGATACTTGAAATGGCTAGAGCATCTGACGGTCCGTAGATGGTCCGCATTGAGGTCCATCAACAGATTAATTCCGTACACTGGGAAACAATGCCTAATATGTTATTATCTTTAATGATTGGATATATGAGATACCATGTGATCTAGAATGATCCTACATGGGAGAAAAAACGTCCTCCCAACATGAGAATATGTGAACCACCCAACATGCTTAGGACAATAGAGTAATAGTATAGATGGTCTTGGTCAAAGCTCATTCACCTAGTAGAAGATGTTGTCTAGTTAACTGATAATTTGGGATATTTTGGTTGGTTGAGAAATATTTGTACCTTGGTCACGAGATGTCCAGACATCACCACAAATCTGAACTGCTGGACCTCCTGAGAAGTTCCAGAAAAGGAACTTGACTGCCAGTATTTACGTAAGTTGCATAATGGAGAGGTCAATGTTTGGGCTGAGTCAGAAAGACCACGTTACTAACAAAGACTAGGAGCGTAGCGACAGATATCATTGAGCGCAGATCTATTTTCGAATTAACCTGGACCTGAGTGCGAGACGATCGGTGAGAAAAAAAGGTGGTTAGAATGAATAGCATACGCACATGAAAGAAATAAGGTAAAATCTTAGAAAAAACGTGAAAAATTTGATAAAAGCAGCACAAAACAAGCATCGGTGGAAAGCCATGAGAGGGGCCTATGTTCAGCACTAGTAGTGAAAAGTTGGGGTGGATGGACAGCCTATATATGAGCATTTTAGTAGGGGTTAAAGCAACGGGGTTCTCTAGGACTACAATAAATTGGTGAAAGGAAATATCTAGGAATATATTATAAATTGATGAAACTGTTATATAATTGGGCTGAAATATTCAACATCAAAAGACATCTTTCTTTTCCAAATACATCCGTGGAGGTTCTTCAAGGTACCTAACACCCCAATGTTGATGCATATCTGAATATTTGTAGGTTACATATAAACGAAACTGCTCCACATGAGTTAGGGATTGATTTAAATTGCAGAAAAATATAGTTTAAATGAGATTTTGTGATGACAATTCATATTAATATGATTTCAAGTTGCAGGAAATAAAAATAATTTTAGCCTGTAGTTCTGCAGCGTATACAGGGTTGGTTGAGAAAAATCAAGTAAAATAACCAAATCTTATTCCCAGAGAATTCTAACATTTTGAGACTATCAATACAATGCATGGCCTCCACAGGCATCAATAACAGCTTGGCATCTTCTTTGCCTAGTACCCACTAGGTTGTTGAACATTTCTTCACTAATGTGGTTCCATAAACGGGGCAGAAGCTCTTTCAGATCATTAAAGGATTCTGGGTTAGGTTGATGACTATGTAATCTTCTTTGGAGCATATCCATGCATGTTCTACGCAATTCAAATCTGGTGAGTGCGGAGGTAAATGTGAAATACCAAGCTTCTCGAGCGCATTCTCAACTATAGCTGCACGGTGCGGTCTAGCTTTATCGTCTAGAAATTGAAAAGTTTCACCAATAGCACCGTGAAAATTTGGCAAAACATTGTCAATGACATGCTTCCTATAGAGTAAAGTGGTCATATTCCCAGTTGAAACATATCCCGACCCATACTATAACACTACCCCCTCGGGATGGATGGACTTCTTGGACTTAGCGACGATTACGGGGTATGCATGGGATTGTCCATACCCTCATTTTTCGAGAATCTGAAAATCGTCCATAACTGGATTCATCAGTGAAAAGGACACTATGACATTGATCGTTCTAATTGATATGTTGCCTTGCCATTCCAGTCTTTGACGCTTATGGTCACGTGTTAATGGAACTCCTCTTAATGGACGTCTAGAACCTAGATTCACCTGTCTCAAACATCGTCTGTTGGTTTCGATGGAAACTTGGACACCATCTGCATTTTGAAGAGTATTCCGTAGCATTCTACACCTAGATGTAGGCTTTCTTCTAGCCGAAACAGTGATGAGGCGATACTGAGCAGTGGTTGTTTTTCGTCGCCCACCAAGTCTTGGTCTTTCCAACATGGAACCTGTCTATGGAGACAGGTTCATGGGAACCTAATCCAAAGTCGAGATGACACACTTTGGCTGACGATAGCCCTATTAGCCTCAGCGTTTGTTTCAGAAAACTCATTTCAAATCGAAGCCGTTGATAAACTGACTCCATTTCAAAATAAAAACATTCATGAAGCATATGCATTCAAGTTGTTATTGAGTTTTAAATGATTTTGCAGCGATTTTCTCCAATATTACATACTTTTCAAAACGATTGAATACGATATCCCTAACTTTTGTGCAGCAGTATATTTGCGAAGTAGTTCCATATTTTGAAATTGAATTTATCCCAACAGTTTTTAAAAAAATATGTATACTCCACATGACTCGAAAATAAGGGGTGAAATCGATCGCCAAAAATTTGGATTGTTGTACGGTATTTGAGGTTGAGTTCTTATGATTGCAGGCATGTGAATATAAAAAAAAGTTTTTTTTTTTATTCAAAATCGGTTGGTGGTGTAAGGATCAAATAAGCAGGAGAATGATAAGCAGGATAACCGATTTTGAATAAAAAAAAAACTTTTGGATCACCACTTCAGATTTGTGATAAAAAAGTTCCAAGAAGTACAACTACGATCTTCTTTACATGGAAGATCAGTTCGAGGATCGGTTGCAGCTGTGAAGGGGGCCAATGTGCATCGGACCCATTTCGCAAGAATGCCCAAGCTACATAGGATGTTTTATTCCGTTATTGTTTCGTATTTTGCTCAGAAACAGAACATTCTAGATTTCTAGTTAATCTACAATAATAGTTTATATTATTTACATTTTTATTGTTGTATTATTTGATTGGCTTCTATAGCACATCAGATGAGTGCGTTATTTGTTTATTTTTTTGTATGTTTTAGTCTTCCGGAATTATGTGTTCATTTTCAATAATTATTTGCTTTGTTTTTCCTCGGCTGATTTCTGAATATGAATAAAGAATTATTCGTTTACCTCAGAAAAATATATTTTTTTTTATTCTAGTTCCTATTTGATGTCACTTCTAGTAGCTAAAATAGACTGTTTTTCATTTCAAGTGATTCACATCATCCCTCTTTAGGTTAAAGTTGACATTCATCAATTTTTAAAGTGCGATTAGAAGTAGGGGATGAAGTGGATCACACTTCAATTGGAAATATTTCGAAAAACTGTGCAGCTGAAAATTTTGTTAAATGAGCTAATCGATAGCTGAAGTAGAATAAAATCTATATTCCAACAATCAGTCCGATCGAATTAATACTTGAATTTCATTTAAAAAAACTCCCAATTTTGATCCACTACCATGGGTAACAAACGATATCCATTTTAAATATGTTCTTGACTAGCATGAAATGAATTCATAAAAAAATTAATGTGACCGTTATCTACGGATGAAAAATGTAGTTTTTCTCGGAGTTTTCTAACGAATATTTCGCTAGATGTTGCAGGTTGAAGAAATTATTAAATCTACGTGTAAGCGAGGAACCCATTGTCACTTGACTCTACTTCGTGACGTTATGGTTAATCGAAGGGAGGTATGGGAGAGATTTTTTAGATCTGGAATAGGATCGTCAGAGTTGCTGAATCGAGGCAATAGGCGTTTTCAAAATGTTTTTTTTTTCAGGAAGGTTGCGCAAATCTTTTGATTTTAGTCTTCTTCATCGTGAGAGTGATGTTGACTTTCATTGTTGAATATTAATTTTAATTACATTTTCATTCAACTTTTCGTAGTGAGGTTTTTGATTTTGTGTTCTCATGTGTATCTGATGCATAGAATCTGCATTTTATGGCACAAAAATGGAAAAAAAAGCAAAATATACTGAACAGTAACGTTTTACATATCACTTGAGCGGAGCCGCGGGTTTGAGCTAGTATCATATCAAAATCTCAAATACCTTCCACAATAAAAATTATTTCGCCGCTGGACCGAAAACATTCGGGATAGTTGTCATAAAGATTTAATTTATTTTAATTACTGTTAAAATTTTAACAATAGTAATAAATATTAAATGTACATTCAACACATGAATTTTTACGCAATTAAACAACATAATTTCAATGTCCAACTCCTCTTTCAAGTTTTGAACCTATGTTATCGTGGTGTTTGCCATCATGCCATCCACTTTCGAATGTGGGTTTATAAAAAATATATTGGAATGACAAGTTATGCTCCTCCCCACGTTCTGCGAGATAAGTTGAGGCTATTGAAGCGGTTTCATATTTTATTTATTTTAACATTTATACCAATCATTACGGCGACAGTTGTCCACTTGGAAATCATGCTTTTGCCGACGGCAATATTGTTGAAGGAACCAACTGAATTTTTCTCTCCCAACGCCGGGTTCGAGGTTAAGAAAAAACGTTTCATTTTAATGTGGCTAGTGGCTACCTCCTTTCTCTTCATTTCATGAAACAATCTGAAAATTCATTTTTGTGTTACACATTTTCAGTGATTGCGTCACTGAACATTGATCTCGGTTGATTTCATTTTTAACTAATCATTTTTTTGGTCAGCGGGCCATTTTCCTTCTTCTCTGCTTTTTTGGCGCCAAAATTGACTTTTTTATTCCGAAAAAAGTAATTAGACAATTTGAAGCTTCACCCCCCGTCTGGCCAGTTCTAATGCTGATTTGTGAAAAAAAATTTTCTGCAACCGTCAGAAGTATTTATATCCCGTAAAGCAATTATTTGATTGTGTTGTTCGACACATGAAAATTGAAAAACCCGATTTCCTTCTTACACCATGGATTTGAAGATGTCTTCGCATTTTGGCGATTCTGTTTTGATAAACTGGAACATCGTGTTGAATGAAAATCTTGATCATGATAAGCGCAAAACGAATTCTATTCTTCAAAAAGTTCCCTCTCAATGTTCCACAACCTTCGACACTAATTGGTTTCTTATCCACAATATCAGACGATAAAAACTAGACAGTAAACTATACTCGTATTTTGTGATATTCCAGGAAGAAGCAATGTCTGAAAATAAGCATAAACCAGCTAACCATATAACCCACATAACCTACAGTTATTCACCTGTTCAACCATTTGACACTGTAGAAAATATCCCGTTGATAATCTCGAAATATTTCGGTCTTGGAGATCCTGAAAACTCACAGCTGCAACAGAAACTTTTCTGACTACTGCTGGAGTCAGTATGACCCAGTTGAAGTGACGCTGATGAATGAGTTGATGGAGGATATTTGGAAGACAGTATTTATTTGAAGAAATATGAATTTTATTTTCATTCTACCAAATACCGTCCACAAATGACATCAAGAGAGTCTTCTGGGCTTATTGGCCGTGTTTTTTTGAGAATTATATCACCTAATGTTTTGCCTACATCTGCGGTAGGCATATTCAAAGGATTCTTGGTCTCATATTGTTACTCGACAGCTGAGTTACTTACCGCTCTGTTGCAGCGTTCAATCCTGAGCCATTATTTATGGCTCGACCAATGGATGGATGGATTGTTGACGTGCCAAAGTTGATTAGCCTATCGCTTCCACTTCGTGTTGGCTTAATTCGGAGCCTGTCTGAAACTGACAACCAATACCAAGGGGGTTTCATCATTTCTGTTCATGTTGTTCATGAAGTTGCCAATGTCCTGTGTACGCTCAGAAATGACAAGGGTTCAGGTGCTGACTGCATCTCAGCACGAATCCTTAAGAAGATAGGTCCTTCTATTAGTCGCCATCTTGCTCACTTAGTGAACCATTCAATTTGTTCAGGGGTTTTTCCTGATGTCCTCAAAAAAGCTACAGTTATTCCTGTCTATAAAAAAGGAGACATTCATGATGTCTTCAATTATAGACCCATTTCTATCCTAAGTTGTTTATCGAAGGTTTTTGAACGTTTGGTCTTCCATAGAATGATGAAATTCCTTGATAAATTTAAGCTCCTAGATGCTGCACAGCACGGCTTTCGATCAGGCCGCTCAACTCAAACGGGTGCCCTACATTTAGTTGAATTTGTTTATGACTGTCTCGATGAGGGGTCACATGTTGCGGGATTGTTTTTTGACTTGTCCCGGGCATTTGACAGCCTCTCGTTTCAGTTCATATTAGACAAATGTTACAATCTGGGATTTAGAGGTATATTTTACAACTGGATTCTTAGTTATCTTGAGGGCCGAGTTGCGTCTGTTAGAGTTGATAAATCTTTTTCCAGTGAGCATAATTTCAGTTTGGGTGTGCCTCAGGGCTCTGTCTTGGGACCACTCTTATTTTTATTGTTTATCAACGATCTTCCTGAAAATTTGAGGAAGTTGTTTATTAGTATTACTAAGTACCGTAAAGACGTCACCCAAATAATGAGAGCTATCTTATTTGCTGATGATTTCTCATTAGTCGTAAAAGCAGATACCATGGAAGATTTGAAAAAATTGTGTGATCTTTTGATTCATTGTTTTGTTAAATGGTGCGATCTCAATGCAAAAATGATCAATCTGAGCAAAACTGAGTGTATTTTCTTTTCATTATATAATGATAGTCATGAATTCACAACTCGTCATTTCGATACTATCATCTCATCGAAGGAATCCACGAAATTTCTAGGTATATACATTGATAGGTACTTAAGGTGGGACACACACGTTGACGCGGTGTGTAAAAAAACTATACAGTTCGTATTATGCACTCAGCCGAGTCAAAAAAATACTCCCTCTGAGTTCCCTTGTAAATGTGTATTACAGTCTAGTATACAGTCATCTTTCATACAACATCTTGCTCTGGGGAAATTCCTCTGATGCTGGTAGAGTGTTCATTATTCAGAAGAGAATTCTGCGATTGATGTTCAATGTAGCTCCGCGAACCTCTTGTAGAACTATATTCCCTAAAAACAACATGCTTACACTAGCTTCCATTTTCATCTTCAGATGCCTGGTTTATGTAAAGGAGAATGAGAGTTGTATGGTAAAACTGTCGAGCTTTCATTCCCATGATACAAGAAATAAAGAAATTTTGACTATTCCTAAGCACAAAACTTTCAAGTTTGAAATGTCACCTAGGTATCAGTGTATAAAAATTTTTAATCATCTCCCTAAGAATATAAAATCCCTTAATATCTTCAGGTTTAAGAAAGTTGTTAAAAGTCTACTTATAAAAAATTGTTTCTATAGTGTTAATGAGTACTTTTCTGTTAATTTAGATAATGTCTGAATATGTCTATGATTTTTTGTGACTTGTCCTATACATGCATTGTCATGTCTGAAAGGATCAATAAATATTATTATTATTATTATTATTATTATGTTTGTGAATCTCGATTGATTTCATGTTCGTCCTGGTATAGTAACTTATGATGTTTATGGTGGTTGAGTTGGGAGTATCGTTGGTGCTCCTTGATTGAAAGTATCACAAGCGGAACATGCCAAGAAAGACTCTCTTCATATCATTATATCCGGTAGTGGACGATGCAACAGCATGGATTTTGGTTGAGAGCCCCAGTTGTGAGTATTTATAAATTTCAAGATGGTTTCTAGGCTATACATAAAGTAACGAATGAATTTCTGAAATGGGTGGTTAATTCAAGAATAATTTAATATTCTGAATAATTCGTTTCTTTTCTACTTTTGTCTTTTTTCATTTCAGATTAAGAATTGCAGGTCGGTTTATAGAAAATGTTTTTTTCTATGCCCATAGAAGGAAAACATGAAGATATTCTCCTAGATCAAGCAGATGTGTCTCAAGATTTATCTGATATTTAATATTTTTAGCAATTTCTTTTTCTACTCGGCTGAGGTATGAAAGTATCAATATTTCTGTCAATGCAGATTTGGAAGCTAAAAACCAACAATTCTCTTGAGATTAGACAAAATAATCTGGAACATTTTGCCGAGGAACATTTCGGTATTTCTCGGTAGAATTCCTCAACCTTGGTCGATGAAACCTCAACTGAGAAACACAGACACCCTCGTGTTGAGAAACGATTAAAACGTACGGTGAATCAGTGATGTGAACGAATGGTTTTCGGGACAATCTTGTGAATAAATTTTAATATATTTCACGCTACAGATACCGTGCTTCTCCCTAATGGAAGCAATCGATGATATCACCTTGGATATCACAAACCCAGCATTTCTTGGACCTGAAAATGACATTCCTAAGCGACAAACTCCAACAACATCCTAATCAACTGCAGCTGATATTAAGCAGTCGGAGTATTCCGATCTCAGAAGCCATCAAGGTAGAGATTACATATTTTGATGTAGGAATTTTCTGCTCGTGGCAATGGAGACAGCTCAAACCGAATCTCGAAGACGCTATGGTTTTCCCTCTAGGCGTTTCGCTTCACCGCATTGATATTTCGATCGGGTGAACAGTTTCTACTGGGTAGATATCTCTGATATTGGGAAATTGCGATACAGCTGAATCGCATTATTTCAAATTTTGAATTGGATTCCGACCTTCGCGTTTGAGATTGATATCGATTGATATTGTCATATTAGATTGATTTCACGGCATATCTGGGCTGAAGGAAAAATATTGCTCTGGTCATGTAGGAACATGAAGTTCTATTGTAATAGCTCAGAAGTTCCTTTATCTGTAACTGAGATTCCATCTCAGAGGTGAAAATATCATGAGACGCAAGCAAATAATTCAGAATATGAAGAAATGGGCTGAAGTCCTTCAATGGTCAACCTACTTCCGAACACATAAAAAAATGAGGTGTATAGAAACGAAAGATTTTTGTCAGAATGATTCAGATATCTTGCACCAAAACGTATTTTCAAGAATTTCATGACAGGAAAGTTGAAGGTTTCTGAAGCGAATCAAATGAGGTCGTAAATCCAAAGGATATATCACAGAGTTCTCTAATCATGCCGATTTCAACTTGTTAAACATGTGATCATCTATTACAGGCGAGCGCTGAGGTAACATACTAAGTTTCTACATACAAAGTTAACTGGTTCACAAGCTAATTTTCGATAATATCTCCGAAAACTGTGAATTTCAATCCTCACAATTCGAGAAGCTGCAGGACAAGTGTCGAAAAACTCCTTGCCTTTTTCGGCGAATTGTGTATTCCGAATGAGTAAATAGTAGACATTATGATCGAGATTTTCAATGCTACGAACCCTTTCGAATATCAGGCATAATGTTGATATCGGTACTTATGCAAAATTGCCAGCATATTTATTAGACAAAGGAAAATGTTGGATACAAAGCTAAAATATAAATATATTTCTTAACCATCCTCCGATAGAATGTGATAACGAAAATGTTAACTTTTGGGGATGTTATTATTTATCAGGCCCTGTATAAGATAGAGAAGAAATTAAAACAGCTTATAATAGATATTCTCACATAAAAGACAGTGGCGTATTTAAAGTTTTTTATTAGATCACTAGTTTTTAAGATTGGGCACAACTTGGTAATTTTTGAATAGAACACCCTGTATATTTTTAAGTGCAATTTTTGAATTTTTCCTTTCTGAATGAATTGATGTATCATAACTCAATCTTTAATAAATTTTAGCTTCAAAAATCTGAAAAATCAATATTTATGTTTGTTTGTTTTTGTAGTAGGACTTGCATTCTTTTTCACATGCATTTAATTAATAATATTTTAAAACGCCATGTGGTTTAAACATATTCATTCAATTATATTTTAAACATATACTCATAATATGACTCTTCAACATGAACTTGAAAATAATTAAAAAAAAAAAAATATTTAAATTAATATTAATATTTTTTCATGCATGTTCAACTGTTGTGCAAGTGTAAAGGAATTCATGGCCTACTATTGAAAAAACAAACACGAAAATGGATTTTTCTGATTTTTGGAGCAAAACTTTATTAAAGATTCGGTTGTAATATATCAATGTATTTAGAAAAAAATTGCAAAAATTTTAGGTTGAACTGTATAGGGTGTTTCATTAAAAAAAAACCAAGTTTGTGTCCAATCTTGAAAAGAGTGCCCTAAAAAAAAATTTTCAGATACGAAACTGACTTTTATGTGAAAATATTCATTTTAAACAGTTTTAATTTTTTTCTATCTTATACAGGGTCTGAGAAATAATAACACCTCAAAAAGTGAACTTTTTTCGTTTTCAGGAACAAAAGTAGTAGAAATATTTCTGTTTGTGTCTTTAAAAGTTTCAGAAAAAAAGTGATCCAGGTCGCAAAAACCGCATGTCTCTATCTCTAATAAAATAGCTGAGATACAGTGTGCAGTCTCACCAAAATGGGACACAGTGAACAACAACGGAACACCATCATGATCTTTTTTTCTCAGCGTGGATATGAGGAAGAATGGAGAAAAACGGATCGAATGATAACGAGAATGGAAATTGAAAACTTTCTGTTTTCAATCAGGTGAAAATCATTCTTCCCATCGATCCATCACCGCCTGAGTTTTCCATTTCAGAAGCGTGGAAAAAGAGAAAAGTTGATACAGTTCATTTTATTAGATGAAGAATGTTGCCGATTCAAATCTGACAGCCACTGGTGTGACCCAACGTCGGACGAAAAATGTTCATTAACGCTCGCACCCCTTCGGAACTTCCATTATAGATCACTTTTCGAACAACCAGGCCCGGCTGAGGAAGATTATTGGTGTGAGGACCTGATATTTCAGAGCAAATAGAAGGCTGTGTATAAATCCTGTAGCAATAAAAAAACGTCTTCTATTCTGGTGGGAATACCAAATTATATTGATGAACCTAGAAGTCGTACGACTTCCCTATTTTCCTTATTTAGGAAAATAAGGGTGGCTATGGAAACTCGAAATTATGTTGGTCGTATTCTATCAGCAAATTTTGAGTTACACGAGTTAAGTTGGTGTTGATGAAAAACACTGACTTATGACTCTCTTAATATGGAGTTTACCAACAGAATGTATTTCGAATTTATTTCTGTATGCTTATGTTCTTGATTAAATCGACAAATTAGTTTTGGATTTGAAATTAAGTTTTACCGAATTGAAAATCGAGATACCTCTCGTTTGACTACAAGGGAACGTAACGTAGCGGATCTGTAGAACTGAAAGTATTTCAGGAATTCAGCAGATATTTCTGCTAGTATTATACAGGATGAGTCTTTGACTTGTACATATATTTTAACGGGACGTTCTTGAGGTCAAAAGAAACACTTTTTTTTTCTACCATTTCTTCCGATTCGGCGCGGTTGGAAAGATACAGGCTGTTGAAAATTCATAAAAAAATGTAATTCTCGAATATATCCCGTGAACGATTTCATCAAATGAAATAATTTTCAGAATAAAGGTTCTTATTAATGTAGCAAATCTTTTACGAATACAAAATTTAACTCACATGTTTTAGTTTTTACTATATGAACAATATATACCATTTCATTCCATAATTATAGCAGAAATTCTATGATCCCGACCCTTGGAAGTGAGTTGAATGCCATTTAATGAATATTTGGCCATTTCGGAAAATAAAAGTATTCTTCATGAAATCTCGAGAAATGCCCACTCTTCGAGTAATTAATGATTTAAAAATCAGGAAAATTTAAAAAATTGGTTACTTTGGCTGAATGTAATTCTGTTCAGAAGATTCACAGAAATATTATTCTGCTACATTTTCTCGAAGGTTCAGGTGGTAGATCTAATGCTCGGAAAAATTTCAGTGTCATATTACCAGGGGTGGCATAGCTCATTATGAAAGTTTAAGATGGCTACATCTTTTTATCAAGGCTGAATCAGAAAAAATGCTATCCGAAAAAAGTATTTCTTCTTACCTCAACAATCTATGGTTTGAATATATGTACAAGTCAAAGACTCACCCTGTATAAATCGCGTTCCGCTAGTTTCTCAGGAAAACAATCATTTGCGTATTCTAGAGACGCTAAGCGATATAATTTTTTCTAAAATCAAGAATAATGAGTATATCTGTTAGTAAATATATTTTTGAACTGCTTTCAAATTAACAGAATGTAAATCAAAATCAACATTGGGTTTATAAATCAATGAGTCAAGAAATGGACAGTAGTAATAAATACAAATAAAAAGTTCCATCTTTCAATTAGAGCATTTTATGAAATGATTCACACACGATTCACTAAATAGATCCAATAATTTACTATTTGTCTTCCATAATACTGAAAAAAGGTAGCACAAAGTTAGAATTTTTAATAGTCATCGAAAAGGAACTTTTAGTGTTCTTCGATGAAGAATAATGAATAATATCTTTTTACATTGGAGTTCTTTGAAAGCTTTTATGATTTTATGTTGAAGCATTCCAACGTATTTTCGTTATGAATCCTGAATTTCCATGCTTCAACTACAGTTCTTGCAATTGGAGCTGAATTCGCAAATATTTCAATATATGATGAAAATATCATTGTATACCTATAAAGAATTCTTAGCAATGATAGTATACTGCAGTCAGTGACGCAAAAGATATCTTGAAGTATTTTTACATTCACCGAAATAAAAATGCAATCATAGTCTTTATGTGGGCACCACAAGGGGGAAGGGTGAGGTCGCATGATGTTTGACTTTGATGAAACCGATATATTTCATTTCGAGATAAGACAAACCAATCAGAGGATAATGACTACTAAAAAAACCATCAAATCTGAAGAAAATACAGAACTCCTTGGTTAATATCTAGACAGTAATTTGCGGTGAAATACAGATATAGAACCCTTATATAAGAGACTCAACAGTTCCTTTTAGGTTATGAATAGAGGAATTCGGACGATAATCCCTTGAGTTGGAACAAACCTTTACAGAAACTAAGAAACAATAAGATCACATGTCTTCTTAATTCGATTAAAATTGGTAGAAGCATCACATCGCACGATTACGTTAACAAGCTATTGTTCCTCTTGGTCATTTAGGAGCGTTGTTCCTTAAGCTGGGTTCACACCATCTGTACCAATGCGCGAAAATCTCTCAGCCGAGATGTTTTCGCCGAATGTAGACTTTCCCGCACCTCTGAGTAATTGTGGTTGTGGCTGGTTCGAGATTACCTACACAAATGTATAAATAGAATTGACGAAACCAGTTGGAAAAAGTTCAAAATATTATCATAATCATACAAAAACAGAATTTGTGCAAATCGAATTAATGCATCATAACGTGAAAAATTCACAATGAAAGATATCTAGTAATAATCCAATAATCCCTAAATAGGGGGAATTCATTCCCCCCATGGTCAACGGAAGTTTATGAAAAGAATTTATCTCTGCCATTGTTAGAACGTTGCAGCTCATGTTTGTTAATAGACAATTCTACACTGCACAAGAATTAGTTTTTTTTTCTATCGTTCTTATAATATGTATGGTATCCCAAACCTCAACACATGGTTATTGTTTGGATATTATGTTGTATTATATAATGTTTTCCTTTATATCAAAATGATATTATGTGTCATTATCACAAGTGTCGCTATGATATCTAGAATTCATTATATTATCCTGATTTTCATTAGGTACCGAAGTGCCCCTCAGAAGCTCTGTTAGAGCTTGTGGGAATTCGGAGAACCAGTTGTGTTATGTGTAGGCTTTGTAAGTAAGTAAGTAAGTAAGTACATTTCACAAAGTATTACAAACTATAAACTCGGTAACACCTATTAGTCAAATATAAAATACACAATATAAAATACAAAAATACACAAGACAGAATAAAAACGAGTATAACAAACAGTCAAACTGTAGTCGTCCCCGGAAGGAATTCCTGTATGCTGTAGAACGCACCAGTGAGAATGAAGCCAGGGTCTTGACACCTTCCTACCCCCACCCCAAATAGTATTTTTAGTTGAGACAACAAATACTCGTGTCGCTGCATACGCCAATAGTTAGTGATATCGTCAATAGATGACTCTGTTTGAGGTTTTTAGTCGTGTTTCGTGTTTGTCAAACATATGTTTTATTGACATAATTCACACAATTATTGATCACATTATGTATTTACATTCACAAGATCAAATGGATATGAAGAAGATAGTCATTAGTTATTTATTAAATATTGGAGAGTTATTATCCACTTTCTTCATCATTGTAAAACACAATCTGTGACAAAATTCCAAGAAATGAAAGAGAGAAGAATTTCTTCAGGTGGGTACAATTATAATTTTCAACATTCATCTCTTGTTCTTTTTTTATTGGCTGAATCTTTAGGATTTATGTTTTTTACTCAGTGATTAAGAAAAAATTTATTCTTTACAGGTAAAAGAGCTGTGATACTTTCTAAATTGAACTGTTTGAGACGAACACACTTGAGGGCACAGGAACAGATTCTCTACAACATGATTTACAAACTGAAAATACAATTAAACCAGAAGCAGTATCAAATCAAGAACTATCAAGAAAGATTAAGTGCTGCACTTGTAAACCCGAAAAAATTCAGGCAAAAACTCTATGAGGAAAAAGGGAACAAGCAAATCTTGAGAAGCCAATTTTTTAAATGTACACTGTGTCCCAAATTGGGTGTGACTGCACTGTATCTCAGCTATTATTGAAGATAGAGACATGCATTTTTTGCGACCTTGTGTCACTTTTGGTAAAACTTTTAAATATACATATATGTTTATTTTTGGTAATTGTCTAGACTGATCCGAAAATTGACGAAAAATTCAGTAAGCACTAACCTTAATATGCAGAAGAGGAATCTTATTTCAGATTTATCTGGTCGGTGTTGGTTCTTCTAAAAAAAATTCTCAAATTCATTGACGGTCAAATCAACACTTCAATTTTCAAGTTCGTTATAATATTTCAGTTTCGTGGCCTTTTTTTCATTATGAATACAAAATTCTCGATTTTTTCTTTATTTATAGCCTTCTTTATCACTGGATTTCCCTAGAATTTGATGATTTCTAAGTGTGTACAATCCGGTGATATGATGGCCATCTTCATTGCTACGTCATACGAATCACGTTATATTGCGCTGTTGACGTAGAAATGAAGATGAGTAGATGACAAATATCATTCATATCACCGGATTGTAAACACTTAGGAATCATCACATTTTAGGGAAATTCAGTAATATAGAAGGCTATAAATGAGAAAAAATCGAGAATTTTGTATTTATAATGACAAAAAGTCCACGTCACAGACTTGAAGAATGAATTGTTCGTTTAGAGTTTAGGATAACCCTCAATGACTTTGAGTATTTTAGAAAAAAAAACCAAGACCTGAAAACAGATTCTGCATATCAAGGTTAGTGCTTACTGAATTTTTCGTCAATTTTTGAGATTTTCGAGTCAGTGTAGACAATTACCTCATTTTCTGTATATTTATATTATATTTGTATATTTTTGTATAGAGAACAGTAATAAATATATATTTGTGAATGACTATTGTTTTCAATTGCTTAGAATTCAGAAAAGGTTAGCCTACTGAAAATCCTAGAATGCAAAATAAGAACGTAATTTGAATTTCGCGCCAAGCCTGCCGAAAAATGTGATAAAGTAGTAACCTGTACTATACTAGTTGAGACAACAACTGCTTGGGGTTTAAAAAAGTTGTTTTCATCATAAAACGTCAGTGTCCGATCTATTTTACTTTGTTATCTGTGCATGAAGCTATGGGAGCCTTTCGGAAGTTTGTGGATATCTTAACTTGCTGAGGCAACTTGTCATAAAATTTAATTGCCCAGTAATTTGTTCCTTTTCTAGCGGCCTCTATTCTATGGTATGGGACTTGTAGACACTCTCTGCTTCTTGTGGCATATTCGTGACAATCGCCATTAACGTTGAAAAAATTTTTGTTTTCGTACAGATACATAATGCACGAGTATATATAGTGTGAGTGGAAGGTAAGTATTTTATAAAGCCTGGAATATTCCTTGCATGAAGTTGTCCTTCTGATGCCAGCAATTATTCTAAGGGTTCTTTTCTGTTTCATAAAAACTGTTTCACTCCCTGGTGATTCGCCCCACGTTAAGATGCCGTATGTCATACGACTGTGAAATAAGGAATGATAAGTCGACGATAGCATTTCGGGTTCTATGATATTTTTCAGTCAAGACAGCAAGAATATCACAGAGGATAAATTTTTTATTATATATATATATATATATATATATATATATATATAAATATAATTATGTATTTTGGGTTGAAGACACCGTTTTCAAAAACAGTTTTTATTTGAGAACAATGAGATGATACAACTATGATACAATTATACTTAAGAGACAGATTATTCTTAACTGACTGATTATTCTTGAATGACGAATTATTCTCGAGAGATATTTTCATATCGCATTAATTTATACCTTCGGTATTACGATGCATTCAGCAATGAGATAAGAGACACGTGTGCTGAGTCAGCTAAAGTTAATATGGTCATATTCAGAAGCTAATGAGAATACAATGTATGGAATATATCAGAATACAGGGGGTGTATTACATAATTATATATATATATATATATATATATATATATATATATACAGGGTGAGTCGGGAGGAACGGACCAAACTTCAGGTGTGTATTCTGCAGGTCGAAATAAGTTAAAAAAAACTCATATGTTGTTATCCGATTTTCATTTGTTTTCAAACTATAGCGTTATTAAAAAAACACAAGATTTTCTACGTTTGAAAAATCTTTATATGTTCTCCTGACCAAAAATAATAAAACTTCATAATAAAAGCTTTAATTTTATTATAACTGACGTTTCGCCCTAATATTTTGGGCTTCTTCAAAGATTAAAAATTAAAAAACGTAATTACACAAGAATACAACAACAGGGAACATCGGTGAGGTTACATCAATATGTGCTAGTATTTCTTCTTCTTTTTTCTAAACAATTAGTTTCAACGAGGATAGGCAACAAACAACACCAGAAAATCGACACCATTAGGTGTGTACATAAATCTACATTTATTTCCGTTTTTATTTTTTATTGTATTGTGAGAATATATTCATGTAACTATTCGAAGACAAGATTTTCTACATTAAATGGTTTCATTTATAGCATTATTTCAATAAATGCTCAAAAATCCCGCCATTAACCTCCAAATACATTCGACTTCGTCTTCGATTGGCTCTTGTTGCTTTTCTGATTGATTCTTGTCTTTCTTTAATAAGCAATGCCGCATTTCTAATGCGTCGAATTAGGGCATCCCGAGTTTTAACTTTTACTTTGTATACCTCGTTCCTGAAGCAGTCCCATAATCAATAGTCCAGTGGTGTGAGGTCTGGAGATCTTGGAGGCCAACTAATACGACCACAGCGATCAATCCAAAGTCCGAGAAACTCTTGATCTGAATATTGGTTGACCTTATTCAAATATTCTAATTACCCTATAGTTTGAAAACAAATGAGAATCGGATAACAACATATGAGTTTTTTGGAATTATTTCGACCTGCAGAATACACACCTGAAGTTTGGTCCGTTCCTCCCGACTCACCCTGTATATATATATATATAATTACATAATATGGCCCCATACTAATTAGATACATTGTTTATCTATATACCATTGATTCGATATATTACTATGTTGTATTTTGCAGACTAAGCAATGAACACCTGCAGTGAATACGCAGGAAGAATGAGATAAGAAATATTATAAATATCTGTGAATGACAAATTCTAGTCAGTTAATTAATCGATCTAGTAGCTATACCAAGTATTAACGTTGTATTGTATTGAATAAAGTAAAGTAGTTTTTTTTTAAAAACGAAGTCTTCCTCCCGAAAAACATAATTGGCGACGAGGATGGGATACTGCCGGTCTTCTTAAAAGTGAACGAAAAACATAATTGGCGACGAGGTCTGGGATTGTGCCGGTTTTGTTAAATTCTGTGAGTTCCTGAAGAAGAAGAGGTCCATCCAGTCTACAACACCGTCGGTTTCAACCGTTGAGCACAAGTCGAACTAGGTGAAGAAGACAGGAGCCGATCACCCGAGTAGCGCCCCGTGACGGTTTCATTTCAACAAGACAACGTGGTGAGCAATCCTTTAATTACTCCCAGTTTACCTAATCTGGCCCAAAATTAGTCAACCTTTTCCCCAAGTTTTGAGCGTAAAACTTGTATAAAGTTTTTTCTAGGTTTCTTCCAAAAAACCGATTTATAAAGTTTTTCCTAGGTTTCTTATTTCAAAAACCGATGTATAAAAGTTTTCTCTAGGTTTCTTCCAAAAACCGATTTATAAAGTTTTTCTTAGGTTTCTTATTTCAAAAACCGATTACAATAGTTTTTCCTAGGTTTCTGAAAAAAAAACCGACTACGCAATTGAAATAATAATTGATATAATTGATAATTGATACGATTACATAATAATTGATATAATTGATATAACTGATATAATTGAAATATTAAAATAATTCAATATTACGTCGATTAAACACTTTAGAGGTCGTAAGAATAAAACAAACAAAATGGCAGTAGATTTGTCGCTAGCTGAAAAGTTTGGTATGCTGTTACCCAAATTTTCAGGTGTTGAGAACGAGTTGCATTCGTTCATAAAAAGTGTTGATGACTATTTAGCGATGTTCGTAAACGAAAATATTATGGTGAAAAATTATTGCTTCGCAGTGGTCAAATCGAAACTGATAGATAGAGCCCTAGCAGAAGTAGCAACGTCTGACATTCCGAATAATTGGGATGTTCTCAAACATTTCTTATACACTAAATTTGGTGATCAAATTAACCTAGACGTTTTGATACACCAATTACAATTCTTAAACAAAAAGCCCAATGAGGATATAATATTATTTATAGACCGAATAATTTCTTTGAAAATAAGAATAAATTATAGGATAGATGCAGATAGAATGCCAGATCCAGAAAAAGCAATTTATAAGAATAATATTTTGAAAATTTGTAAAACTGTTCTAATATCAAACGCACCTATGGAGCTAAGAACATATTTAATAACAAATAATGAATTTTCTTTTGATGACACAGTAAATGCAACGAAAGACTATATGTGCAATCTAGCCCAATACGAATTACTTGATAGAAGTAGAAAAAATAGAAATCTCCCTCAGAATCATTCGAAAAATGTTCCAAGAAACTTTAATTATACTTACCAAATAGATCAAATCACTTATTTAATAATTACGGCGAAGTACCTAGATTTCCTTCGCAGCCAATTCCATTTACTCAAAGGAACACTAACTACCAATATCCAAATCATAATAATAATTTTAAACCTAATCATTCAAGTAATGTTTTTAAACCAAATCCCAACCAAAGAATTACTACCCCTCCAGAGAAGATGTCGATTCAGACAAGAAATTATCCCAAGAAACGTTCAAATTACTCTACACAATATAATCCAAATCCCCAACGTAACTTTTATCATAATAATTACCAGAACAGAAATCAAAATAATAATCCTAATTTTTACTTTGAAGAATTAACGCATTTAGATACGAGGAAACAGAGAAATGAAAATCAATTTAATTACTGTAACCTTCAACGTCAAAAAATCACGACAATAATAGTCGAAATTTTCGCGAACTTACCCAAGAAGACGCATTGACTTAAATTATAATATTAATCATTCTAATCAATTACCCTTTATTGAATTCAAATATCCAAGATGTAAACTTTTAATCGATAGTGGCTGTTCAGTATGTTTGATAGATCCAAAATTTGCTTATAATAATTTCTATGATAATATTTTTCAAGAAGAAACAACATTAACTGCATGTATGAAGCAGGAAACTTCAAATGAAAAGGTATTACTTCCTTTATTTTCAGAATTCCGAATGAATGATAGTCACCCTTTTGTACTTTATAAATTTCATAATAATTACGATGGCCTTATAGGAGCCGATTTTCTTAATAAATACGGTTTAGCGTTAGACTTTCAAAACCAAGTATTAATGAATACCTATTGTAGAATTCCTTTTAAATATCAACAAGTATGTCAAAATCCAGTAAAAATCCCTGTTGATCTTAGTCATTTGGAACCTAAGTTAAGCAATCAATTAATGAAAATTCTGCAAATGAACTCGAAAGCTATTCAGTTGCCAGGACAACCATTGAATTTTACAAGTAAAATTAAACATAAAATTCGTACAAGCGATGAAATACCTGTACACTGTAAAATATATCGATATCCTGAAACTCATAAAGAGGAAATTAAAAATCAAATTGAAGATTTATTAGAAAAGAAAATTATTAGACCGAGCATTTCTCCGTGGTCTTTTCCCATTGTAATGGTCCCAAAGAAGCAAGATTTATCCGGAAAAAACTAAATGGCGCATGGCTATAGATTATCGAAAATTGAACGATAAAACTATAGATGATCAATATCCTTTACCCCAAATCGAAAATATTTTAGATAAACTTGGAAATAAAAAATATTTCACTACTCTTGATCTAGCATCTGGTTTTCATCAAATTGAATTAGATGAAGAATCTATTGAAAAAACCGCTTTTACAGTTGATAACGGACATTATGAATTTCTTAGAATGCCATTTGGATTAAAAAATGCCCCTAGAACATTTCAGAGATGCATGAATGAAATACTTAAAGATTATATTGGAAAAATTTGCTATATCTACATGGATGATATAATTATATTTTCAGAATCAGTCGAGGAACACTTAGCAAATATTCATACTGTTCTTGAAGTCTTAAAGAAAGAACAATTTCAGATTCAATTAGATAAATGTCATTTCTTCAAGGAAGAAATAGAATTTTTAGGACATATTATTACGCCAGAAGGAATTAAGCCGAATCCAAATAAATTGAAAGTGATTTCACAATTTCCAATTCCGAGAACTCAGAAAGAAATAAAATCATTTCTTGGTCTAGTCGGATATTATAGAAAATTTATTCCTAATTTTGCAAAGATTACTAAACCTTTAACAATATGTTTGAAGAAAAATGCGAAAATTAATATTGATGATCCCAAATACATTGAAGCTTTTGAAATATGTAAAAGGAGTTTAATGAACGAGCCGATATTGCGTTATCCGAATTATAAAGAACCCTTTGTTTTAACTACAGACGCATCAGGATTTGCGATAGGTTCTGTATTATCTCAAGGCATTCCTCCGAATGACCTTCCCATTGCTTATGCTAGTAAAACGCTTACTGAGGCGGAATCTCGATATAGCACCATTGAAAAAGAATTACTCGCGATCGTTTGGTCATGCAAGCATTTTCGTCCTTATTTGTACGGGAGAAAATTCACAATTTATACGGATCATAAACCTTTAACATGGTTATTCTCTTTGAAAGAACCTAATTCACGATTAATGAGATGGCGTATTAAACTTGAAGAATTTGATTATGAAATTAAATATAGAAAAGGATCAATGAATCATGCAGATGCATTAAGTAGAATAAAATTGGAAAATGACGAAAATACGATTATAAATAAAGACTTCGCATATTTTAATGACATTACGTATGAAAACTTTACGAAACTATATGAAACAAATAATTTTCCCGATTGTCATAATATTGAAGAAAAACAAAGAAATTTATTTAAAGCCCCTAATAAATATTCATTAGCCCATTGCGTATCAGAAGATTTTCATATGAGTAGAGGCATTGCTCGAAATTTCAAGAGAAAATTTGGAAATATAGATGAATTAAAATCGCAAAATAAAAAAGTAGGAGAAGTAGCCGTTACTCGAAATAAAAGCCGTGTTATTTACTATTTGATAACCAAGAAATCCTATTACGATAAACCTACATACGAAAATGTAC
Organism: Hippodamia convergens; assembly: GCA_038502775.1. Lineage (NCBI taxonomy): Eukaryota > Metazoa > Arthropoda > Insecta > Coleoptera > Coccinellidae > Hippodamia > Hippodamia convergens. Next base: position 21,204,985 of record CM076610.1, read on the forward strand.
TTAATTCCCTTTTATATTTAAGAAAACTTATGGATTCAAGAAATGAAACACATTTAGCTTTACCGCGTATAGCATGCGGATTAGACGAATTAAAATGGCCTATTATTTTGAATATGATAAAGTATATTTTTGCAAGGTGCAAAGTGAAAATAATTATTTATTATTTATCGCCACTGCATACTGAAGTAAATAAAGAATTTATAGATTTTAATGGGAACAAAGATAATTCACGTAATAAAGATGAAAATATTGAGATGAACTATATTGAAGAAAATGTAATTTCTATTGCCAATTCTATTGAATTAAATCATATACGATTACCGACAGAAGGAAATAGTTTTTATGATAAGATTGATTATGAATTAAGTATTAATGAAAGAAACGATATGAACCCTATTGAGGATGATTCAATATCAATTATTAATGATATTACGAATGAAAGAAATAAATTTCTAGAATTATTAAATCGAGGTCATAATATAAATTATAATGAAATTGATGATATTGTTTATGATGAAATTAATGAAGATTTACTAAATGATTTTAAACTTAGTTATTCAGACGGATTGAACGGAAAACGTTCCGCAGAAAGAAGAATGTTCCTTCCTTTTAAGTACAAACCCTATGTACATTAAAAACCGTGTTGTTAGAAAGTTAGATCTAGTTTACAAAAACTTTAATGCTTGCTAGATAGATAGACATAGAATTCAAGATATGAATAATAAACACATTAATCATGAAAATATTACTCCCTTATAAAACAATTGATTATGAACATATTGATTTGAAACATGTCGAGCATTTTATTTTAAAGTATCAGAAAGAAATTGATAATTTGAAAAATAAAGAATTATTGGGATTTACACAAACGCCGCATTATGAATATTTACAACATTCGAATACAATTAATATTAAAACTTTAGAAGAACTTGTTAATGGAAAAATAAGAGTTAAAAGAGGACTTATTGATATTGGAGGTAAAATTTCAAAGATTTTATTTGGAACCTTAGATTCAGACGACGAAGAACTTTATAAAAATTATTTTGAAAGTATATCAAGAAACGAGGACACACTTATGAGGAATCAAAGACAGATTGCTACTGTAGTTAACGATTTGAAAAATAAGTATATTGATAAATTTCGACAATTTGCAGATAATTATAAATTATTACGAACAATACCGCAATTGAGACACATTGAACACATGCATCTTCTCACATTTGAAATTAAGGATATTAAAAGCATATTAGATGAAATCCAAACAGCAGTGAGCTTTGCTAGATTACTTATTCTACATGAATCTATTTTGCCATATACGAAATTCGAAGAATTAATTAAAAATGACACTATTATTCCATTGCATCATTTAAAAGATTATTATCAGTTATGTCATACGAAAGTAATGTTTAAAGAGAAAGTTTTATTATTTCTTATATCAATTCCGACCGTTTATGAAGAAAATTTTAATCTATACAAGTTTTACTATATCCCTCAGAAGAACTTAACCCTTCCTTATACCAATCCTTATATGCTCACTCAACAAGAAGAATTGAAATGGTCAACCAGTGAATGTCATGCAGTCGAAGAAGATTTCCTTTGCGATCAAGACTCCTTAACAAAACCTCCAGAATGTATGAAGACTGTATTGAAGACACATTTAGAAAATTGTCCCAGGAAAAAAGTTATTCCTATATCAAATTTGAAAACCTTAGAAGATGGAAGCATCCTTTCAATAAACAATATGGAAATTCAAGAAAAATGTCCTCAGCAAACAAAATATTACTTCACTTCACCGATGGCGATAATCCAGTCAAAATGTATCATAAGTAACTTCCAAAAAGAGATATTCCCAACTTCGATTAAAAATGAAGAAAAATACATTATTCTACCCAAGACGGCGATAATCCCACGAACCAATCCCAAGAAGAGGAGAAAGAAGATTTCCAGGAAGAAGATATTCCAGATATCAAAGTAGAAGATATTCAAAGATGGAATCCAAGTACACCATCAACTTTTATTATTATTATAGGAATATTTATGATTTTGTTTATTTTATATTTGATATTTAAATATTTTGAAAAATGTAAAGCTACACCTAATCAAGGTGATACCTTTATCCAAAGGGGGGAGGAATTACATAATATGGCCCCATACTAATTAGATACATTGTTTATCTATATACCATTGATTCGATATATTACTATGTTGTATTTTGCAGACTAAGCAATGAACACCTGCAGTGAATACGCAGGAAGAATGAGATAAGAAATATTATAAATATCTGTGAATGACAAATTCTAGTCAGTTAATTAATCGATCTAGTAGCTCTACCAAGTATTAACGTTGTATTGTATTGAATAAAGTAAAGTAGTTTTTTTTTTAAAAACGAAGTCTTCCTCCCGAAAAACATAATTATATATATATATATATATATATATATTCTTTTGAATAAGAGAGCTAAAATAATACAATAAATGTTGAAACGAAAAGAACCTAAGCTGAGGTAAAAAAAGGAACGGGGTACCATAACATTCTTGGTATGATACTATAGTATCATACGATACTATAGAGCCAGGGGAAAAAACCTCAGCCGAAAAAACCTGTCTCCCCGTTAAAAAAATAAAATAAAATTATTGTATCTGAATATTCCATAAAGAAGGACATCACGATTATCGGAACGGCTCTTCGGAGGAAGGATTTCCAAACACAAACTCCAACCTGAAAATAAAAAAAGACAGAACAGCAAGAGAATTCAATTTATACTTCATCAAATTGATCTGAAATTTTCAACCCATTGCAAAAATGAGTTTGATATATTGTGTATGGCTCTAATGCCATCTTGGAATTTATAAATCGAACAATTATTAATTAGGTGTTCAACTGTTTCCTCTGATTCACCACATTCACAATTAGGACTATCAACCGAATTCCACTTGAAAATCATGCTATTGGTACGACCATGACCTGTTCTTATTCGATTAAGAAGGGACCATATTCTCCTGGGAAGGTTAAAACCAGGAACTTTATTCGATGGATCAGATATTAGATCTTTATTAGATAAAGAACATACATCCCATTCGGATTTCCAGATTTCTTGAAGCTGAAGTTCGAATTCAGAAAGTTATTCGACCAAATAGGTTTACGGGATTTCAGTCTTGGAATTCTATTTTCTGGAACGTAGGAAAGTATCGGAAGAGAATCCGGAAATGAATTGAATTTATTCTAAGAATTCCAAGTTGCAGACTGTCTTCGAATATGGGGAGGAACTATATTTGATAGCACTGGTAGCCATTGGATAGGTATAGATCGGATGGTTCCAGTAATTATTCTCATTGAAAAATTGAGCTGTGCATCGATTTTCTGAACATATATATATATATTCTTTTGAATAAGAGAGCTAAAATAATACAATAAATGTTGAAACAAAAAGAACATGAACACTATTGAGCCAAACAGGGCAACAATATTCAGCGGTGGAAAAAACCAGTTCAAGGGCTGCTGTGCGAAGAGTAGTCGGGTCAGCACCCCATGACGTACCAGCAAGTTTCTGTAGAATGTTATTTCTCGTTTTCAGCTTCATTCGTAAGTCATCCAAATGTGCTTTGTAATTCAGAGAGGAATCTAATTTAAACACCTAAGTATTTGGGAGTAAAATTATGTTTCAAAGGAAAGTTCCCGAAAAGGACATTTAATTTTCTAAATTTTTGATGGTTATTCAAATGAAATAACGAAACCTCGGTTTTATTCGGATTTGGACACAAACGCCATTCGAAAAGATAGTTTTTCAAAATTTTCAGATCAGAAGTTAAATTTTCCTCAATACTTTGAAAATCAGAATGACGGAAAGCGAGTGCAATATCGTCGGCGTAAATGAATTTTTCAGATGAAGTACAAGGAATATCGCATAAATATAAATGTAATAGAAGGGGTGCTAAAACAGATCCTTGTGGAAGACCATTGTTCAATATTTCGAATTTACTACTATTATCATCAACAAAAACACGAAATCTTCTATCCGACAACATATTCTTTAATAAACGAATCATCATTCCACATTTAAGATGTGTATAAAGTTTATAGATCAAACCATCTTTCCATACCGTGTCGTAGGCAGACGATAAATCTATGAAAGCTGAACTTTTAATTTGTTATCGAAACCTGATTCGATAAATGTGGTCAAACTGAGAACCTGATCATTGCAATTTCTATTTTTCCTGAAACCGCCCTGACAATTTGGAAGAACATCCTCTATAGTAGGTTCAATCCTGATGGAAATCAACCTCTCTAAAATTTTCATAGGAACACTCAATAAACTAATTGGCCTATAACTACTTCTGTATGTTGACTGAATTTGTTACTCTGCACCACAACACCCAAAAACTTAGCATGCTCAACAGCTTCAGGTTGCGTCCGCAGTCCAATGGTAAAAATTTTTGTTTTCGCTCGATTCAACAACAAACCATTTGCATCAAACCAGGTTTCGGCATCTTTCAGGGCAACCTCTGTTTTACTTCTTACCGACTTGCTGTCCACATTCAGGAAAGATGTATCGTCGGCGTAATTACACAGATGATGGCACTCAACATTCTTGGGTAGGTCATTCAAGTACAAAATGAATAGCACAGGACCCAGGATAGACCCTTGCGGAACTCCCTTGCTTACACTCTGTAAATTAGATCGTTTATCTCCAATGTGAACGTATTGTCTTCGGTCCTCTAGGTAAGACTAGAAACAATTCAATGGAATCTCACGTATGCCTTAATATTCCAGTTTGTCCAACATGACAAAATGCGCGACACTGTCGAAGGCCTTGGAGAGGTAGCATAAGGAAACTCAATTTTTATCTGATTTATTTAATTTAAGGCCTCTGCTATTTTTTCTACCACTTCTACTAGTGCCGTGGTAGTTGATTTTTTTTCTATATCCATGTAGTTCTTTTGATAATGTGTCTTTGTATTCTAGGAAATCTAATAGCCTGTTTTTCAAGAGAGTCTCCATGATTTTCGACGTCGATGGTAAGATGGATATTGGCCTGTAATTGTTAGGCTCTTCCATGTCGCCTTTGTTCTTGTACAACAGTATGACTCTACCGTTGATTGAAGTATTCTTCAATCAACGTCCATACCATATTGCTTAGAAAAAATGCTAATCACTCTAACCAGCTGCGGAAACTGCGCCATAGGGCTCGACTTGGGACAGTGTATGTCATATTTCATTTATATTGATTTCTTTTCTATGGTTTGCTTTTCAGGGGCTTCAATATTGCCGGTGATTATCATGATGATTTGTCCTTCTTCCCTTTTGTCAGACATATGGTCTTTTTCCTTTCTAAATGTTTCTGTTTATCAATGTTCTGCATTATGACTGAAAAATTATGGCTGATTCCGTTATGTTTTTCAAATTACGAATCAATATAGCCTTAAAAGCTGATTCGGGTTTTACCGCTTATCAAATGGTTGCGCTCATAGGGTTTCGCTCAATTTAAAAGTGATACCTACACATATTAATTTTCATCATTTCTCACTATACATTTTCAATTTACGCATCACGAAATACGTTATAATATTATGCGATTTGTTCTCTATTGTATATTTCCAAAGGTGGTTAGTTCATCTATGTAGCTCATTTCGACATTCATGAAATTTTCAGATATATAATACATTCATAGCTATTTTTATAGTTATATGTGGAACAAGCCATTTGACATTTTCATTCAATTGCTTTTTCTGTTTAACTTCGGAATTGCATACCTATTTGAATGAACGTTCGAACTAATGAAATATCCCAGAATTTTTCTAGCGACGGTTATAGTTATTTATAATACCAAATGCAGAGGGCATTTATGTTCTTCCGCGAAATCAAAATTCAAAAACCAGTCTCGAAGTGCCTGAACGAACAACTGTTAAACAGATATGAAGTAATAGTTTTTTATGATATAAGTGCAGAAGGCATTGATATTCTTACACGAATTCAAAATTCGAAAACTTGTCCCAAATCCTACCAACTCTATGGTGTCCGGGTATATAAAATTCTTCGGGTCAATGATCAAAAAATCGACTTTTTGCAAGTTTTTTCTAAATATCTCAGTTTCTTTAAGATTTTCGGTATTTTATCAATTATAAATATTGTAAAGGACTAAATTCTCTACAACCTTTGTTTCAGAAGTTTTTTTGTAGTTCGAACTGTTTTTGAGATAGAGGCAGGACGAGGGGCAGGAGCACGCAGTGTTTTACTATGTCGAGTATCATTCGAGCGGACATACGAGGTTTGAGTGAAAAGTTTCCGGCCTGACCAAGATATGGCTTCACTAGGTCCAATGTTGGAGCGGTGTCCTACAGTTCCATTCAAACCCAGTTCGTATTTAAACTTTCAGCCCAATCGCTACGTTAGCTTACGTTTGAGAGGACATATCGTGAAAATGAAAAACTGGGGAAAACTTGTTGTCATCGAATAGCACTTTTTGAGAGGTTTTTCACCGGAACAAATATAAGCAGGGATGGATTCAATACCAGGTGACTTCTTCCCGTCATATTCAACAATTAAGCAGTGGGTTTTTGAATATAAAATGGGTAGTGTTGGCACCTCTGACGAGTCTTGTTGAGGTCACAACTTCAGAAAAGATATTTTCCACAACCATTTGCGCATGAGAAAACTGTTTGCAAGGTGGGTGTCGCGTTTGCTAAAGCTGGACCAAAAACTGATTCGAAAAACCATTTCAACCGACAATTTGGCGCTGTATCGGCGTAATCCAAACAAATTTTTGCATCGAATCATAACTGTTGATGACACCTGGGGTCACCATTACAGTGATGAAAATAAGAAACAGTCAAAACAAAGGGTTGGAAAAGGGGAACCAACCTCGAAGAATGCAAAAACAATTTCATCGGCAAACAAGATTAGGGCTACTGTTTTTTGGGTCCCGAGAGGAATTATAGACATTGATTACTTGAAAAGGGTAATACTATCATTGGTCAATACTACGCAGAGTTATTGCAACGTTTCAAGCACGAGGTGCAAATTAAACGACCCCCTTTGGCGAAGAAAAAATTTTATTTCATCACGATAACGCAACAGCGCATTCGTAGATTGTTGACAAAATCCACAAATTGAAAACTGAATTGATGCTGCGTCCTCTCTACTCTTCAGACTCACCCCAGCGACTACTACTTGTTTCCTAACCTCAAAAAATGGTTTGTTGTCGGAGTTATCGAAGCTGTGCATCAGTATTTTGAGGAGCTTGACGAATCTACGTTTGAAATTGGTATAACTTAATTAGGAGACCGTTATGAGGAATGTATAAGTATTGATGGAGATCATGTTGAAATATAAAGAAATATTTTTTTTTAAAACATCGTTTTTCTTGCTACGGCCGAAAACTTTCCACTCCACCCTCGTATTATATATTTGAACGAGACAACCGACACGACGTAGTAAAACACTGCGTGCTCAGTGCCTACTATCTCCAAAAAAGTTTGAAACAAAAATTGTAGAAAATTTATTCCTCTACAATATGTATTTAATAGATAAAAATAGCAAAAATCTTATTGGAACTAGGATATTTCGGAAAAACTTGCAAAAAGTCGAATTTTTGTCCTTTGAAAATTTTATAGACGCGGACACCCTACCTAGACCGTGTGAAACTGACATCGAGATATTCCCGCACGATTTAGTTCCACAAGATGTGACAGCATGAACAGATTTGCCTGAGAATTGTAAAAAAAAACGATCTGTTGGTGATAAAATCTTGTACAGGACTTGTTATACTAGATCATCAATGCAGCCATGCCAATATTTGACATTTGCGTTGTAGTTATTAGATTTACAACTTTGCTTCCGCCATTTTGCAATAGCTGGCTTAAGCAGTAAGTGGAGGTTGAAATAAATAGATCTAAGATGTCATACTATAAGCTTAGGTTTTTGGTAAAATAACGCCATCGACATATAAGTCGAATTGTGTCTGCATCATAAAGTTTTTCAGGTCAGTTTCAAGCCGACTTCTCGTTATTTGCGGGAGGTTTTAATTTTCTTCTTCAATATGAAGAAATCTGCGGCTGAGGCTCATCTAATGCTCTCAAATACCTATGGTGAGGCCGCTTTTAGTGAAAGAATGTGCAGTGAGTTTTTTCAACTCTTCAAGAACGGCGCTTTTACCGTCGAAGATCAGCATGGAAGTGGAAGAAATAAGGTTTCCGAAGATGCAGAATTTGAGGCAATACTTGATCAAGATAATCACAGGCGATCGTTTTCGAACACAATTAATGCGTTTGAGCCAATCATTGAAAGATAAACGGTCGCAATACAACGAGAGCGTGACAAAGTGATTATACAGCATGACCATGTTGCGGATGTGGTCAAGACATGCTTGGAAAATTTGAAGTGGAAAGTCCTAACCCACCCGCCGTATTCTCCAGACATTGCTCCCTCGCGCTATCACTTGTTTCGATCAATGCTATACAGACTGGTTTACCAGCACTTCCGGTCTTATGAAGAAGTAAAAAACTGGATCGATTTAAAAGAATACCTGTTTTTTCAAAGCCGGATTTTTATACTGCCCGGAAGATAGGAGAAAGTAGTGGCTAGGGATGGACAATACTTTGAATCATACATATATAAACAGTTTTTTACAATAAAGCCCCGAATTTCGGGAGAAAACGGCGAAAGCAAAGTTGTACACCTATTATATCTTCATCCTATTCTTTACGTAAATAACTACAACGAACTAGTTCTTTGTAGTTATTCGGACATTTTCATGATAGTGATCTGCGAAATATACAAGATCCCCTTGTCCTTCGAAACTGTTTATTAGAATATTATGAATTCAGCAATCAAATCTTTCATCTACTTAACTAAATGTAAGCGCGAAAAACGGTTCGAATTGTGAAAAGTATTTTCCAGAGTTGATATCGAAATCTATATTAGTTTACCCAAAGTACATCCCTGTACACCGTGGCCATTGACACCGTTCATCATTCCAAGAAACAATGAAACCTTTGTCGGGTGCTGAGCAATATTTTCACGTCGGTCCTTCTTTTCAATTTCCAATCCCTGGACCACGCACACTTTTCTGTTTTTGACCGAATCGAGATACTCAATCTTGGTTTATAAATTGAAATGCGTTGGTTTTCATTCTGACGTCGATTGATATTCGGAAGATTCCCCTGCCGAAGTTTTATTGATGAGATTTGTTCAACACCATGAAGAAATCGGAATCGTAATTGAATGTTGGATTTATACGGCTTAGGGCTTTGTGTCAGAGAGTTTTGAGATCGGGTGACAAGTTGAGAGATCGTTAAAGATTTTGGTCATCGGAGTGGATGAGATCTGTCACTTTCCTATGTCGTTGAGATTTTTCTCCAAACTTCAGATTTCATTCGAAATAGTCCGCAGTCTTCAAAACAAATCATAATTAGCATCGAAATTGAACCATGAATATCCCATTAGCCCATCACTCAGATTAACGCTCTAACCTTGGACTAGAGAAGAAAGAGGACGTGTAACGTCATGCGTCTTCGTGGTTCAATTTGCCACATAATGGGATAGACCAGTGGCGTCTATTAGATAATGTTAAATTACTGATATTTTACGAAGCAATTAATTTAAATATTTCAAGAATAATGGAAACTTAAAAAAAATTTAAAGAGAAAATATTTCAATACCAGGTATATAGGTAACACTATTTTAAAAGAAAAATTTAAAACATTGAAAGATTCTTTATGATGAGAAGGTTTTATCATTGTCATAAAAATGAATATACATAATCGTCATACCTACTTAATATACAATTTCATTGCCCACTAAAAAGAATGAGTGTCCTATGTTTGTTCCTTATACTGAATTCATTACAATTTCTTTTTGACTTGCCAATAAAATGGAATCTTATAATTGAATATTTTTCAAGAATGCATTTCATTAAAAAATAAACATCAGTTTATGGCAAGAGTATATTTTTTGTTTGAATTATTTTCATGTATTTCAAAAATTTTTTCCGATTTTTTAGAAATTTTGACAACATTATCTGAAGGATATGTCAAACCTCCATAATTTTTTTGTGAACGAGGGAATCTAAATAACTTCTAGCATTCCCTATTAGTTCCTACACCTACATTCCCCAATCAATTTTCTGTTAATTTGAGAATTTTTTTCTGAATTTGACGAATACGATTTTCATTGAATAATATACCAGAATATTAGAATTACTTACAAATTTTAACTGCGCCACTGCTAAAATGGTTCCTTGAGGGGAATTCTCTATTGAAATTTATGAATTTGAACATTGAAATAGGAAATTTGGAAACTCAAAAAAAGGTATATTATCGTACATTTTACTTAATCAATATAAAATACTGAAAGGATTTCAACTGTAGTTAATTCTGAATATGAAAATAAATGAAAATTATCATTCACAAAATTAACCATATTCTTTATCAACTATGAAATTATATTCCTGGTTCTCTTTTCTCGTACCGATAAGCACTATAGTCGATCATTGCAGAAAGATAAAAATTAACTCGAATAAACAATTTCTCGGACCCATTCGGTTTGTCTGCCACATAAATAATGGCTGCCACTCTTAAGTGAGAGTGGTTTTAATTTTGTTCTATCAGAATCGTTTAGGTACTTGGATGGTGGAAGTTCGGGGTTAAAATTCTAAATTTCCCTAACTGAGTTCAATAGAGTAGTTTCTTGTTGGGTGTGAGACTAAATACGTACTTGATCTTCGAAATAGAAAGGTGAATTCGAATTTAATTCGTTACAATAGTTTGCGAGTGAGGCTCGAGCAATTTTGAATAACAAGAAAATACTAATTTTTTGTTTCTTACCTACAGAAAATTATCTCTAAAAAAACCTCATCATATTTCGTAAGTTAAACGTGAGTGATGCATGAATGATGTTCCATATAGACAATTATTGTCGAAAGGGTTAGGTATTTTGAAGTCTACTAATAAATCAAACATCTCCATTATTGGATTTTCTACATTACTTCTCATGAGTAGATAAGGACCTAGTAATATTTTCATCAAGCGGGGCAGCAAATCCCAAACTCGTTGGCTGATTATCGTTATGACATGCATAGTGTATAAAACAGTAGGAACCTACCTCTAATATTATCTCTGTAAGTGCTGTTATGGTATCAAAATTTTCTATTTAATTTTTCTATTTATTAATTGAATTTGAAATCGAAATGAAAACATTTATTTAAATAACCGACCAAAAACTCTTATCTCATTTGAGGGTTCAAAGTATTGAAGTCAATAAAATTAATAGATTTAGGTATACAATTGAAATATAACATAATTTGACTAAATACACAAAAATAAACTCTAGAGTTTTAATAAATGTTAAAAATTCAATTGAAAATTACCTATCTTATCTATCTTTAATAAATAACAACTATCACTATCTCTTTACTTGAAAATTCAATGTTCTAAATTAAAATTAATGTTCGTAGTTCAACTCACTTCAAATGAATTCCAGTACTGTACTTCAATCTCTATCTTCGATTACAGCTACTCCAAACATATGTCCAATGAAATTTTCCCTTTTATTTCTGCTCCTATTTACTTTTAAATTCACGATTTCCAATTTAAATCTTCTGTTATTTCATTTTACAACCATTTCAACTTAAAATTCTAATTTCATTTCAACTTTTTCCTTCGAATTTAGTTTTATTTCCCCTTTAGATTCAATTTCAAGTTCTCATTCCCTTCATCATTCAACTTTTGTCCCCTTTCCATAGTTTCTCATTCTGTCATCCATACACTTTCTTGATTTATCTTATCCTAATACTATACAATTTTCATGGACTAATATACAATGTTCATAGAACGACACAATAATTTTCTGTTCCTAAATCTGTCAATTTTATTTTTTTACATCCGTTTCATTGAATTTTGATTGAAATTTTATACTTTTGAACCATAACAGTACTTTTCATCTGTTGCTTCAAAATAGTTATGTATATAAGAATCCCATACTTATGTCTATAGGTTTTCATTAAATTCATTGATTTTACATTTTTCCTTGCAAAACGAAATTAAATTATTACCATTTCTGTAGGCAGTCATTAAATCACCTCTTCTTGTGAAAACATAGAATGTGAACCATATTCAATGGAAGAATTTACACTATTTTCTAGAGCAACTAATTGTGAAAATATTTCAATTGAATGCTTTTATTATTATCATTATAATTAGTATTATTATTATTACTACATAGCTCAATTATATTGCGCTTATTCATTATTCATTCAAGTTATGAAATGAGCGCTGAATCAATAGCCACGAATTTTCAAAGAAATGTTAATATAATAAACATGTTAAAAAAATTTATTTCTCAGTGATCACTGATATGGGGTTCATAAACATCAACATTACAATACATAACATACCAGTCATACCACAGGGTCGTTATAGATGAGTTTCTCCAATGGTCAAATCATATAGACGATCTTCAAAATAAATTGAACAGAATTTGAATTAGTTGAGGCTTTTGCGGCCATCGTTTAATGTCACTTGTTTTTTCGAGCATTTTGGAAACTGAACATGAACAAAGTTTTCTAGCGGTTTATGGATTGTACATTCATGAATGGATTATGTACTTATTTTAGCAAGAAAGTGAATTCCTGATCAATAATTCAAATATAAGTTTTAGAACACGAACCGCAGATATTAATTTTCCATATCATCGATTGTCACTTTCTGAAAAAATATACGTGTGTTAAGATCTTCAATAGATAACCATATGATCTCAAGATAATCAATACTTACAAACAGTTCAAAAGTAGAACCAAGAACTATGGCTAGAGCCCTATTGTTTGGAAAATTATTTGAGTAGGTACTAGTTGAATTTTTGATTCGTAGTAGTTTATTCAGGACGCTGTTTCATTTTGTGTTTTCCCGTAAGCAAACACATCTGGAATAAAGATATCTATTCATCTATCTCATCATCACCGGCTGATTCAATCGAAAAACCTATCTCTGAAATTCTGTATTACCATTGAGTATTGTACATTTGGATTAGTCTAGCCAATTCGCTAACCCACAACATGAAGGTAAAGATGTTGGTTCTCTTAACACTTCATTCCTCAAAGTTAAATATTATTTTGTATTTTGGAAATTCATGAGAATTAGCTTTTGCACTTTACATGACATGACATGAAGAAAATCGACTCAAGACCCTTTCCGATTGTCATTCTTCATGGATATATCGCCATTTCACTTTCTTCTCTCAATTCTCCGATCGATGAAAGCAGCTTTCAGAACTAACCTGAAGCCTTGGAGTAATAGGTTTGTAGTCATAATGCGAACTTCCTCCAGTAAGATGCATGACGACCTGGAAGCTCTTTGTTGTTCTTGGGAACTTCACTCCAGTTCACTACCTGCTCACCGAGTTCAAGTTTATTCTAACCCGAATCAGGGAAAGGGGTATAAATATATTTGCTGAAGAGTTCGTTCTATAAACATAGAAAGAAAGAGCATTTCTAGTTATTTGCCTAACGAAGTTTACACAATCAGTTCAACCCGTTGATGAGTTTAGTGTTTTTTCGTATCGCTAGATGCACAACCTTCCGCTTGAACTAACTCTAATCTAATAGGTGAGTCGTATCCCATCAAATCATCTACTATACATCTCGCCATACATACTGAAAGTGTTTAAAAAGCAACATCCAAAGATTACGAGGGGTGATTCCTAGTTTGTTATGTGAAACTTTTTCTAATTCTTACCACTCCTTCAGCTTCCGTAGCATTGAAACCTGGGGTGGGTTTTTGCTGCCTGTACTACTTACTTACTTAACAGATTTATCAGTTTCGAATATTTATCTACAAAATGAAAGTATTCAGACACAAATAATTTCAAAAATTTCAACATACATTCATTCAAGTACCACCCTTTTTCAACTCCCAACTATTATAACATGGGGTTGAAAAAACAACCAGAATTTCTACAGAGAGTTTCAAGTTGCAGAATCAACTCAGAGTTCTGAGATTGGCCGTGTGAATTAGTATATTCTAAAACAATTCCAGAATGGGCTCCTGTTCCAACACGAATGCGAAATTGAGTGTTGGAATTGCCTTCTGACAGGAATATTAGACGACATTTTCACTATTTCATTCAAATTTTGTGAAATACTCTCGACAATCATTGAAAAATTCAGATAAGTGACTTCCAACATGAGTGCGAAATTTGAAAAATAGCGATGAAGGAGCGAGCTGTAATGAGTTTCATTATAGCATTACTTCCAGTACTGTGAAGAACTGAAATAGAGAAATCACAATCATCTTTCAAATCTACTCAAGCTGTGAGTAAAAATTTTTTCACATTCAGTTTTCTCCGAGAGAGCATTTTTGATGTTATAATTTCATGAATATTTGAATTATTATGGAATAATTTATGAAAGTGGTTGTTTATTTCAACTTTATGTAAATATCGTTGGAAGTTTAGAAAATAGTGGTACTTGTACCACTTATGGTTCATTGAAATTTTTTAAAAGTTTCTATCTGAATTCACCCATGAAGAAGAAAAGAATTAATGTTCCCCCTCCCTTGATTTGTTGGTCATCAGCGAGGAAGAGCACTTGATAACTGATTGGCACACCAAACCATCAAGCGTCAACAGATGTATCAACTATTACAGTAACCACAGCATGCAACAAAAAAACAACATAATGGACAAACTCATAAGAAGATCATTGAAACTTAGCGACACGAAATTCCACAAATCCAACCTGAAAAAGGTGAGAAATATCTTGAACCAAAAAAACTACCTGACATATACCATAAATAGAGCGATAAGGAAGCATACAACCAATACCACCAATTATAACCCAGACAACCTCAGAGATGCGACCTCATATTTCAAGTTCCCGTACCTACCACGCCTTTCTAACAACATTTCCAGACTATTTATGGAAACCTAAAAGTGGATGCGCCTACTACAACTTAGAGATCACCGAAATATTCTTCAGCCAACTAAAACAGAGGACACCCCAGGCTTCTGAATCCGAGGTTATCTATAAAACCCCATATCAAGGATGTGACAAATACTATATAGGCCAGACACATCAATATCTAACGGAAAGAATGAAACAACATAAGAGAGACTCCGAGAACGTTGCAAACTACAACAAGGCAACACTAACACTACACCAGATAACCACTGGCCACAAATTAAATTTCGAGGTCGTGAAGATTATAGACAGAGAGAGAAACGGATATAGAAGGAACATAAGCGAGATGATTCAAATAAAAAAACAACACAGTGAATCACCGAGAAGACGAACAACACCTCAGCCTCATATATTATAGCATCATAGCAACCTGATCAACGATTAATCGATAAATTAATCGTGGAACCTTGATCACACCCGCCATCTCAGAATTGGTTCGTTGATGCTCAAAATCAAATAGCCCGGTACCCCTGTAAACTCAAATTAGCTGAACTCGATAGGAATACCGACGATATTAGATGTCACGAACTCATATCATATGCCCTCTTATCAATGTACACAAATTCGATTTTATTATTGAATTGAGGATATTGTTTAAAAACTAGGTTAATCTTTTTGTCAATTGTAAAATAGATTTTAAATTCAATACTTTTAATTTTGAGTAATTTCGATTCCAGCCTTGAAACAGAAACGTTTCGAAACGTCGGCGTTGTTTTAAGAACATTAAATGAAAACAGTCCAAAAAATCCCAATATCTACTTTATTTACTTCCATAATGGACGATAACCGAAGAATATTTTCTATCTGAGTAATTTGGTTATATATATTGTCGGTTTCAAAACGTCTTCTGACGTTGTCCGATGCCTAATTTCCACGCCAGACGATCATTGCATTGATCTTCAGAAATGTTTCTCTCATTCATGGCCCTCGATATTTCTTCCTTCCAATTCTTCCTTGGTCTCCCTCTCTTTCCTCTTCCTGTCGGTATCCACTCCATATCTCTTAGGTATTCTTGTAGTCGGCATTCTCTGGAGGTGTCCGTACCAAATCAGTTGTTTTCTTTCGATGTCTGTTGTCAGAGAACCCTCTATACCCATTCGGAGCTTCACTTCTTCATTCCTAATTCTGTCTCTCCGAGATATTCCTAAGGATCTCCTGAAAACGTCCAATTCTACTGCTTCCAGTTTCTTCCTGTTTTTTGCTGTTACCCTCCAAGTCTCGGCCCCATATAAAAGGCTGTTTTTAATGAGTGTTTCATAAATGTTATATTTTCGTTTCTTTCCTATCTGTTGGGACCAGAATATTCCATTGAGGCAACCAATCGTTCTTCTAGCCTGTGTTATCCTTTTTTTTTATTTCCTTATTGTCCTTTCCTGTACTCTCAAATATAACTCCCAGATAGGTGTATTCGTTACATGCTGTGATTGTCTCATTATTTTCTAGTTGAATATCCGAGAGGGCAGTTCCTATGGGAAGATATTTCGTCTTCTGTATATTTATTTCTAGACCCATTTCCGGTACTCCTCTTGCAATTTTCTGGCCATATATTGTATATCGTCTTTGTCATTGGCCATGATGACCTGGTCATCTGCAAATTGAAGTGTAAACAGACACATCTCACCAGATCTACTCCCATTCCTCTGCACTTACGTTTCCATTGATTAAGTGCTTTTGCAATATAAATCTTAAACAGGGTTGGTGATATGCAGACAGAAATTCAAAACTGAAAAATTCATCCTTCCAAGGGCTATGACTCAGACAAGGATGAGAATTGAGAAAAGTGTCCTATAGCAAACCAGTTTCATTTTTGACCACGGAATTATCTCCTAAAATCTTTTGGTATTGCTTTTTAGCACCCCGTATATACAGGGTGTCCCAAATTGACGTTTCTGCGGAATAAGACTTATTTAGAATCTGAAAATTGGGATTCTATATTCTCTGCTGAGCGAAAATGTGCTTAAAGCTGAGCAATTTCAGGGATGAAAATAAATTTATCGACTAAAATGTTTCTGCAATATTCTCGTTTCTGATGTTATCGAAAATTCAATTGTAAATTTTTCGATATTCGAATCGTTGGATTCATCCCAACAGTTTTCGCGATGTAGAAAAAAAATGTATGAAGAAGGTAATATGCGTAATTCACATTGCATTCGATATTCTTATACTCAATGTCTTGAGCATGAAACGTTATATCATTTTCGAAGAAGAAGAATCTAATGATATTCCGCATTTTCTGAATTTTAGAAAGCATCATCCCAAGGTGTTTGAAATATTTCGTCGAATTTGAGATCAGAATTTGCTCAGAACATTTGTTTTTCAACTTAGAACTCTATTTGAGTTAGATTCTACGGAAAAAAATAATGATAGTGTTTCAACATTTTCATGCTCCTCAATTCAATAATTTCTAAGGTATTCAGGATTATTCATATTATAAAAATGATCTACCGTACGTAGAGTCAAATTCATGAATTTTGTTGTGTAACAATAATCTCTGTTGATAGATGATGAATTACCCCAGAAATTCACTAGTGATAGATATGGGTGATCAGTAGTTGCTATAAATCTCTTTTGATTTCATATAATAAATTCTAGATATTTTTATGGCGAATTCCACTTTTTACGTTCTGAAAGTGTAACACCGCTTTAAAAAATTTGAACGTATTTCCGTAATATTATGACATGATGTATTTTTCGTTGAAGTATGGCAGATTCTACTTATAATTTTCTGTAACATTCTTCATGTACATGAAAAAAATCAAGAATCTCATCGTTAAAATATCGAGGAATCATTTTGTTAAGGCCAATGATGGGTAGTTGATAGTTTAAGAGGGGTTACAGTTCACTGCAACCTGATGGTCTATTGTGCCCCCTGACAAAGCTTTACAGCTCGCCTTCCAGTCCCAGAGATCTTATGAAATCAAATATCTCGGCTTCGGTGAGGCTAATTCTTCACTCCTACAGGTCTCTTGACCAAAGCATTATTTCCTTTGGCTTACAATGCCAAAGCATTCTGTGACTAGGTTAATAGGAGTTTCTTCCTCCTCCCCACCGAATCTACACTCGTCAGTATCCGATACGCTCATTCTTAGCAAGTGCTTTCTGAGGCGACAATGCCCTGTAAGAAAGCCAGTGAGAAGGTGTAGTTGGTTCTTACTGAGATCCAAATATCTATTGGATCTTGCAGTTTCAAAATTCCGAAGGAAATTTTTGGAGTGATCCAACCCTTTGAGATTCTCCCAGAGTATTTCTCTTTCACTTTTCTCCTTCTCCAGAAACTCCTTCTTATAAGTACATTTTTCTATACCACAAAATGGTTCTGGGCCAGTGAGTGGTTTCCGATCACCCTCTCTGGCAAGTTAATTGGCCTCTTCGTTCCCCGTGATGCCCGAATGACCGAGAACCCAGATTAAAGAGACCTTATTTTTCTTGCCTACCTCATTGAGTTGCTCCGGCATTTCCATGTCGACTTTGAGGCGATGACATAAGAGTTCAGTGCTTTAATAGCAGCTTGACCATCCGAGTGAATAGCTATGTCGCAATTCTGATCTGACATCTTTCGATTGCTGATATTTCTGCTTGCAGAATACTCACACAGGAGTGCACACTTGGCTTTAGCCCCGTGAACCCAAGCGCCAGCTTCCGGGTTTGTTTTAGAACCATCTGTATACCATTTAACAGTATTTATAACCACTATGATTTTCAATAAATTATAACTGGGATACTTTTCCTCAAAAGAAATTCAGTGCAGGTGCAGCAGCTGCGTCCAGTAATCACGTCAGATCCGCCGTGATTGCCGAACGCAGCCATAATCAAATTTGACATTTTCCTCTTAATGGCTGATTTTTCGTCTCGTGTCGCCACTGTTTTGAATGAAGTCACTGTAATCATCTCTAGTGAATAGTATATTCTAAAACAAGTTGCAGAATGAGCTCCTATTCCAACACGAATGCGAAATTCGAAAACGAGCAATGAAGGAGCGAGTTTTCGAAAGCATGTGTGTTGGAAATGCCTTCTGCAACGAGTATTAGACGATATTTTCTCTATTTCAGTAAAGTTTTGTGGAAAACTCTAGAAATTCAGATAAAAATTCAGATTAGCGACTTTTGTATTGTATCTTGGCAGTTGGTGTCACTAACGGAATTTAACAGATTGCGGAATTTGAATTGATTTGATTCGAAAATTGAGTGAATCGGAGGTCAGTACTGACAACCACAAAACGAAAAATATGACTGAAACCAATGCTTTAATGAGTTTTATTACAGCACTACTTTTAGTACTCTAATGAACTCATTATGATACTGAAATAGAGAAATAACTTTATTGAACTAAAAGTTCCACAACATGAAAACTGAATTATCACTAAATGAAAATATTCAAGGGTCCCTCACTTGAGATTCTGTTAAATTTTAGCGACCATCGCCTTTAAGAGACGCTTAGTTAAGTAATCATTTTAAGGGGAATTGGTGCAAATGGGCCTTAGACAAATTGAAAACTGTCATTGTAGTAGCCACGAGGAGAAAGAGGACGTTTTCACAAAGTATGAGAAAAATCATCTAACCTCTTCAAATTGAAGTTGAGAGTGACTGAGTGAAATCAATTCTACTCTACCGAAACCATATTTTTCAACTACGGTCATTGTAATTCTTCGACAAGATTGCTATCTGAACGTGTCT
Organism: Hippodamia convergens; assembly: GCA_038502775.1. Lineage (NCBI taxonomy): Eukaryota > Metazoa > Arthropoda > Insecta > Coleoptera > Coccinellidae > Hippodamia > Hippodamia convergens. Next base: position 21,224,605 of record CM076610.1, read on the forward strand.
GTCATTCCAAGAACAACATTTATTTATTCAGTCCGTTACTCCCCTGAATCTACAGAATCCCACATCTATAATGAAAATTGAACGATGAAAATTGGATTTTCAACTGATTTGCAGTGTGTTGTCGGGCTGTTCACACGAGCTGAATTCAAATTCGTCTCCCATGTCGCATGAATATTTCTCCATTTTACCTTCTATTGACATTCGAATTAACCGAATTGGATGAGGTTAATCGGCGCTCCCATTGGTAACCGGGCATATGAAGAGGTCGGGGTTCATCCGGTGCTTCAATTTCATTTGTTGATTCAATTCAGGCGAGAGATACGAAATGATCTCGAGTTCTTATACGTTCTTGATCCGAGATAAAAAACGTTGACTTGGTTTTTTCACAGCTATCGTTCCATTAATTCATTTCAATAGGGCAATTTCGTCGAACTAAATAAATAAAAATACACTGTTTCTAGGGTGTCGATTGCCAATAAATTCTCAACATTATATTCGATGCCAACAAACGGTTTTGAATTCTCACAGGAAAAACGAAATTTGAACTATTCCTGATATATTCATCTGACGTGAACTGCCTCTATTTCCAAGTTCATTCCATAACTTTTCTGTTAAATCTTTCGATTATTGATCTAGGAACATCATGGAGTGATATTGTGAAGTTAATCATCTCCGAATTGCCTAGGATAGCCTACTCATGTGTAGTAAACATGGAGATGTAACTGAAAAACATTGCACGGTATATACGTCATGACTTACATGACTGAGAGGCCAACGGTCAGTTATGGTACAATAGTCAGGAATGCCTAGCCAAGTCAGACCAGCATTAGAAAAAACCCCTTATAGAATTGGTTGAACATTCTCGAACTATCCGATCTGAAGACTACCAACCAGTTGAATGATGTGTCGTGTATTCAGAATCTCAATTATTTTTCATTATTTTACTGACCATCCTTCTGTTCTGACCATCCAGCCAAGACTTTGAACTAGGTTTGAATTTTCTTCAAATTCTCAATTTTTCGAACGGATCCTAAATGATATCATAGAATTTTTCGCTAGAAAGGTATGACAATTTCGACGAATACTCATTAAACATTTGTGTTGCTAATTATGATGTTCTTCAGTCGACGTATATTTTTATTTGGACTAAATGATGATTATCACCTCAGATGACGTAATAAAGAAGTTTGAAGGCTTAATAGTGTCTCACATCTTGGACTTCTGCTATATCGAAATAATGTAGACTAAAACAAGCTTGATTGTATATAAGCTAAACTCTTTCGAATGTTGCTCCAATGCTCACTTAACTCATTGGCTATTTCCTGTCATCGTGCATTCTGCCTTTATCAGATGTTTTAATAATTAATTACTTTCATACATTCCTAGGTTATTATAAAGTTTAATGCCCCGTCACCGATTTTGAAAATATTTCGCACAGTGAATCTATAGGACTTCCTGATACTACAGTCTCAATTACAGCTCTGGGGAGGCAGTAATTTTCGAGAAAAAAAATGAATGAAACTGATAAATATACTCCATTTACCTCGGATACAGCTCTGATATAGTCTTATATATAGTCTATATAGATTTTTAACAAGGTTAGGTTAGGTTCATTTTCCCTACCAAAAGTTAAAAAAAATTAAAAAAAAATTTCATAAAAAGATAAAACATCGATCCGCATTCAGGTTAGGTTAAGTTAGGTTAGGTTAGGTTCATTTTCCCGAGCTCAAGATCACAAAAAAAAAATACAAAAAAAAATCCAAAAAAAAATACAAGTGGGCAGTAAACTTTATAATTACCCATTCCTATACCGCTTTTGGTCTTCATTAAGGTACTATGAATACAGATGATCATGTTGTCTTGATTACCGTTAATCATTTCAATGGCCACTTCACAGAACTAGATTCGGCAATCGAGATCATTCTCATTCAGTTCCTGAACCAATCGTGTGTTACATTATGTTGTCTCAGGATTCTCATGATTGTTGTGCGTAAAAAACTAGATACATCGGACAATTTCGTAGTACTCAAGGACGGATCCATCGCTACATGACCTAAAAGTAAGCCTAAAACCGAGCCTAATGGTGCATTTACACGGGGACAATCGACAAGCCATTCCATTAAGACATTCCATGAAAAGCGTCGTTCCTTTACACGTAGGACTATTAACAAGCCATTCCAATGGGAGGTGCCAAACTTGCGTCATTCATGTAGACAATTTCTATCAGAATATAATGAAAAGATATATTTTTTGAGGAAAGTGAGCAAAGTTGTTTAGCGATCGATATACTCAAATCAGAGCGTTCATTGAAAAACCCACCTATTTTCTCGTTAAGAAAAGGAATAGATGTTTTCGAGGAATACACAATTTTTAAAAGAAGATAGATTATACCTGGATATCCGGAAGGTCTTCTTTGGGTCAATAAAGACAAATATCGAGATAATTAGAAGTAGAGGATCTTGAGGAGTATAGAGCAAAACACAACTCTATGCGACACCGCCGGCGTTAGCTGGAACTAAGCCCGAAACGAGTATCGTTTTGACAGTTAGTACGTGAAAGCTGGGTTTATTTGTTTATTTTTACGTTTTTATTGCGATAAAAAGATATGCCTAAGGAAAAAACCGTGAAAAACACTAATTGTTGTGTTTATGGATGTAATTCTAAAAAATCTAGGAATCCTGGAGCCCATTTTCGTGGTGAAAATCAAAATGTTTACTTTACCAATAAACTAGAAATCGTAGAGGAAATTAAAAGACGCAAATCGTGGGAGCATGTTTCGATAATGGAAAAACTTGTATCTAAACATATTAGAGTATGCTTACAGCATTTCCGACCAGAAGATTGTGAAATCAAAACAAGCAAGAGTGGAAACTGATGTCAATTGAAAACAATGCTTCATATGTTTTGAATTATTTCAGAAACTCTCACTATGAAAACATTTCTGTTACTGGAGACGAAAGCTGTACCTTCACTAAACCTACCACAGAAAGCAGTTCAAGTCAAGTCATTTTAAATTTTTGTTCATATCGTTCTTGTACAAAATTTTCATTCTTATCAAAATGAATTACTTTGAGTCTACTTGATATTTTTGAATATATAGAAGTTTCAACAATTCAAGAAGCCTAGTTGAAAGTGCTGAATTCAATCCATATGATAATGTGTGAGTTTAAGTGATTCTCTCGATGGTTGCAAAATTGAACTTATGTTCAGCAGTGATCAAATCTACATGTGGAATTTCCAATAAATTCCGAGAATTGGCAATTTTAAACAATACATCATACATATATGTATCAATTTAATATTAATATTAAAAGTAGCTTGATAATATTGACGTTCATTTAGCAATAGAAAAGGTGCAATCAATCAATAGATGAGTTGAATTATTTTATTTTATTATAACTGCAGACTGAGACACAAGTGAGATGCAATAAAGGAATAATACATTAAAATCTAGCGTAATGAATTCTTCAACATGATTAATCAAGGATCACGTCATGTTCTGCATACATGCAGTTCTCTGATGAATGTCCATTTTTATTCAAAATTTATCACCCATTTTCTATTCATAGATTTTTTCCCTTCCTAAAAAGAAAAAAAAAATTAGTAGCTTCTATTAAATGAATATATTTTTCATGCTGATGTTCATTTACATTACAATTTTACCTTCAAAATCAGTAGAATTGTCAAAATATTTTGTAGTAAGTACAACCTTGTAGAATAGCAGGGCTAAAATATGCTTGCAAATTCCAGACAATCTTGCTTAGTATCTGTATATAATCTTGTCAACCTTCACACCATCATTTTTATAAGACATCATTTCCTCAATATGATGAGATTGTCCTTCTAGAATTCCAATGTTTTGATTTGAAATAATTTTTTCCCACATAGAATCAACACTTGCTCACCCTCTACACAGCATCTGTGAGCATGCAAATATTGGAAAATTTCCTATAACTAGAGGAACTTTTGGTAAACATCTTGCCAGATGAACTGAAAAGCATTCAAAATTGAATAGAGCTCTCCTCAACATTTTACATAAAATATAAACAAAAAGCACAATATTACCTATACTTGCACTTACAATATAATCCACAGGATCCACAATCAAGGAAACAACTTCGATCACTGATAGCCAATAAACGTTTGAACTAAAAAATCCCATAAATACAAATAGAAATCTAATGTAAACACGAAACAATACTCGTTTCGGTAAACAGCTGATCGGCGAATGCAGCGACACCATCGGTAATTATTTTGTGCAATAGGCTTTGTATGAGAATGTCTCCGAAAATGGTGCGACCTCAACTTGAATCTACCATACAAAAATTGAACAATGAATTATATTTTCTGCAGGAAATATTTCCGATATTTTGAGCGTAAATCATTTTCTTTCGATTGAAATATATTACAGGAGGATTCTACATTTTGCTGAAAATTTTCTCTCATTCTCTGGAACAATTTTTTTAATTAAAAAAAGGGAAGAGCCTCTGCGTGAACTCGTGTACCAATTGGTCCGGGGCCAAAACCTCCAAAAAAATTGTTGCCAAAACAATGAAACAGGAAATAACACTTCAAATTATTGAACTTTGTTACGTTTCGGGTTCTATATTAAACTCCTTCATCAGACAAATTAGTATTGAGAACACAGTTTTTTGACTTTTGTTTATCATTCAAAGGTTTAATTTTTGTTAGTAAAGATCTTGAATCATTTTGTGATTTTGAGAACAGTTCAGAAAAATGAAAAGAATTGGTTTCAAATTCAACATACACAGAGTTCCCAAAACACAAAATGATTTCATGATGAAATCTGAACTTTTTAATGAGAAACAAAAGTCCACAAAATTTTTTTACGAAGGAGAAACATAAAGTCTTTTAAAGATATCAACATAAAAATAGAGATATTGGTTAGTCGCGAATTGAAGGTCATGAGTGTTCCAATACCGAATATCACATGATGGATTGGAATATGTAACACAAAATTCGGTTGGAGGAACCTGATTATTATAAAAAAAAATTAAGGAGTCATATATGGGTTAATTTATTGGGAAAAGACCGAGGAAATAACTGACTCCGGGAAATTTCGAGATGAAATAAAAAATGTAACCATGTATAGACATGTTTTGACCCTATACATATAAGTGCACGAGTTTACACAGGGGCCCTTCTTCTATTATAAAAATGTTTTTCTCATTGATTTTGTTCCAGAGATAGGAGAGAAAATTTTGAAGATGTTTCAGAAAAATGCTGAAATATTAATTTCATTCGATGGATTTGTTCGAAAAAGTTTCCGAAGTAGTTAATGTATCAACAAACATCTTATGAAAATCCCAAAATCAGCATGGAGAAAAAAACAAATTTGCATGTTGAGCGCCTATTGAAGCTGCTTTTGTTGCAATCGCTTGATAAAAATTTTTGAAACAATTTTCTCATGAGTAATTTTCATTACAAATATTCTGCAATTTTTTAGAATTATTTAATGCTATTTTCAAAAGATGATTCATGACATCAATATTTTTTAGATATCAACTAGGATGTTTACTATCGATATCACAACACTAGGGTATAAACGTTGAGATGCACATCAAAATAACCAATTCATCGTACCGAGGGTGGGGGAAGGCATTGGAGCCAATCGTTCTAATTCAATGGATTGTCTTCATTGACAGGTGAAGACCTTCTCTTTCAATGGATTGTCTCTATTCACACAACGCTATTCCACTAAGCCAATTAAATTTCTCTGTGAAATGGCTTATCAATAGGCTTCCTGTACTGGATTGTCCCCATGAATTGATCAAGACAATCCATTCTCTCCATTCACACAATGCCAGTCCACGAAGACTATTGGCTTATCAATTGTCCCCGTGTGAATGCTCCATAAAAAACACGGTCCTCGCTTCGTCTCTTCAATACGCCCTGTTTTTGTTTCAACTGATCTAGTTGCGTCAAATTTGGCAACCAGTTTTACAATACAAGTTCTGGATACATTTTTTTTATTATGTCGTTCGTTAAATGAAATTCCATCTTTCACAATATTCGCTTTTATTTCATTATCGATATTCTGATGCGAAATTTTAGGGACAGATAGGATTCGCACAAGGCCGAACTTTCTTACATGTTATTAGTTCATTCTGATCTAACCGTTTTCTTCAGTAACGTTCACAGTGATTGTTTGAAACTATTGCACACAACTTAGTATGGAGTGACCATTTCAATGCCGAACGAAACTATAATTCGAATATTGTATTCAAATACTGTTGTTGTTTCAAATGCAATTTTCGAACCATCCATGCCGTTTCCGTTTGCTCCATTCATAAATTTCTTCGGACCAGCAACCGTAGATTCCCGTACATAAATCTGCGACAGGCGTTCCAAAAGTTGTTGATTTCATAGCGTAAGTAATTATTCATAGGTCTCTGAATCACGTCGCGATTTCGCTCGTTAATTCAACAAACTCATGAATTCGCAATTAACAAACCAAAGAAATTCTCAAAAAGTTGGGACAATGGAGTCATTGTGCTCTCGACAAATAATTTGGTGGAGGGGTTGATGAGGGAGATTTTAATGAAGTCACTGAATTTTGGATTCAAGGCGAATATTGAGAATGAGCGATTACGAATAACAATGGTCAGTCGAATGGTCAGTAGATATTGGCGAGTAAAAGAAGACTTCAGAAAACAGAATGAGCTAATTCTAAGTTCTGAGCAAAAACTCAGTTTATCTAGGGAACTTATTGATGATTCGACCATAAACTCTTCACTGGATCATGTACTCGAAACGTTATATCTCGGTTGTAGCGTGATATTTTTAAAATTTATTCATCTGAAACTATCAAGACCAAGCATTTAATTTAAAAATTTTTCTGAATAATATTCCTTAGAACATATTCAAAACTTTGAGTTTTTTCGTCTGTCAACATTTATGGGGGAAGGGTGAACTCATAATTTTTTTTCTGATATCAGATATTTATAATGGGTATATGAGAATTTCTCTTCCAAAAATCTTGTAATATTGAACTAATAAAGAATTCAAACAAGGGACTCATTGACAAGGGTTTGCACTTCGTAGCTAATTGCGTTAGCGATTGTATTCTGGAAAAAGTTCTTCTGATTTAATTTCTTGCAAGTAGATTTCCAGCAATCAGAATTCAACGTTTTTTCTTAGAGTTTCTAATAGATGTTTTTAGTTTTCAGTAAGAAATTTCAGTAAAAAAACTCAGTTGAAATTGAACTCTATATTTGCTCATTAAAACTTCAGAATTTCAAATTCCGGTCTTTCGGAATAGGCTCAACAGATCATCTATACATTGACACAAATAAACAAACAGACAGACATGCATCCATTGAAATATATTGTGGGGCATTTCTGCCTTTCTGCTATGATTTGAAAATGTTGGTTATTGTTTTGGGTATTAGAGAATCGAAGAGAATTAGTTTAAAATTTCACAAGAAAGGACTCTTGGAATAGAAATTAGCTAATCTATTTCTGAGTGATTCAAGGAAAATAATCACAAATAATTAACAAAAAAATCAATTCTGATACGATTGCATTACAAATAAAAAGTACTCTATAAGAAGTAGAAACTTCGAATGGAACAACTGAAATAATATTGACTGCTGCTTCACTAAGTGATGAGTTGGTTCGAGAACTGAATGTCCTGTAAGCTCAAACGCAATATGAACACAATCGTAAACAATGTCTCCTCTTCACCGTATACGCCGTACAGCCATAGTAAGCGCTGAATTTATCTTAATTCAGATCAATTTTATATGGTGATAACCTCTTAACTAGTAGTCCAGATAAATTCAAGTAGAAGACAAAGTTCATTTACATTAAACACTGAAAGCGAGAAAAGTAACAATTTTCAAGGAAATTTAGTGAATAATATGAACTGTGAAAAGGTTATCCAATTCACCTGTATTTATGGCTCACTGTTTCAGAAATAATCCAGGATATAATGGCTTACATAAAAAGATATTTTAATTATACGCTGTCACAAACAAATACATGATTTATAATCTTCGTGTAACTTCTGCTGTTTAGACCTAAAAAGCTCTGAAAGAGTGGTAATTTTTTTTCGTTTTATCGTTATATTCCATGTTATATTATTGTCAAATTTCACAAAAAATTTATAAGTTGCTCATGTATTATTCTGATTAGCTATATTACTGACACAACTGTGAAGTTTCGTCTCAACCAATTCAGTAGTTTCTACATGAAAGAGGAACAATCATCCTCACACACCCACATCCTCACAGTCGCAGATATTCAAATCGCGGATATTGAACATTTAAAACCACACTATTCAATTGGCAAGTACCATAGTTTTATGGTGTGGATAGAGCGTCGTAAACGAAGCGTTAATCTACTTGAAACTTCATTCTGAAAGGATCCCGATGTAATCTGACGGTTATCCAAAGGAATATCAATATTAAGTTAAATCGCTGAACGAAATCCGAGACGAAATCGTCATAAGATAGTATTATTCAGAATCGAGTTCAGAATACTCGAAATAACTTCAAGGAACTCAGGCTATCGACATCGAATAACTAAATTAGTGAATATATGCTATATGCTCCCATTGAATATAAATAATGAAATCTATGATTTCTTCCATACAGGCTGATCCACGGTCGATGGTACGTTAGACGTTCACGGAGAACAGAAAGCAAGAATTCATTGAAAATTTGGTTTTTTAGATAAGAACAGATGCTCTATCGAACTAGAATATTTCCAGTGCTGCGGTGTTGCCGCTAATGTCGAAAAGTAGTAACTACTTTGTTGCACTTTTCTTTTCATCGTAGTAACAGGATTATTTTGGTATCACTTTCCATACTCATCTCCAGCGGTTTCTGAGTAATTGAATGATTTCCTCTATTTTTATACAAAACATAGCTTGAGTTAAACGTCTATATCTTCCATACTATAAATCTTAGGAAGCTGTAATTCCGGATACAGAATGCCAAGATCTCATGCATCATGCACTTGAATACGCTCCTTATTATTGAAAATTCGATTCGATGGTTCATCGGGACACTCAAAAACGGTTGAAAGTGCATTTTTTTAATGGAAAGTCATGTTCATTTTGAGAAATACTGAAAGAGAATTGAATTTCCTTTCAAATGATATCCCATATTCTTATATCCGCTGAACTAAAATTCTATAGTTGCGCAAGTTTTATAGCTGCGAACATCCTGAAACTGCTAACCAAAACAAGCCTCAAAATGAGCGGTTCATACGTACTAACCTTAGTGTACTGCTACGTTTGCTGAAAATGATTATGCGCTAAGAACTGCCAAATAATGAATGAATTTTAATATGTTCATATCTCGAACGATTCGACGGTTCTAGCCAAAAAAATTTTTAATCTCTGATGCACGTACTTCTCAAAACCAAAACCTCTGAAAAGGTATTCATCGTACATAGCAATGGAATACCCTCATATGACGAAAAATGACATTATGCAGATTTGACAATTAGTTTGTTGATAATAGTATTTTCGCTCATTCTTGAAATATGTAAAATGAAATACCCTCGGAAATACTTATTCATATCAGATTCTGATGAATTATTTTATTCTCTATCGGCAATGTGACCAAATAACAGCAAAAACATGCTGAAGGTTCATTGAAATGTTTTCCGATGAACGTGCGAAACTAAAAAAATTCAGCTCAAAGTAGATATAGGAAGATGATATATCATTTGAAAGGAAATTCAATTCTCTTTCAGTCATTCTCAAAATATACGGAGCATTCTATTTAAAACAATGCATTTCGTATGTCTCGATAAACCATCGAATTTTGAATTACCCTGTATAATAAGAAGCGTATTCACTTTTTTCAATGCAATTCCAAGAGCAATAAGTAGCGTGCTATGTTTCTTACCAAAAGGTTTTTTAGGTGAGCTACAAGGGTGAGCTTTAACCTTGGCCATAACATAAAGTTAGGTTTTTTCTCATGGAAACAAGAGTTTGAGATGATGTAGAAAGAATCTCGGAAAGAATAATCTTTTTATTCCGTTTCGAACATATATAACCCATTAGAGAGAGTCAGCCATGCAAAACAGTTCAGCCCCATATTTTTATGAGTATGCTCTAGAAAATGCTCCGACAGGTTAATCTTTTGACACCAAATAGATATTGTTCAGTATATTCATGAATTGCAAAAACCTTTGCAATTATGTGTGTCACTAGGACCCAATCGAGATTCAACAATCTTGAAGTCATTGCCGCCCCGATTAGGGGTATGATCATAGACCTCTGACCTCCCTGTCAGAAGATTAACTTGTCTAAGCATTTTCTAGAGCTCACTTACGATAATATTGGTCAGTAGCTACTTTTTTACGTGGGTCACTACGTATGATGCGTCATATTCAAGTATTGTTTCAGTAAGAAAAAACACAACATCGAAATATATCTCAGCAGGAAAACCTCTTGGAAAAAAAAGTACGATACTGAATTGCTCTGAAAAAAGTGTCTGATAATGTTGTCATTTCAAAATCCTAGGACAAACAGAAACGAATGATCAAAGTTGAAATCGCGTAAATTTAAAATTTTGTCTATAACTCAAAAACAAAAGAAGGTAGAAGAATGCAGTTGATGACAATATAAGTTTCTCTAAAAAAGACGAACATAATGTGTCATCCATTTTTTTTCAATCTCTTTCGGTTAAAAAGTTGTAGTTCAGGTAAAACCAAGTTTGCCCACCCTGTATGAACAATATGAAAATGAGAATTTTATGGCTTCTTGAGAAAAAAACATATCAGAAATTTTGCTCTTCAATATCTTGAAGAGAGACTAGTGATTTTATTCAAAGTTTCAAGGAATATCTCTTGAAAATTCGATCATGGATATATTTCGAGGAGTCATGGAACAATCATTTCCGAGCTCTTACAGAGAATATCACGTGACGTCAAAATATTTTGGTGCCATGAATATGAATTGAGAATGATCGAAACGGTTCACGGTGAAAATATCTCAATTTCAATTTGAATTGGTGCTATGAGTATCAATCTGGAAAAACAGAAATGATTTCAATGGTTTTTCAGGCATTTGTAGGAACACTTGCATTTTGATGGGATCAATGTCATCACTCACCTTTTGATTTCACACTTCTTATTCCAACTTTCTCATCAGAGTCTAAAATCGAACTAGTTATTCACTCAACTCGCGCAGACTTAACTAACACAGCAAAGTTACAACATTACATCAAACTACATAATCCAACACAATCACATATAGCTAAAACAACAATTATTAGACCTATGATGCGTGAAACCGAATCTTCTGTCAATCCGCGAAAACACCGGTGGAAAACCACGCGCTCTGCTGAATTCGTCGCGCTCCGGAAAATCCCGCTCGTAGCAAACTTTTCGCAGCATCCGCAAGATGCTGCCGACTGGCAGGACCAAGTGAAAGCCCGGTTGAACACACATGCATCCCCGAAGAAGCGCTTGCGCCCCCATTTTCGTGGCTCTTTGACCTGTTTAATGTGACATTGCCGTAGCTTCATCTTCTGGACCTTTCCGAAGTTTTTCGTGTCGCATTTGGGACGTTTACTGGAATAAATATGGAACTGCATTAGGCTGAAAATACGGTTACCTGGAGAACCTATATCAATATGTAAAGGTTAGACCCAATCTGAACCTTTTTCATGAAATGAAAAGTGTTCCCCACGTTCATACTTTATACTTGGACAGAAAGATGGACCTGTGATACCTAAGGAAGTTCCTGAGAAAATACTTGAAGTGGAGAAAATTGGTATATTGAACTTTGTTTGTACCTATTCAAGAACTACGTTCAACCAATTAATGTCTTCACGAATTCATAAAAAAACATTCACAAAAGCGGCAAAGACCTCTGACACAGTCAATAGGAAAAATGTTATTAAAAAACAGAAACAACCCCAACATTTTTTTAATAGGACCGAGATGTCTAGCGATACTCATGCCCTCTACGAAACTCAGTTAAAAAATTCAGAATCGGTTTTTAATTGTTCTAAAATTCTTCAGGGTTTTCTCTCCCAGAAAAAAAATCAGAAGAAATTAGAGACCTCTCATGATATATTTCAATCGACATCGGTTCACTATTTACCAACTAATGAAATATTGAACTGACCTTTGGAAAGTGATGTTGAACAGACAGGTAGACCGACCATCATCACAAAAAAAGATTTGTTTAGACGATATCGTTCCAGAAAATCACCTAGGGGTGGCAACAACCACCAATTTTGATAGGGAATAAGTGGTGGAAATGTTTTTTTTTGAAAAATTTTCGTTCTTTGAACATTCAATTTTTCAAATTCGGTAATTTTTGGGTGAGCAATTTGATATTAAACATTATCAGAAGCGTTACTCATGAAGAAATCCAATATACATTCAAATAATGAAAAAATATGTTAACATGTTTTTCTGCATTTTTTCTATCGTTTCTTACTGATCTGGCGTATTCGAATATATTCGGCTTCAGTTTAGATAACTCTTTTGATGATGGTAAATATCAAATTGAGTGAAAAAATTCTCCGAATTTGAAAATTTAAACTGCGATGTTTCGAGAACCAAAATATAACTTTTTAACTAAAACACATCTTTTTTTCTCTATTCTGTTGAAAGGAGGATGAGGGTTTTTGCCACCCTAAGGTGGGTTTTCGGATCCTCCAAAACTCTTAGGTCCTTGAGTCTGGCCGCTTCAACTGTCTGTTCAACATCACCTTCAAGTTCAATATTACATCATTTGGTGAACCAATTTTGAAAATTTGCCTTTGGACAAAATATAAATGACTTTCGGACTTACCTACACTCAACATCTCTTCCCTCTTCAGAAATGTTGGAGTTCGATGCCATCTTCGTGAGGCTAGTTTTTTTAAGAACGAAGTCAATATGGAAATTAGAACAGAAAATTGAGAATTGAATTCTGGAAAGTAAACGTCTCGAGCAGGAGTCGGAGCCTACACTGAACACTACTGGTTCTTCGAACTCGCACAAGCTCTAATAGAGCTACTGAGGTCTACTTCGGTACCTAGGGAGAAACAGGATAATAGATCCAATACAAACCAAAACAATCTCATGCCTTCCCAATTATTTTTACTTTGAAGACGATCAGATTTGTTTAACTAAAATAGAGGTATTTTATCTCATCATTCTGTTTGACAGTGTGATAATGATTTTGAGTTCAGACTTCTCAAGCAGTTATTTTGCTGATACAGTCCAGATGTTTTCATTTTTGAATAACTGTCGAAGATACTAAACTTCAGAAAGTTTTTTTACCAACTTCTTTTTTCCTTGAACCGTAAAAAGCTAAAGAATGAAACAAGACACCTCCTACAGGGTGGCCATTTGAAAACGAAACAGACGAGATTACAGACGAAATAAATTTTTTCGACAGAAATGCTCGGACAGGCCGATTTCTGTTTCGAGGGGGACAACTTAAGATGTAGGTTACGGATGCATAGCGCTTCAACCCTTGCTACTACAACCCTCACCCCCAATTTTCGAATAGGGAAGATGGGGTGAGTTGTTTTTTCATTTTATGCATTAGTTCTCGAAATATTCTTGACTAAGCATTTGAAAATGAAGTGGTGTTTTTCATGGCACTTGTAGTGTTTTTTTGTGAAAAACCTTTCAAATGAGGTATCACTCACCCTATCTTCCCTATTCAACAATTGGGGGTGAGGGTTGTAGTAGCAAGGGTTGAAGCGCTATGCGTCCGTAACCTACATCTTAAGTTGTCCCCCTCGAAATAGAAATCGACCTGTCCGAGCATTTCTCTCGAAAAAATTTATTTCGTCTGTAATCTCGTCTGTTTCGTTTTCAAATGGCCATCCTGTATTTCGAGAACTAATGCATAAAATGGAAAAAACAATTACTGTGCTGAAATCAGTATAAAAATACCTTTCAAATGAGGTATCACTCACCCCATCTTCCCTATACAAAAATTGGGGGTGAGGGTTGTAGTAGCAAGGGTTGAAGCGCTATGCGTCCGTAACCTACATCTTAAGTTGTCCCCTCGAAACAGAAATCGACTTGTCCGAGCATTTCTATCGAAAAAATTTATTTCGTCTGTAATCTCGTCTGTTTCGTTTTCAAATGGCCACACTGTATATGATGAATGTCTTATAATTTCTCAGATTTTTCGTTTAGAATGCATTTGCAGGTTTTTTGGTCCGATCAGTATGTGACATATTTCTATTTGACTTGCTTAGTTTATTGAAAGAGTTAGTGAAATTTCTGTGATATGAAGCGAAGTAACCTGCACTTGATGAGAGAATTTAAAACTTAGTATAAATTCTTAAATGAAGATTTTTTCTGGTTGTTATGTTGAACAAATATGGTCTATAACCCGAAGATATTCCCAAGCGTTCCTACAATTCGTTCGGGCGAAATATGAGAAAACAATCCATTGCTGTTCATTCATCAGAAAGCCCATCGTCTCGAGAATGAATTAACCTAGAACGTTCAACATCTATAAACGCTGGCACTTTTTTCATCGGTAGATCGTAACTATGCAAATAATTCATTATCAGCACGTGTGGAAATTTTTGGTCCTATTACCCTCTGAATTTCTTCGGCATGATCTCAAAGGCTGAGATTATTTTCAATATCAAAAGTAACTATCCCGGGCTGAAGATGGAAGCCATTGAACACAAAAACAACATGAACAAAAAAAACATAGCGCCTGGTTACCGACCTTAGAAAAAACAAAGATCAGCCTTTTTCCGCCATTAACCGGGGTGTAGATAATACTTCCGGTTCGAACACGTCAGTGTCAGAAATTCAGTGTTCGAGGTACAATCTTAGACCAAGAATCCACTGAAGATGCCTACAGCAGTTTTAGGCGAAACGTTAGTTGAACTTATTACTAATGGACCACGGCCAATAAGCCTGGAAAACTCTTTCAATATCAGAAAAATTCAATATCAGCATATGCGCTGTTTTATTTCGAACACATTGATATATGCAACAAATTTGGTCCTAACATAAGTTTGCGAGTTATAGATTCAAATTGATTGAAATCCGAGGTGTGCATACCGTGTAATAATGATTTTATTCGTTGCCATACAAGTGGTACAAAAAAGTAACTGTTTTAGGAAATGAATACAAAGAAGAAATTCAAATTTTTTGTACAAAGTATTTAGTAAGTTTATAATATAAATATGATATTTTCAGGTGCTCAAAAAGGACGACATACTCTTTGCAATATAGAGGGTGGTCTCCATAGTTCATTATACTTATCTCGGATCTCGCGTCGTATATTTCCTCACGGGTTGAAATTTCAATCTTTAATTGCAAACCTCTATTAGGACCAAATTTTTTGCAGCTCGCTATATCAGCTCGCTTAACCCATTAGCGCCTACGGTTGCCATATGGCAAAGCTTTCGGGGTGTTTTTCAAATGGTTCCCAGATGCGCAGATTTGTAGCTAGAAAGTTAGGGGTTGTTTCACCTACTTGATACACAAATGTACACTTGTTCCGCCTCCAGAAGTTGTGAAACTTTGAGTTCTTCGTAAATCGTGAAAAATATGGAACCTTAGTTCGTGTTAGTGAAATGATTTCTATTTGCGCCCTCATTTTGTGATGATTTTTTTTATATGAATCTTGAAACTTCAATTCATGATCCAAACATGCTGAACATAATCACAAAAATATTAGTAGGAACAATTTCCAGTTGATTTCGTGGGTTGGCAACCCTAGGCGCTTATACTCAGTGATAATGTGAAGGTATTCTCACGGTTTCTGCACTATATATTCTTAGGTGCCTAGTATTCCTTCAAAAGAACCAAATAACTTTGAGAAATATCGAAACCTGAACATGACTAGACGCGTTCATTCATACCACCTTCCAAAATGCTCACTCACTCTGACACAAAGAAATGTTGAATATATGTGCCTCTCACTATTCAATAAACTTCCAAAGAAACTCCAGTTGTTAACAGGCAGCATTAAATTCAAGAGAGAAACTCGAAAACTTCTGATAGACTTAGAACCTTACAAAATAGTGGATTACTTCAATCACAATTTTCTCATATAGAGCTGAAGACATATAAGTTGATATAGTTGTATTTTGCTATCATTTTTTCTCATATTTGACCTGTTTTTTTTTCGCAATGTGAATTCGATTATGAAAATAAATATATTATTATTTTTATTATTATAATGCTGACCGGATAGTTGTTTCATGGTTGCTAGACGTAGCTATACAAAAATAGCGGGATTTTGTACAATAAAACAGGAAGACCAAAAGTTTCGCAACTCGAATTCAAACGAGAAGTGGTCAACAGCTGTTTGAATAAGTATGGGGTAACACCGAAAGGACAAGGAAGGCGGTCATCTTCTAGTTCTTCTTCCAGAGATAGTCGAATTTTCAATTCCGTAAGATTCAATGAACTCAATCAGAGAGAAGAAAGTGCGCTGGACGTGGATGCAAGTCGATTATGAGAAAAACGCGATTTTGGACTTTGGATGGATTGATTTATTCCGTTTCATACCCCATGATATTTGTATTATGACAGTGTAAATATTTTACAAATGAATAAAATGTTTTGAAATTATTAAAGGGTCAGAAAAATGCATGTATCTTCTCAGTAAAATAGTATTTCCTCTAAAATGAAAATATTCCCGAACAGCCAATTTTGAAAAAACTAGAGGGCTTATAAAATTTTTATATTATTTTTCCGTCTCTACAGAGCGTTTTGGACCAGCTTTCAACAGAAAAAAAATTATTTCCGGCGCTAATGGGTTAAGGTCGATGTAGGTTCGAATCTTTTACTAAATATGATGAAGTGATGGCTAAGGAGAAATTCCTATTAGTTTGTATTTCTCTGAAAGTTCCTCAACAAATAGTTTATTCAATTCTATTCATGATGAGAATGTACCAAGCGATTGCCCGAGATTCATGATTCGCCTTGCTTGCTTTGATCGACCAAGTGGCCTGATTCGAATTGAAAGCTCATATATAATCGAGAAATTCTTTCGGAATCCGGAGATTTCTCCCCGGCGATATCAGGGTCGGAAATCATCGAGAAGCAATTTTTTCGTAATTTGTTATTCCTCGTCGTATGAGGCCGAGAATTTAAGAGATTTCGTGACCTAAGTTGAGTATGGTTCGATGAATTTTCCTGGAAGGTCGATTCCCCGGGGAGTTCTCCGACGTATTTACATTGTGAAATTCGGAATAAAAACGTTGGAGAAAGGTTGAGATCGATCAGGTCTGACTAGGGATAACGGGATTAGAAATCATCGACTTCGAAGAGACTCCATTCCTACATCTTTCAATCTTATGGCGAAATTCAAATTGAATATTCACCATATTTACCACATGACATGAAAATATTGTTATGTTTAAATTTTGAGTGTTTAACGTTTTAAAATAATATAGAAAATGTGAAAATTAATGGCATGCCGACGGAATATCCTTCTTCTTCTTCTTCCTTCTATTGTTTAGGCGATTCGCCTGTTTCCTTTCGTCGATTCTCCGCCTACACTGTCAAATTGTCGCTCCATCGTTTTCGAGGACGTTCTAAACTCCTGCGACCTAGTGGAGATTTGTCGCGTGCAATTCGGACCATTCTATTCTCGTCCATTCTTCCGATGTGCGCGTTCCATTCCCTTTTTCGACCCAGTACCCAGTGATTTACATTTTCCACTATGCAAGTTTTTCTTATGTCCTCACTTCTCTCCCTATCCAGTAGTGTTTTTCCAGCTATCCTGCGAAGTACTCTCATTTCGGTGGTCTCCAGTAGTTGTCTAGTCCTCGCTGTGTCAGGTCGAGTTTCAGGGGTGTATGTCATAGTTGGTCTTACTACTGCTTTGTATATTCTGGATTTTGTTTGTATGCTTATGTTTTTATTTCGCCATACTGTGTCATTCAAACATCCTGCTACTCTTGTTGCCCTCGTAGTTTGCTCCCTCACCTCCTCTTCAACGTCGCCACAGCCAGAGATTTCTATCCCAAGTACCTGAACTTCATTTCTTGTTGGATAACTTTGCCTTCAACTTCCAGTTTGCACCTTAGTGGAGTTTTTGATGTCGTCATACACTTAGTTTTCTGGGTTGATATTATCATATTGAATGATTTGGCAATACAGTTGAATCGATGTAATAACCGCTGCAGGTCGTCTTCACTCTCTGCCACCAGTTGTACTGGTGGCATCGTCGGCATAGCACAGAATTGCTATTTCGCGATTGCCCATTCTGTAACCCTTCAGTGTACGTACACTCCTTATCACCTCGTCCATAATTATGTTAAAAAGGAGAGGGCTCAGCGAATCTCCCTGTCTAATGCCACGGCCCACAGCTATTGGCTCAGTCAAGACCCCGTTTATTTTCGCCTGAATCCAATTTTCCTCATACACGTTCTGGATGGTTTTAATGAGGTTATGTGGTATTTGCCTATTGTAAAGTAGGTGTAAAACGTTTTTAAGATGCACACGATCGAACGCTTGTTCCAAATCAACAAAGCACATGTATGCTGGCCTGTTGTATTCTATCGATTTTTCCCTTATCTGTCTTAAAAACAAACACCGCATCCGTGCACGACCTGCCCGATCTGAATCCCTGCTGTTCGTCGGCTAGGGATGTAAAGTTGTCGATTTTGTTTGCAATAACCTTAGTTGTAAGTTTGAGTGTGGTGCTTAGAAGATTTATACCTCTGTAGTTTGAGGGCACTTTCTTATCTCCCTTTTTAAACATCAGGATTGTGTTGTGTTGTTCGCCATTCATCAGGAATTCTATGATGGTAAATGATTTTTTTGAATGAGTGATGTTAACTGCTGTACAAGATATTGACCTCCGTATTTGAGTAATTCGTTAGGAATGCCATCCTGTCCTGGGCTCTTCCTATTCTTTAGTTTTCGGAGAGCTTCAATTATATCCGCGGTCTCAATTTGTATGTTGTTGTTCATTACTATATCTGGTATAATTGGTGCAGCCTCAGTTTCATTCGACCTATACAATTCGGTTAGATATTCAACCCAGGTTTCCCGTCTTATCTGACTCGTTTTCGACCAGATCATTGATTTCTTTTCTTTGAGTTCTAATAAAACGCCAAATTTGTTTCCGAAGTCCGTAAAAATCATCCTCCAAGCGCCTTGAGAAACTATCCCAATGCTCAGTTATCCAATTCTGGAAAAAGGTGAGGTTAGGTTAGGAACGGTAATCTGGTGGTCGCAGGTTCTCTGTAATCATTGGCCTTCCTAGGACCGGAAATTTTTCCATAAGCCTCTCATCTCATGTCTCCTGTTTCTTCTACTCGTTTTCAGAAAAGTACGAATATAATAATTTATTTATTACATGTACGAATATAAGCATATTATTGCCCTATCAATATAACGACATGGTAATACTTATTTACAAATAGGTAGGTATATAACAATGTCATTTTGACAATTCTCGGAATATGTCGTAGTTTTTGGTCCTGAAAAATATTTTGTTTTCTTGTGTTATAAAATGTTTGGTTTATCTATGGGAGATGATTTCCTTTCATTAGGATCCCGTAGCGGTCTTCAAACATCTGAAGGGCCGAAAAATCATCACCTGGAAGGTCGTACCCGGTTTGAATAACCCTCACGACCAGAGAGCAAGAATTTGAGGATTTTGAATTAGCTGATGAACATGGTATCGAAGTGATTCTTCTGCAAGAAACCCACACGGCAACAGAAAAAAATCTTCGTGAAAGAGGACAGTTGAAAGGTTATGTATTAATTGATTTTTTACTGAGTCCAATATACGGTGTAGCCTGTTATGTTAAAAAATTATCAGTTCGTGATGTTCAACAGTTTCGGAAAGGGGAAATTGATGGAGTTTTTTTTTTCATTTCTTTCAATTTTGTGACATTTCTGTCATAAATATTTATAAACCTCCGAACATTATTTGGCCAAGAAATCTGAATGTTGATGTTTCTTAAAGTAACAAATGCATTTTTAAAATGGGTAGTTAATTTCAAAATAATTTGATTTATTCTGAATAATCGGTTTCTTTTCTGCTTTTGTCTTTTTACATTTCAGATTAAGAATTGCGAGCAGTTTTGGGAAGAATCTGTTTATCCGAGCCCATCGATGGATAACATGAATATGATCACACTGATGTCTTTCAAGATTTTCCTGATATTTAATATTTTATGTTATTTTTTTTACGGGGAGACAGGTTTTTTCGGCTGAGATTTTTTTCCCCTGGCTCTATAGTATCGTATGATACTAGAGATGATAGTATCGTATGATTCAATAGTATCATACGAAGAATGTTGTGATACCCCGTTTTTTTACCTCAGCTTAGGTACTTTTTGTTTCAACATTTATTGTATTATTTAAGCTCTCTTTTTTATAAGAATATATATAACAGTGGGCAAAAGAGAGGAACGAACTTTAATATTTTGAGTCTTCAATGTAGGAATTCTCTCAAATCATAAATCGTCTTTTCAGCAATATATGTTTCACCTTCTTCTTGAATAGAGCCATTGGATGTTCTTTCAAATCTGAGGGGAGTCTACTATAGATCTAAACAGCGGTATAGTTTGGACCTTGTTGTTTTTTTTCCATCCTGAAGTAAGGTTTTTTCAATGAGCTTTTACCTCGAGTGCTATGGTCATGATAGCCCGAACCCCTAGGATACCGCTCTATTCAAAGAAGCAAGTATATACGCAGAAGTCATTGATAGTAAGTAAGCCTTTCTTTTTAAATAACTCCAGAGAGCTTTCTCTATTTTTCATACCGAAGAGTACTCTCATAGCTTTATTTTATTGAAGTAAACCTCTTGAAGCCTCGCTGGACTGCCTCCAGAGTACTATACCATATAAGGCCTGGCTATATAGAGGGAAAAAAAGTACGTAAGCTTTGTCCCTAAGTCTGATATTTGTTTCATTCTTCTGATCATGAATATCGCTACCGCTGTTGACAATCTTTTACACAAGTTATCTGTGTGTATTTTCCAACTGAAAGACTGTTGAAATTCCAGACGAAGGTAAGTATTTGAGTAGTTATCACGAGCCTTGGTTTCAGGAATTATCTTTTGTTATTTTCATTCATTTGTAGCCCGTTCTCTTTTGGAACCAACTTTTCTTCTTTTTCCTCTTCCTACTTCAGTCTAGGCGACACGCCTGTTTACATCCAATCACTCTGTCTACCGTGCAGTCAAGTTATCACTCCATCTTTTTTCTGGGCCTCCCAGGCTCCTACGACCCAGAGATGATCTGTCCCTCGTAAGCCTCACAATTATCCAACTTTTAGCAGAATTTGTTCTGGCGTCGAGGTATTCCCTTGAATTCGATTTATTCATCAGTCCAGTATCGTCCGCATAGCAAAATCATTTTCCGACTTCAAAGTTGTCGTAAATGCCGTTCATAAACTGTATGAACAATATGGACCCTAAAATGGAACCTTGCCGAACAACAGCCTTCAGCGCCAATATATGCGAGATGTCATTTCCGCATCTGGTGGCCTGGAATATATTGAACTACCTGTAGTTGTTACATTCTCCCTTTTAGGTAGGTTGTCTGCTATCCAGTTTCAGTGTGTGTATTGAGCTATATACGCTCTTTTATCAGTCTTTCTAATAGAAATTTCAAATATTTGCTATATTCGTTTATTTTTTGAACCATTTTCTCTGTATGTTCAAGTACTATTTCCTCTATAATTTGAGTTTTCGATGCTTCTTTGATCTGATATTGAGAGAGTCTTCTGCGCTTATTGGCCGCGGTCCATTAGAAATAATTTCACCTAACGTTTCGCCTACAACTGCGGTTGGCATCTTCAGGAATTCTTGGTCTAAGATTGTACCTCGAACGTTGAATTTCTGACACTGACGTGTTCGAACCGGAAGTGTTATCTACACCCAGTTAATGGCGGGAAAAGGTTGTGAGTTTACGTGCGCAATGCTGATTGGCCCATCGCTCGCGCTTCGTATCGGCTTGATCTTTGTTTTTTCTAAGGTCGGTAACCAGGCGCTATGTAAGAAAAGAGTATCTTTTTTCTGTTCATGTTTTTTTGTGCTTATTAATTTCAAGAGCTTCCATGTTCAGCCTGGGATAGTAACTTTTTATATTCGAAAAATCTATATTGTGTTCATCTGTTAGAGCATGGTCCGCTAGTGCAGAATTTTCTGTCTGATTTAGTCGACTGCATCGTTCGAGCTCCTTGATTCTCGTATTGATACTTCGTTTTGTTGTACCAATATAGACTTTTCCGCAGTCACAAGGTATCCTGTAAATATTGGCTTGTGAATGTGGCTCGAATTTGTCTTTGGTAGTTCTGATCATTTGCCCAAGTTTTTGTTTCGGCTTATGAACGGTCTCGATGTTGTACCTTTTCAGTATTCTACCAATTCTATCTGTGACCTTGGTGATGTATGGTAAGATGGCTTACTTGGGCAAATGATCAGAACTACCAAAGACGAACTCGAGCCACTTTCACAGGCGGTATTTACAGGATACCTTGTGACTGCGGCAAAGTCTATATTGGTACAACAAAACGAAGTATCAATACAAGAATTAAGGAGCACGAACAATGCTGTCGACTGAATCAGACAGAAAAATCCGCACAGCGTAATATGCTCTAACAAATGGACACAATACAGATTTCTCAAAGGCGAAAATCATTTCCAATATCAAAAGGTACTGAAACATAGAAGCCATTGAAATTCATAAACACAGAAACATCATGAACAGAAAAGAATATACCCTTTTTTACATAGCGCTTGGTTACAGACCTAAGAAAAAACAAAGATCAACCGATACGAAGCAAGAGCGATGGGCCAATCAGCATCGCGCACGTAAGCTCACCGCATTTTCCCGCCTATAACCGGGGTGTAGATAACACTTCTGGTTCGAACAGGTCAGTGTCAGAAATTCAGCGTTTGAGGTACAATCTTAAACCAAGAATCCTCTGAAGATTCCTACCAAAGTTGCAGGCGGAACGTTAGGTAAATAAGCCCGGAAGACTCTTTCAATATCAGTATATCCGGTCGTGAAAGCCTCAAACTACTTTTTTGATCTATTTACTGCTAGATCTTCCATAAATTTCGACATCATGAAAATAGAAATGTCGCAATGCTGAATGCTCATATCGTTCACATATAACAGAAATAATAAGGGTACCAAAACTGACCTCTGAGGAACACCACACTCAACATTTTGATGAGTGGTTATTTTACCATTCCAATTAACATTTTGCTTTCCATAATAAGAATTCAGCAATTTGAGCACAATTTTCCTGAAATCATGAGAAATCAGCATATCGAATAGAATCTAATGTGATACCAAGTCAAAGCATTGCTTGAATAAAAATTGAGCATCTCTAGTGCTCAAGTGCGTTATCTAGTATCTGCCGTTATAGGAGTTATTTTTGTCAGGTCCATTTTTAAAGATTTGGATTATATTCGCCATTATGTAATAGTATACTCTGCCTCCAGCTTAGTGCAAAATATGAAAATGAAAATAATAATTCTTTTCAGGCACAGATTAACTGGAACAAAAATAAAAACTACCCAATCCAATAGGGTAACTTATCGGACAGACAAAAAACTCAGGCATGCCTTTGAATGAATAGCCTCATTAACATTCTTTAAAGGTCGTATTTCTAAACCTTCACCTCCTGTAAAGTGATTCGAAAATCCACAGAAGACTTGAACGCTTTTCTATAGTTCAATGAAAAAAGTCATAAGATTATCTCAAAGGATTTTTCGAAATGTGATATCTAGAAGGGAAAAGTTAGCACCCTAATTATGGGCCATGATGGATCAAAATGAGGATTGGACTAGTGGAGACCCTACCGGTCTGTCTCTGCTAAGCTTCGATGACGGCATTTTCTCATCTTGGATGAATCTGCAAGCGGGGTCTCCACTAGTCCAATCCCCATTGTGATATCTTGTTTAACCGATGAAATTTCTCGAAAAGATTTGGGGTATTTAGAAACTCACAATTTTATTTGATATGATATATGATATAAAAATTGGGCATTCTCATTCAGAAAAACAACATCACACTCTTACTAGCCTGTAATGTCTGAGATAATTGAAGCATATGAATAGATACATTAGAAAGAAAATGATATTCACGGGATAGCATGAAAGTTTTCGGTTTTTTCCTCTTCGCAAGTTACTCCCATTATCAGGAGCGCTGCACCGGTTTTATTTGTTCTAATCCTCCGGCAGTAATTCAGAGTTATCGACAATTTTATTGTGAAAAACCTTCCATTCGTACGACGAAAAAGCAGAAAAACACACTGGCAATCGTAAAAACCGAACGACCGATAAATTTAAATTACTAACTCCACTCGCAATATTGTACAGCTATTGTCTTGAATTTCTATTTTCCGAACAACTTCGCAGGACCTTGATGCCTGGATTATCCGGAATGAAGGTCTCTGAAGTATTCGACTCTCTCAACGAATGTCAGATTTATTTTCCATTTCCAACACCAACCAATTCTTCCTTCAGAATTATTTAAGATCAAATATAGAAAATTAAATTTGCATTTTTGTTCAACCTGGTTCAGAGGAAACCCTTGTTGAATATTACTTATCAAAAGTTGCAGTACAAAATTACAAAATAATTCTTGTGATGAATTGCAACAAAGGTCATTCGATGACCAATGTGGATATGTGGAACGAATATAAAAATTAACCTTGAAATTCTTACAATGAAAATTTTACAATAAAAAAATCATGCACAAGTTGAAGACAGCTGCGAATTGATGTATAAGATCACTAGTGAAAACAAAAAAATACATAAACACAATCCATAGATATGTATTTGATTTGAAAGAAAAACAGAAGAAGTTGTGGAGGATGGTAATAGAATTGAAATTCAGAAAAGCATAGGGAACCGAAATTACAAATCCATAGATTTCCCTTAATAATAATTGGTAGAAGAATAATGGTCTCTTTTTGCAGTATTCTCCAATCACGAATCGCTGAATAGGTAATCAAATTATCATTTGGTGTATTACAATCAATATATTTTCATTTGATAAAATAAAAATGATGCTTGGGAATGAGAAATGTCAAAATCAAAAAAGCTTACGATAAATTACTTCTGAAATTTAAAATCGACGGATAAGAGGATATTTCTTCATAAGTCTTCGTACAAGAATTATTGACGAGTTATGTAACTTCTTTGGCACGCTGTACAGAGGGCCTTCAGGGGTCAAAAACAACCTTTTTGAATCAATGTCAAATCAATCGTGAAATATACAAAACCAAATTTAACTTATTATGGCACATGCTACCGAACTATATGGATAATCAGGATCCCGTTGCGAAGTCGCCATCAGTGTCGCGTCGTTCATGTGATTAGGACGGCCCGGCCCGTATACGTAAACACATCCTGAAGCAGACGACACCCTGAAATCCCCTTTCCGAGCCGTCTATATCGCCTCACGGGGCGCGCACACGTGCGACAGGCCGGATTGTATTACACTCGGGACCGTTTTTTACCAGACTTGCTTGCTTTAATTATATTTCGGCCTGGAAATTCAGCGTTTCTCTCATTTCTGAAGTTTAGCGTCGTCCTGTCAGCTGAAATTCCTGACGGAGGGTACGTTGACATCTTAAGTAGAGTAGCTAGCTTTGGGGTGAAAATGAAATCTTCGTTGGAATGTAGTTAATACTAAAAATTGTACGGGGTGGTCAGATTTCGATGAATTATGACTAAATTGAAAGAAATAGAAAAATAGTCGCTACCTTGTCTAGTTTCCGCGTTACAGGGTGATTTTGGAATTTGAACCGTTGTAAAAACATCAATTGGAAACAAAATCTCTACAGATGATTCAAAAATAGAGAACACACTACAACATATAATATACATTCATATATTATGATTATGTTTCCATGTGAGAAAATATACCACTTCGAACAAATCTGGGTGTCAATTCTCGGATCACTCGTTCGATAAACGTATACGCCCATTTCGAATGAATGATAAACCTGGCAACATGTCGATTAGATGAATCTATGGGGCTGAATGAGAAAATTAATCATGTTGCGTGAGGCAACGATGATGTTCGAGCGATGATTCTGAACGAATAGTTCATAGAGTCGTTCCATGAGACTTGCAATTTCCAGAAATCTACGCTCATAGATCCCGAGAATTTTGTTTCCACTATGAGCATTCGTTCAAAATCATAGCTCAAACGTTCGTTCGACAACGAGTGGTCTTTTTCATACGCTCGTTGAGAACGCATATATTTTGAAGTTTCTATTGTATTATTCATTGGGTAATTTGTCGAGCATTGTGAATCATTCAAAAATGAATTCGGATAATCTCGTGTTCCAGAATATGAATAATATTGTGTATGAAGCCGCAACGTTTGTGCAAGAAGGTCTCGGAAGACACTCATATGACAAATTCAGGCAAAATCCATATGATCAAAACAATTTTATAAAAAATTTAATATTTTGATATTTTCCCACATGACGAACAGACTTACAAAAACGCATTTAATTATCTGATGAAATATGAAATGAACGAAATAAAACTCAGCTGGCAAGAACATCTAAATTTATGGAATAATTTTTCTGGAACTAAATTTTCTTCATCTTGAACATGCCGTTTCGTAATAGATATTTTAATAATAATAATGATAATAATAATGATAGACTTTATTCATTCAAAATATTCACAAATATGTGATATGTAATTTCTTCATTTTGTCACATGTATTCGTCTAAGCGCTGTGCAGCAATATTTTTTGTTTTACTCTTGTTCTTCTTGTGCCATCTTAATTTCTTTCAATATAAGATATATCTTTTTTAGCAGGCTCATTGAGAGTGTTTTGATTCTATTATTGTTTCGTACAACTGAATTTCTTCAGCCTGTAATTCCACCACTCCTAATAAGCCCTTATGGCAGTATCCTCTATTCTTCCTGAAATTCTTTCGTCTGATTCCGAGAATTGCAGGTCCACCACCGGTTTTCAAGGTTTAACAAATAATTTGTGACTTTTCAGTTTTGGGTCTCGATTGAATGTCCTGTCAATTCTGAAAAAATTTCATTGGGATTATATAAAATATAAATATAATATGCAGCATAGATCTATGATATATACGCATACCGTTCTTAGTACGAGAGCTAGTGAACCTTTTGAGTAACGGTTTGTCTGTAAGGCTAGAAATTTTTATAGCGATAGTTCCTAGCATGCTGAGGACGGAAATCATCGCCTGGCACCCCTCACCCCTGCACGTCATCAAGATCTATATCTTTGAAAGTGTTAAAAAAATTAAAAAAATAAACTTGTTCCTGTAAGCTTGAAACTTTCATACGATTTTGTTCGTTCATTGTGAAGTTCAAAAAAAAATTGACAGGTGATTTCGACGAGCACAAGTACTTGCCAGGCGACTCGAAAAGGGTGTAAAATACGAACAAAAATGAACTTTTTTCTGTAAGGCTGAAATTTATATATGTGTTCGTCTGAGGAAATGAAAAATAAGTTTTATTATTAATCTTCATCATCATCTGATATGTTATCATTAATTTCTTCATCATATAGTACAATCGTTTCAATCGTATAGTACACTGTGTCTTAAATTGGTTGAGACTGCATTATATCTCAGCTATTATTGAATATAGAATCATGCGGTTTTCGAGACTCTGTGTCACTTTTTTGTAAAACTTTTAAATCCACAGACAGAAATATTCCATCTTCTTTTATTGTTTTGGAATACAGAAATGCGAAATGCGAAAATGAAAATGTTCACTTTTTGATGATGTTAATATTTCTCGGGCCCTGCATAAAAAAAAGTTAAAACTTCTTATAATGATATTTTTAAGAAGAAGTCAGTGGCGTAGCTGAACATTTTTTCAAATCATTGTTTTTGAGATTGAATTGGAACGGAATGAAATTTTTCATTTGGAACACCATGTTTATTTTAACGTCAAACTGTATCACGACCTATGCTTCAATAAATTTCAGTTGAAAAAATATCCCACGCATTTAATCAATATTCACAATCATTTAATCATTACTTTTTCGAAAAGCCATGTGATCTAAACCCATTTATTTTATCCTATTTTGAACATAATTTCAAAATATCAACTGAACAAAGGTTTTTTGATGCATGTGTGGAAGAATTCATATCTTACTTGAAAAAAAAACCAAACAGAAATACAGTAGGCGCTTGATGCCGGATTATCGAATCTGTACAGGAAAAAAAGCTAACTTCAAATGATTTTCACCACTATCCAACTTTAGCAAAATTGCAAAATTAGACCGCTATTTTGTCAAGGGACGCTATGAAACAAGAGAAAACAGATACGTGACATCACTGTCGAGGTTAGGTCCGGACTGCCGAGCGGCAAAACTACTCTCGGTGATCCGGCGTTCAGCTGTATAAAATGCCGGATTATAGAGCGGGTTACCTGGGTCCCAAAGTGCTGGACTACCGAGCGTACCGGATTCACAAGCGCCGAATATCGAGCGCCTACTGTGTACATTTTTCGGATGGTTGACGCTCATATTTATTAAAGGTAAGGTTGTGATACATCGATGTATTCAGAAAAAAATGAGAAGATTTGACTTTAAAACATACGAGGTGTTCCATTTGAAACATTTCAAGTTTGTGCTATATCTTGAAAACATTTATAAGATAAAAATTTTAAGCTACGCCACTGACTTCTACGTAAAAATATTACTATAAACATTTTCATACTTTTTCTTTCTTATACAGGGCCCAAGAAATAATAACATCTTCAGAAAGTGAACATTTTCATTTTCGCACTGTATTCCAGAAACAAAAGAAGATGGAATATTTCTGTCTGTGGATTTAAAAGTTTTACAAAAAAGTGACACAGGGTTTCGAAAACCGCATGTCCCTATTTTCGATAATAGCAGAGATATAATGAAGTCTCAACCAATTTAAGACACAGTGTACTACGCTTGAAACGATTGTACTATATGATGAAGAAATTAATTATAACATATCAGATGATGATGAAGATTAATATTAAAACTTATTTTTTCATTCACTCAGACGAACACATATATAAATTTCAGCCTTACAGAAAAAAGTTCATTTTTGTTCGTATTTTACAACCTTTTTCGAGTCGCCTGGCAGGTGCTAGTCGAAATCGCCTGTCAATTTTTTTTTGAACTTCACAATGAACGAACAAAATCGTATGAAAGTTTCAAGCTTACAGGAACAAGTTTATTTTTTTAATTTTTTTTAACAATTTCAAATATATAGATCTTGATGACGTGCAGGGGTGAGGGGTGCCAGGCGATGATTTTCGTCCTCAGCATGCTAGGAACTATCGCTATAAAAATTTCTAGCCTTACAGACAAACCGTTACTCAAAAGGTTCACTAGCTCTTGGACTATCTCCACTGTTCCTTTTTTCGATAGATCTACTATTCACAATGAAATTATGTTTGATTGAAACGGCACACAAACTGAAGAATCTAATTTGACGTATTGTCGAAAGTCTAATTCAACCATGAAATATGACAGAATTATCAGGAGCATAGACCGAATAATATTTTTTTTTCTGAGATCTTAAATTTTTTATACGAGGACAAACAATCGAAAAGTATAAAATGAAATATTGTTCTCGATGATTGTGTAATATCAACCTCACCTATTTATGAAAATTTGAATTCAGACGAAATCGAATGCAGGCATTTGGATGCGATTCTACTGATATGAAAAGACTTTATATACAAGAGATAATACAGATACTCGTCTTGCCGTTTCTAACATTCAATCCATTAGGGAGTTGTTCCATTAACTCGGCAGACCAAACAATCATGTATATTCGAACTTGTTGCACATAACATATTCCAATACTAGGTACACTAATTCAATGGTAGGTATACAAAAAAATGTTGTTTGGTAAACAGACTTTGTTTAATTACCCTGCAATATAGCTGATGTTCGTGCAGACACGATGAGTTATGAGTATATCATGTTCAATCGACCAAATTCAGAAAAATAAAGTAACCAACTCTCAGCATGCAGAATGGGTAAATACTAACTTGAATTCCTGAGGAATATTTTCCGGGTACCACATCATGCCTAATGATAAAATATGTAGTGTTCTTATTCATCATGCCAAACATTCTGATATTTTCTGCACTTGAAGATATCAGTTCACTCATTTATGACAATACAATAAATTCGATAAGTCCTAATGTCCGGTACCGGGTCATCAGGTTCGGTAATTCAAACTTGACCGACGCCTTCGCCATTTTGCACCGCCTAGTACCCATTACATTACCTTCAGAAAAGATCATACAGGATGTTGTCAAATTCATGGCACGAAATTCAGGATTTGAATGCTGATATGAAATCAAACTGAGTCTTTCTCATAACAGCTCACCCCTTCCCGAGGTATCACTCTCAAAAATTGACTAAAATTCAGTTTTAATTTTTTTTTATCCGTGACACGTCGACTAGGTTCGTGTATTCTGGCTGGAGGAGGTCATTTCTAGCATTTCACATCTTCACTGTTTTCTAACGAATTTATTAAAATAATTATAAAATATGGTTTTTCACTTCAACTATTGGTTTTAGAAAAAAAAACAGCATTAAAAAAGGATTGTGAACAAAATAAGGATATTAATTCGATGAAGAAAAAAATTTTGATATGAAATAAAGTAAGAGCTGCTAATTTCACCCTAGTCTAATGCAACAGGATTAATGAAAGAATACCTGTGGTTACTTCTCTGTGAGGAAACGAAAATAACAGAATTTGAAGTTTCTAGCTTTACTGAAATTTCGGAAAAAAAATGAAATTTGAATTGTCGTCACCACCTAAAAAGTGTGATATCTCCGAAAGGGGTGGGCTGAGGAAATTTTGTTATAGGAAATAACCATCTTCATTTCGTACTTCCTGAATTTTGTTGCATGAATTTGGAAACATCCTGCATAAGTACACATAGATAAATGTTTTTACATCCTGGATCGTCACATATATTGGTACCACAAGTTAAGTACTGAAAAATCGTTGACTGAAATGACATGAATGACTACCACTGGATGAAACTTTGAATATATTTAAAGAAAATCATTTTGAAATGAAAAGTAATAGTTTGCTTATTCCAATATTGAGTATTTAGATAAGATGGAATACAACCTGCATTTCGTCCAAATTTTTTTTATGTTTTGTTCATATCCCCCAGGTGATTTCATAGTTTAAAAATTTTTGTCAATATTAGTTGTACACCCTTAATTTTTGTTATGTTTATAGTTATCTTTTCGTCGACACTTTTTCGTTCTATGGTCTCTCACAATGTAATCACTATGAAAATGTATCACATAATTCACTGGATTGATACATTTAATCTTGAACACTGATTATTCTGTGAGATAGGTAAAAATTTTCATTGAACATTTGGTAAATGAGAAAAATCCCATTATACTTTGGAACCTGAGTATATTGCTGCAATAGATTTCACTCGTAAAAAAAAGCTATTCGAGATGAACTTGACTTACTCAAAATCAATTATAGGCAACTTTCCATCTGTATGTATGACATAGAATGCGATGAAAATTTGAGAATCTTCAGTATTCATACTGAGCAGTGTGTTGATGTATTTTATAGTAAGATTAATGGGGTGATTGAACATCAAAAACCGAAAGCATCGTTTTACTCGTTGAATTGTCAAAGTTGTTTAAGTTTTTCTACTCAAAAGGTAATAAAAGAGGAGAAGAGAGCTTGAAGAAAGTGGAGGCCCTATTATACAAGTGATGTACTTTTACCATGTATATTCACTTTCATAATAGCTCAGGAAGAGAAATGAAATCCATATTTTGCGTGAGAAATAATTATTACCTCGGTATCGTCGAAACTCAGCAGTAGCTGAAATTTGCTTTTCAGCTTGGTTTAATTTCAATTCCTAGTGCTGATTGTAAATTCCGTAATTACTTTCGACCAGCATTTTGAACTGTCTGAAGATTGTTTTCATTTCATAATCTTGATTTCAAAAAAGCAAATATTCAGATAGAGTTTTCAAAATTTCATTTTTGAACAAATTTCTTACTCTATTCAGGGAAGGTGGACGGTGAAATCTTTTCATTCTGCTAGAATCTGTTAACTCGTTCAGTCAAAAAGTTATTTTTGAATTTTTGCTTGTATGATCAAGAATTGTCGCCTTGTCGCCTGGTCTACAAACCCTAAAATAGATCTGAATCCTATTGCGGAAACGTCTGAAATCTCATCTCCATTCGGGCACTCAACGCTTTCTTGAATCCGCTACCTGATCATTCAGTAGTATACACAGACAGCGTGAACATACTGAATAATGTTCCCACCCTACAAGTATTAGCAGGAGATTTCCGAACACCTTCTCTGGGAAAATACACCCTCACATGTTCCTAAATCTCTTGTTTCATTTCCAAACGAAAGACAGAACCAGAAGATAGACTTTTATTGTCTGCTCATGAAGAGAGGGAGCCTGAGATGATTTGATTATTCAATTCCGACAGGAACATAATATATTTTCCATTGTCAACGAGAAATCTTCCTGAGCCGAACACTGATTGAATTTTCCGTATATGTGGGGAAGAGATGAAAGGTGATGCCTGCAAAAACCCAAGTTCTCGAAAATGTTAGGTTACAAAGGTCAGAAGCGTATCACAGAGTTTCTATTTCAGTTTCAACGACAAGTATTATTCCCGGCACAAGTTAACGGTCCAAGCAGGTATATTTTGTAGGAATACTCTCGTGGAGAGAAGTAGCTATTATTGCAAGTACAAAAAAGGTATATACCTAAAACTCTACTTTGGGACTCTCTGATGATACTCATTCTGCTCGACCAATCTTTGGAACGAGTACATATACTCTAGTTGATTAACTATTTCATCAATTTATTTCTGACACATTTTGTCAAAAATATCAAAAATTTGAGGAAAAAATAGTTCGAAAATTGAGTAGGTTTTCAAAAAGCCATTAGACCCTGAATAAATCGAAAGATTCAAAGGAATAATTAAAACAGTTAAGAAACCCACAAAATCAAAACGCTATTGTGTTGAGGTCGCTTTGGATGATAGAGATGGTGCACACGACATCACATCATATTGCGTTTACTTATTTTGTTTTACGAAGAATTATATTTTTTATTGGAAGAATATGTCCATGTTTAATTTTAGTAATTTTGTTTGAATTGAGTAGTGGACACTATTTTGGGTCTGTGAGTCATTTGTGTCATGTAATAATAATAATATTTGTAAGGATAATGTCTTTATTAGGAGGATACAAAATTGAAAGGACAACAAAAATGACTACATTTTCTCTAGTCTCTGTCTGGCGACAGTCTAGGTTGGGGCTACTATAACTGAAGCAGACGGAAACAATAAATGTGTCAATCATCGAAAAAAGAAATATAAAAGTGAGTTCTACACTCTACATTCAAGATGTCGACAAAGAATACATTCAATAAAAACTAGTCTTCACTAAAAATCAACTATTGTACTGGCTCAACAAGTATTTCATTGAATTTTTCTTAAGTTTAGGAATTCAAGCAAAAAAAAATTTGAGGTAATTAATTTTTTCACGGCATTGTACGATAAAGATCGTTGAAAAATTGTAGTACTATGATGTGGTACATTTCCCAAATCAACATTATTGACATTACGACGAAAAATTAGGCGTTTTTTTTTTAAATCTGATGATTGTGGATTCTTGATTAGGTCCAAAAAGAAAGCTGAGAAGTGGAGGACTATAAACATATATGAGAAATATGATCGCACCTTCGAATACTACAGACAAACCTCAAACCCATGTTCTGCACCCTGCACCTTCTGAATACGATCCCAAATCAGCCATAAACAAAATCACAATAATTGAAATTGGATTCCGCAAAATTTTTTTCTAGTGACTCATTCAAAATATGCGAATATAGAATAAATAAATTTAAATAATGGAATAAAATAAAATAATAATTTTGAAGAATATCAATACCTAACAGTTCTGTATTGACCCTCATAGAATTTATTCAACATGGCTGTCGTTCAAATCGCGAAATAAAACGTTATGAGTTTATAACTCACAACTCTTTCAATATCGGATTTTCGAGTTGGGACACTTTGTAAAAGGGACTTCACATATTACATAAACATCTATGTCGTTCTTGACCGTTCCGAGCCAGTCATTTTCAGTTTCCTGCAGTCACCATGTTATCGTCGAAATATGTGGAGTTGAATGAAATATTATTATTATTTTCGAAAGAGCGGTTCATAACAATTTTCCCTGCAGTATTTCAGAACTCGCAACTCTCGTAATCGAAAACATTCAAGCTATATTCGTTCCCTATCAATATGTGGCATGTAGCCAAAACGGTTAACTTTATTTCATTATTACAGAAGAAACCAACAATGCTGTAGTGTGTATTTCTTTCAGGAAAGGGTCGTTAGAGTTTGCTAAAGAATGTATGTGTTTCCAGTAAGAGTTTATTCAGTCACTTATCTCTAAATCCTTGCGAAGAAAGAAACACATAAAATGAAACGTTTAAAACCTTCCAGTAAGCTATTTTTCCGACCCGGTTATAGCTGGAAATAGAGTGTTGACAGAATAAACTGAGATGTGTTCCAACTCAGATGTTTGATAGGAAACCGATAATATCAGAAAGTTGTGTCATTTCAATTTAATCTGTGGATATGGGGCGGAGTGTATACTGGATAATGTTCCCTTTTTCACTCAGGAAAAGTTGAAGCAAAGTAAGATGACATCGAAAATATCCGGGATGTTATGATGGCAGGGTGATTTTATACTTTTTTCATTTTTCTAAAGATTCATTATCCACATTGAAAATCAAACCAGAATATTTTTTTGCGTCTATCCAATAGTCATGATGAAATGAAACTATTCAGCGCGAATTCGTCCGATAGATACATTAAGTAGGTTGGAAGGAAAACTTTCAATTCTAAGTTATCGGACATTCGTTTGATAAATCTATGATGATCATGAATTCTCTAGTATATGATTGTACGAATAAACTTAATATTCGAAACATGAATGTTGGGGTTTGCTACAAAATAGTGTGATGAATCTCTGGTGTATATATGTGAATTTTAGGGATGTTTCAATATATGACCTTATTGTCAGTAGACGAAATTATACCGTTATTGATTTTGAAATATTTATCAGTATTGTAATTAGTATGTATATAGAGGTTTTATTTTATTCTGAATTTATGATAATCCAAAATCATATTCCATTTGACAAAGGCTTTTGGCTGGCGTAGAATGAGTGAATATACAGGGTGATCCAAGGTCGATGGTATGTTAGACGTTTACGGGGAACGGAAAGCAAGAATTTTTGGAAATTTCGTTTCTTAGACAAGAACAGGTGCTCTATAGATCTAAAATATTTTCAGTGCTGCGGTGTTGATGCTTTTGTCAAAAAGTAGAAACTACTTTGTTATTTCAAATGGCACACCCTGAATATTATTGCATTTTTCTGTTCACTGTAGTAACACGATCATTTTGGTATCACTTTCTCATACTTATCTTCAGCGGTTTCTCAGTAATTAAATGATTTTCCCTTTTTTGTTCAAAACATAGCTTTGCTTGAACATTCATAAGTTTCATACTATGAATTTTAGGAAGCTGAAATTTCTAATGCAGAATGCCAAGACCCTATGCATCATGCACGTGTTACGAAATACGCATTTCATTTTACAGAGTCATTCAAAATTCGATGGGTTTTCAAGACATATCCTATACCTAGATTGTAAGATCCTGCGATGAACTGACATTTTATAGTTGCGCACGTGTTATATTTGCGAACCACCTGAAACTGCTTACCAAAACAAGCTTGAAATGATTGGTTTATATATACTAACTTCAGCAGATTGCTACGATCAGGTGATATATAATTATTATGAGCTGAAAACTACTTAATAACAAATTAATTCTCATAATGTTCATTCTTCGAACGATTCGGTGGTTCTAGCCAAAAGAAAAAAAAATTTAATCTCTGATGAACGTAGGTACATCTCAAAACGTTCAAACAGGTGTTCATCGTGGATAGCAATGAAATACCATAACATGATGAAAATTGACATTATGCTGATTTGACAATTACTTTGTTGATAATGATACATTCCCTCATTCTTCATAGTATAAAAATATAAAATAGAAACATATTTCGTAACACTTGAATGATGTATAGAATCTTAGCATTCCGCATACGAAATTTCAGCTTCCTAAGATTTATAGTATGGAAGTTATGGATGTTTAACCAAAGCTAAGTTTTGCACACAAAAAAAATCGTTTAATTACTCAGAAACCTCTGAAGGTACGTATGAAAAAAAGATACCAAACAAATCGTATTACTAAGATGAAGAGAAAAGTGCAATAATATAGGGAAAGAGCCATTTGAAATAACCAAGTAGTTACTACTTTTTCACATAAGCGGCAACACCACAACACTAAAAATATTTTACATCGAAAGAGCATCTGTTCTTGTCAAAGACATCAAATTTTCAATAAATTCCTGCTTTCTCTTCTCCGTACGTAAAGGTCTAACGTACCATCGACCGTGGATCACCATGTATAAACGAATATGACGTTTATCTGCGGCATGATATCCCGATGAAAAATGCTTCTTACGCCATAGTTTTCTAACAGAAATATCGCGAGATATGTCAGTTTAAAAAAGTATTAATTTAGGTAAGAATAAACATTAACCAGTATCATATTCTCACGTGTCTTACTTCGGGACGTGGTTACAAAAGATAAAACAATAAATCTCTCAAATCCTGAAATTGCTGCGATATTGTTCTGTCAGTTTTTATTTGTCTTCTCGAATGAATCGATTTTATATCCTTTGAGCTGGACGGAAATTAGAAACAGTTGCATCTCGGGTACCTTGTTCAAGAGGGTACATAAGAACTAAAAAGCACTTGAGGAAATAACTCGAACTTACGAATTCGTCGTTCTCGACTTAGCAGACTAAAAAATCTGCACCCTCAGAACATTTCTATATTCCTAAATCTTGTTTTCGTATTCACGAGACACGAGTTTTCAGCTACATCTCTCAACATTCCTTTCTTAATTTCATTCAACACGTCCGTGTACGCGTCAATCCCATTTTTCCGGAAAAAGTGCCGCTAGACGGAGTTGACACGACCGCTCTCAAAAGTTTTCTTTCATTCCTCTCGACTAATTTGGGAACACCTTAGTCGGCACCCATTGTTCCCCGAATGAAGGAGGAACTAGAGAGCTGTTATTTATTTTCAGGAAACAATTCCAAGAAAAACACTTATATGTCGTCTGCAGACGCTTCAAGATCAAGCACGAATCTGAATTCCCCTTTGTTATATTTAGTTTTATTGCTCGTTTTCGGAGGTCGGGGAATTCCTTTCGTTGTGGCCGTTAATTATATTCCATGTTAGTGAGTTTGAGAGGACGAGAAGAAATGCGAAGTGGCAATTGAGTGTTGGAGGAAATATTTTGCTGTTTTTTTGACTCGTTAGTTACACTTCTAGAAACAACGTGCAGGGTATGTCGGTCCACTTTCTTATTTTCACATAATAGGTATTGTCGTACTTCAGTAGAATCGGAGGTCAGAGGTCGGTTCATTCTATTGTTGTTTTCGTTCACAAACAGGTCCGGTCTGGCCAGGTCAGCAAGTCGGCGATAGCTTAGGGCCTCCTGCTCAATGGGAATCCAGAAGCAGAAAAAATATTATGTAAACAAATTACTTGATTATAAGAAGCGAGATAAGAAGTCTATTATTTAGAAATTGAAAATTTTCCCGATCAGTTCAAAAGTTTTATGAAATTTTAAAATACTCGGGTTGAACGACCTCAGTTGAAAAAGCAGAAGGAGACTAATCAACAGGCGTCTAAACACCTGAATCCTTAAAAGAAAATTTTCATGATTTTCTGCAATGACAGGGAAAAATGTTTCGAATGTTTAGCATGCAGCTTTCGCCATTTTCAGTTCTTTTTGAGCTCTCTTGGATTTATTGGTTTGTTCACTAATTTGAATGTAACTTATTAATTCATCCTAGCGATATATCTTGGATACATGTCTCAAATAAAAAGGCGTTTTCTAAGCTTAGAATAATCAAGAATAGTCTCAGGTCTAGTTTAGGCCAACACGTTATGTCTAGCCTTATTTTTGAGAGTATACAGCTTGCCAAAATACGCGAATAGCCCTTTTCAATGCGTCCAGAGTTCGGGGCTTGGTCTCGTATACTCTAGCCTTGAGGTGTCCCCATAACGAATTGAAAAGGGCTATTCGCGTGAAGTTGCACAAGTTGAGAGAGCGATGTTGGAGAGTGTCTACGCGAACTTCCAAGAGCGCCTCAGCACTGCATCACCGATTTCGGCCACCACATGCCTGACCTGATTTTCCACACTTGACTGTCTCAAATGCTATTTCCTTGAGAATCTGATTCCGTCAATAAATGTGTTTTTGAGTAAAAATTAACGCTTTTATTATTTTTTTGAAACCATCCATCCTCCGTGCCGCACCCTGTATAATAATACAAGGAATTAATTAAATTTAAGCAAAGTTAAGGCCTGAACAAACAAAAAGAAAAAGAAGGAGAAAAGTGTCCCAAACTCAAAAACGAAGTTCACGCTACGATCGCCCGACATACCTCCTCCCTCAACCTCGACAACGGGCGAACAAAAAAATCGATCCCTGACGCAGATGCAACGTTCACGTGACTGCTTATTCTTGGAACAGGAGAGTTTTTAGAAAAGTTGTACTTATAATTTTCGACAGGGCCGCCGCCAGACATTTTGCCGCCCCGGCAAAATAAAATTTTGCCGCCCCCGGAAATTAGATTTCGCCAACTTGCTGTGAGTTTGGGACTCATAACAAACTCTTCCACCATTTTATCAAGGAGCAAAAAATTCAGAAACGAAGAAAATATAACTATGAATATGTATCATACAAAAAATATAGTAAATGAAAAATAACACAAAAAACATATATACGGCCATCGCATGTATAAAAGTGAACTAGAACCATCAGACTAGAATGTTTGAACTCAAATAAATTTCTTCCTTCTCTCTTTCATCTCGCAAAAGTCATGAATTCTTTGAGTAATATCGAGATTATTGACTATCTCATGTTCAATGGAAATAATGGCTAGATCAGATAATTTATCTTGGGCCATTGTTGATCGTAGAAAATTTTTCATTTTCAACTTTCAAAAGCTTCTCTCGCCAAAAGTGTCCCAAAAGTATTTTCCATTTTTAATAAAATCATTATACGACAGTTTCTACGATACACGATACCGATAAATATAAATGCGTATGTAAAAATTTTCAATCAGGCGTTAAGGTATCATAATAATAAAATAAA
Source organism: Hippodamia convergens (assembly GCA_038502775.1). Classification (NCBI taxonomy): domain Eukaryota; kingdom Metazoa; phylum Arthropoda; class Insecta; order Coleoptera; family Coccinellidae; genus Hippodamia; species Hippodamia convergens. The sequence continues at coordinate 21,263,841 of CM076610.1, forward strand.
TTAATCGATTCAAGTACAAATGCATTTGTATACGATATGTTAAATGAAAATGTGGAATTCTAAAATGCATTCACATACAAAATATCGAGAAATAATGAAAACGCTCTCTGCTTTTAGTGTACGAAACTAAATGAACTCATATTAAAGGAAAAAAATTTGAACGCCTTGGATTTTCATTATTACTAATTCTTTATTCCAAGGCAACACAGATCTCGTGTGTAAGGAAAATTCTAGACGATGATATCCGGATCACAATAAGGTACATGTTATTCTTAATTTTTTCGTTCTCTGATTTGACCTTATGACATTTATTACCTGTTGCCATGTTCTTAAACTCTAACATCTGATTAAGTAAATGAAAAGAGGTCAATATATATCTTAATTATTCACCTGTATCTAATAATGATTATTATAATAATGAATATTATTATAATAATATTCTTTTTACTATGACCATTATCCAATAAATAAAGAATTCTAATCTGCTCCAAATTTCAGCGAGGCATATTTCCAACTCATTTAAAGGCGCCTTTTCGAATTATTGAAACGACGCTGTATGGTTTTATGAATAATATGCGTATCTGAGGCGATGGATGAAATACTCAAAAAAAATCACCTGCATCACTGTTAATAAGCAAAGAGCGCTTTATACTTATTATCGTTTAAATGTGAAATCCGACGGTAAAAAAATACCGAATTATAGAACTCACTTCAATTTTGTAGGGTAATTCAGTTCGAAAATCACAACTCCGAAGATAGATGAAAGATTTCTATTATGTAGCACCATATAGGTTTGCAAAAATATTGAATATTGTGACGACACACGACACTGAGTACTAACCTTATTTTTCGAGTATCATAAACCCTTCCCGAATATCAAAATTTAGATTTCCGATAGGCAAACTGAAAATAAGGATCATTACTGAATTATCCTAGAAACCCTCCCAAAAACTTTACAGTCCCAGATATTCATCTAAGGGACCGACCGTCTTGATAATAAACTCGTAAACAAGCGAGTGTAACTAGGATGAGAGGCTGCTGAGGCGTTGGCGAAATTTACAACCTGACAGGGATTTTTATTCATGAGTTCTGCCAGTATTACTCTTGAATTGGTTTAATTGCATTTTTATCTGGTTATTTGTGTACACGTGTGATATATTTGGTTGACTAGGCTCAAAAAGTCGCCCCAGAGTTTCGTCGTGTTTTCGCTTTCACGTTCGATAACAGGCGGGTTTTCGATTTCGAAGGAAAAAAATCTAGTATGACGAAACTGATTTTGCCGCCCCTAAAATTTGCCGCCCCGGCAGACTGCCCGTTTGCCGGCCCTGGCGGCGGCCCTGATTTTCGACATGAAGGAGAGTTCTTCCCTGGTTCTTCTGGGAGGAACGAGAAATCTGAAAAGCTCGAGCAGATCGGGGTAGTTTAGTGACCCACAAATCAATTTAGAGAAGAAAAGTACATCTCCACGTTTGCGTCTGAGGAAGAGCGAGGGGAGATCAATCCTAGCTCTCATAAGGGAAGCTGGAAATTTTGCCCGCTTAATGCCTAGGCGAAAAGAAATATACATGAGAAACCTATTCTGAACTCTCTCAATCCTCTCAGAATCCGCGTACGTATAAGGAGACCTCACAACACCACCGACTGGAAATGCCGCGAGTGTCTGCTTATAAAACCAAGCAGTTCTACACCTCTGTTCACAATATAATCAACATGAGGCCTGAAACTCATGTTACGGTCATATATTACTCCCAAATCTTTGATTTGATCTACCCTTTCGAGGAGATGGCCACAAAGTGAGAAAGTGCAGCTAATTCGAGAGCTACTGAGATAGAGGGTCATATGTTTGCACTTGTCAACATTGAGACATAGTCTATTATACCCACACCAGTTCACTAATCTATGAAGATCAGCCTGGATATTACGAGCGTCCTCTACTCCGTCAATAGCGAGAAAGATCTTAAGATCGTCCGCAAAAATCAGAAACTGTGAATGCCAAAAACAACGCGATATATCATCGAGAAATATTAGAAACAATAAAATGCCCAAGCGGTTTCCCTGAGGAACTCCAGAAGTTACTAAAATTGGATCAGATAATGAGTCCCTGATCTTAACAAATTGAGTTCTAAGCTTGAAGTACGACACCAACCATTTGGGAAGAGGACCCCATATTCCAAATCGGATGAGTTCAAATTCGAGTTATGAGTGGTCAACGGAGTCAAACGCTTTCGAAAAATCAGTGTAAATGTCAACCTGACGCCCACGTTCCAACTCATATCGAACATGTTTTGGAGAAAAATGCTGCAACTGGAACAAGGAAAGTGTCTCATTGACGATGTGTGGTTTGCTACAAGAATAAAATATGACGGCTTATGGTTGTGACACATGCCGCAAAACCAGCTTTGTGTGTTACTGGCGCTTGCTTTTCTGTGTACCATAAAAATTGGTGAATTTATTTTTTTGTTTTTTGCAAGGTTTCTTTGTTGTTTATGTTTCTTTCTCTTTGAAGTGTGCACATTTTGACCTTGTCATTTGTCTATTTCAATGTTATATTGTTGACATTGTAATTTTTTTTGTATTTCATGTTAGTTCACGTTTACATGTGTATCATATGTTTTTTTTAATGTTTTTGTGATTTTATTTGCAATGAATGTTTCAGGACTTCCTGTATAGTCTTTTACCTTAACAAAGTTCAAATTCAAAACAATTTTTTCAGTTTATAGGGAAAAGTTTATAAGGAAGTTATTGTTGTAATGGTTTCCATGACGTCTGTAGAGATCATGAGCATTGAGGAGTCAAATTTCAAGGTTAGTGCGCGTTACTTCTAGAGACGTCATAGTTTTTTTTAATTAGTGAGAGAATTTTTTTTATAATATTATATTCATATAAAACAAATTTTTCGAAAAAAAAACTATCACTTGAAAAAATGCAATCAGCACACAGGGGAAGTGTACATATATGTCAATTTATGGTTAGCAGTGAAAGAAATAATTAACAATTTGTGATTGGGGAATACTGCAATCAGACCATTTTTATTCTACTAATTATTATTGAGGAAAATCCACGAATCTATGGATTTGTAATTTCGAAAGCACTCCGACACTTTTTTTAATTTGAATCTTCCATCATTTTCGCTCCTAATCCCTCTACTGTTTATTCTTTAAAATAAACACAAATCAAAATCCATTTATTACTTCAAAAAAAAAACCTGTAGAGGGATGTGGAACGTAAAGGTTGAGAGATATCAAATTTAAAAAAAGCATGGGAAAACCTGCTTTCGAAATTACAAATGCATTGATTCGTGGATTTCCTTCATTGATAATTAGTAAAAGAATAATCGTCTGATTACAATACCCTCCAATCTCCAGTTGTAAATTAATTCCTAAATTTTTAATAAAAAACGCCACAACCAATTTTCCTTTTAGCCACATCACTGATTAGTTAATCAAATTACCTTTCATTTGATATTTTTATTAAAATCCATACATTTCCATCTGAAAAAATAATGTAGAGAGGTGCAGGTCGTAGGGAGTGAGAAATATCAAATTCGAAATTGAAAATCGACAGGTGCGAGGACTTTTTTTAATTTTTCGTACTAGACTTATAGACGATCTAGGTTACTTTTTTGGCACGCTGCAGAAAGAGAATCGTTTTCTGGTTTGGACAATGATGAGATAATTAATGTAGTAGCCAGGAGTACAAAAAAATTGAAGGACGGCAAAGAATCAGTATATGATTCAAATGTTACAATCTTTTCCTTTGAATTCGAATGTGGCTAGCAGAGATAACAAACAAACATACAATTGTTCTGTTGAGTGTACAATTCGAAATTTGATATGGATGACATCATTTTGTGCAAATTTCACAATTCTTAATTCAAAACGTTTTAATTGAATTTATAAAAACCATTTAACTTGCCTTTTCTTGATGTCGAATTATGCTGAAACATATACAGGGTGAGATTCTTTGACTTGTTCATATATTTTGACCGTAGATATCTGAGGTCACAAGAAACACTTTTTCCTTTACCATTTTTTCCGATTCGTCTTTGTTCAAAACATACATGCTGACTGTGAAAAACTCTGACAAGCTTATTGGCCGTGGTCTATTAGGAATAGTTTTACCCAACGAGGATTGTAGATCTGAAATTTTAACTCGATCACTGAATTTCTGACAAAGATTCTGGGTTCAATACGGAAGTGTTATTTTCGCCCTGGTTAATGACGTGAGGAGGACGTTAGTTAAGGTTCGCGATGTTGATTTGCCCATCGCTCCCACTCCATATCGGCTTCATTTTGTTTTGTCTAAGACGGGAAACCATGAGCTATGTACCAAGGGAGTTTCCCCTTTTCTCTTTATGCTGTCTTTATGTTTATAAATCCCAATCGCTGTCATGTTCATATTAGAAGAGTAACTTCTAATATTCGAAATCTGTTATAGCATGGTACCAATGTAGACTTTTTTTTCAGTCGCATGGTATCCTGCTGTAAATATCGACGTGAGATAGTGGGTCGAATATGTCTTTGGTAGTTGTGATCATATGCCTAAGTTTTTGTATGGACTTATAAACGGTCTCGATGTTTATCATCTTCAGTAATCTAGTAAATTCTATCTATGACCTAAGGGATGTCACAGGTAGGTATATCAATGATTTCCAGGGGTGGCAGAGCTAGTTATGAAAGTTTGAATTGGCTTTATATTTTTATCTAGGTCGAATCGTAAAATATGGTAGAGAAAAAAATTGTTTCTTTCGACCTCAGGAATTCACGGTTAAAATAAATGTACAAGTCAAAGACTCTACCTGTAAATTAAGCGTACAGTTTTATGCCTTCAGCTTGTAAGGTTCGATACTCAGCACTATATTACCATATGTGCTGCAATCGAGCTCCTCTATCTTTTTCTGTTTGTGATGATCTATATTGTCTCTTTCTAGATATCGTTTTCTCTCTTTCGCCTCATCACTTGATAGATTTGTGTATATTAGGCATAATGAATAGCTTTAATTAAGAGTTAATACAAATGCTCAAGATAACTCTAATTATTTGAAAAAAAGGTCGAAAGTTACTTTGGAGGTGTTTTCGCGGTATCCACTTCTCCACATTTCACAATCTAATGAAGTTTTTTGATAAACTTTATGATATTCATGGAAGAAGCCTCGAGATATTATCATTTTATATTCCACAAGATTGATTCTTTTCCTTTCGTATGGGATGTTCGTGGAAAGAGAAACTGAATACAGTTTCTAACTGTGGTATTGATGGGAGAGATTGTAATTACATTAAGTGAAACAATACTCGGCATATCTGCTTTCATGGATCAACTACAGAGGTCAAAAGCCACACCATGTTGAACATTTTCATTGTTGTAATATTGTTCCACCATTCCATGTCAACAAGTCTATTAGAATACCGCAATCGGTGCTTGACTCGATTACATATGTAGGTAACAAAGTCTATTCCAGACTTTATATAAATTTGATACAGGCACAGTTTGAGAGGAGGATTCCATAGGTACGCTATGAAATTTCAATACGAAAATTTTTCAGTTGAGTGCAGCACACATTGAATTCATTGAATGAGCTAAAGAATAATTGGAATGCTTTTCGAAGAGATTGTGATCAAAGAAATAGAGCATATAAGGAAGCGTTGGATATAATGAGAAGAAACCCTTTTTTTGTCTCCTAACAGCTGAACCCAGCTATAAGAAGCTGGTTTTTCTACAATGTCACTTCCGCAATATCCTGTTTATTAAATAATAGTATTCCTCATCAGCTTGATAATTTTTTTGCGGAAGTAGAAATAATTATATACGAATAATATCCATAAATGATATATTTATGAAAACATTTTTTTGTGTTTTGCCCTACTAGCAGTTTGAAATGAATAAGAATAAAACACATTATGAATCAAATCTGTGCCAAGCCCTGAATATTAGTGCTTCGAGCACTAAGCACTGCTCTGGGAAAAAAGGGCTCCCGTGTCGCGAGCACTAAACACCGGTTTTCACAAAATGCTTGCGATTACTAAGCACTTTGTGAAAGTAATTACATATTTCGAGCACCAAGCCCTAAGCACTTTTCTAGGAAGTATTGTATGTGATGTTATTTCAATCGGAATGAAAATTATACCTCTTTGGCTAAGCTGTAATATGTGAGATTATTCGCTGTTCAAAAAAGATGTATAGGGTGTTTCCGTTGCTTATAACTTTTGACAGGAGACTCCTAGAGAGAGCATGCATGATATTATTTATATCCTCAAAATTTTTCTGAGGGATGAGCTTTATATTTCGGGAACTTTATTACAAAAAACGGATTCTTGAAGGGACTACAGTTCACCAAATGTATTCAGATACATGTTTTTATTGTTCCTAAGAGGAGACGATTGACTTTGAATTTTCCATAGACAGGAAAATTGACATTGGAAATCTTTGGTGATGAGTTCAAATGAACTGAACATGTTAATTAGGAAAAATGATCGTGAAATAAATATAAAAAGTTCACTTTGAACTTGCAGGAGAATTCAAAGGAGGTAAAAGTATCTAAAATAATGGCTCCCAATTATATGAAAACCTCAGAAAAAAGAATTATCCATGTGAGGTTGATAGGAACTTTAATGTGGTTGATCCCCTTTCAGGAGCAATCAAATCAAATATCTACTTTTCTTATCAATTTCTCAAGAGCTGAGCCTCAACTGTAATCTCAGTAAAGACTTGGGAATGAAAGATATATCATGCAAAAGGTTTGACTATTCTATCAGTGTCCTGTGAAAAGTTATGAGCTTTGCAAATGCGGGACTGACTTCATTGTGAACCAGCCTGTATTAATAATTGAAGAAAAATCTTCACAAAATTCGAAAAACTATTTCAAACTTGAGGTTCGTGCATTCATTTATAACGAGTGCAAAGAATAGGTATATCAAAAGCTCGAATGTGAAATCCGCTCTGTTTCAATATCATCTAATTTGAATCAAGTACAGACCCTTTCTTTCCGAGATGCATGGTCATACGAAAAATCTGTAATGACTTCAATCTATCCTGTTCATTTTTCGTACGAATAGTCAACATATGGACCTATATAAAATCTATGAAAAAATTCCAGGGCCGTTATTGGAAATTTTTTTCGCGAAACTGGAAAATAAACAATCTCCCGAGAGCAAGGAAATAATCGAATGACACATATTTCAAAGGTAATTTGCATTCTTTTTGATAACTCAATATTATTTATAGAATTAGTATTATTTATTTGGAATGAGAAAGGGGCATTTGAGCCTATGAATTTTGAACAAATATGAAAAATCAGAAAGGATGCATGTATGACACAAGTGGAAAAACCCAATACAAGTATCCACAAATTCAAGAGATAGCCAAAACTGTAATTATCACCAACGCGAATAGCCGTCTTTCTACTTCCTCAAATACTTCACATCCATAAATATCTGTCCAGACCATTTTTATTTTTTATTTATATTTTTATGGGTAGCTTTGATTTTCAGAGAAATGTTCTAATAACTTTTTCGACCCAAAAGAGTAAAACACTGTAGCATTGGAGCTACAGGATTCGTCTTTTGCATCCAAATGATTCGATTTGGCCTTTCCGATATCGGCATTGATATTTTTTGTACACGATATCTATAGAACCTATTCATCAATAACAAACACTCTGTATGTCATAAACGAGGAACAGTTTAGTGTTTTTTGGACTTTTCATCCTATTTCTTCAGCTGAACGATGTGCAACCCAACCAGTGACCAAACACCATATGTCTGACGGTCGTTTCGCTAGTTAATTCACACGTGAATTGTACATTAATTAACACCTACTCTTCAATATTTAAAACTCATATTCCGTTAGTAAAACCATAATTCCGAAATATTCCATCATAAGCATCATTCTCATTCATTATTGAAGCATACAACATTCAAAGTAGCCAACACTCCCAATATTATTCATAATGGGGCTGAACTTCCGTCAGGCATTGTTTGTTTTAACGAGCTGCCATTAAATTTGGCAGGAAGAAAACCTGACGGGATATTTTTTTACTTTCATCCTCCAACTCAGCTTGAATTTAATAATTCCGCCGTCAGTTTATGCTGAAGGTTGAGATCGATAAAGTTATCCGGGAAACACATAAATGCTTAAACTTTTTCACGGTGTAACAGGCTAATATTCGACCGGTGTGATGCCCCGCAGCCGGCGAGCTCCGAGCGGTCCTATTCCACCACGGTCAAAAACGTACCGCATATAACGCTGCTGCAGTTAAGTCAACCTGCCGAAAATAAGAATGAGCTTTACGAATAATAACTTCGATAAATTTTTTTTTAATTAAAAAATCATTGGAATGGATGCACAATGGAATGGAATAATCATAACGAACTCACCACGGAATATAATTATGTATCTGGAAAAAAGGATTGTATTTTCATAACGTTTTCAGTTCACTTCGAAAACTCTGGAGTTCCAGCTTCAAGGTCAAAGCTGAACAGTTTCCATAACAACGCTAAACGAAATGTTTCTTATTTCTTTTCAAAGCTGCAAGAGGGCAACAAAGAAAATAAATGATTGAAATGGATTCATCCATGAACTACGAAAACCCCAGAGCACCTCTGAAAATCAAAATGAACACCTATCGGATTTGTGGTCATGCAAATCGAGAAGGCTAATATCTTGACGTGAACTGACCACTATAAGATTCCAGAGAACAAAAATGGCATGTCATGAAGTTGAATATAACTAAACTTCAATAAACCTTAGCACAAAAATGAATTGATCACCTACAGCCATAACTATGAGACCCGCCTGAAATGCCAGTCATGATGCCCAAGTCGGTGGGTCAAAAGGAACTATTATCCTTTGGGCCCAAAATTCTCCAATTATCTAGCACTGAAGTACTGAAATGTGAGCCAAACCCTAGAAATTTAAAAATGAACTCAAACTTTATGTTCAGCATAATTCCCGTGAGGAGATCCACGAGATCATAGAAAATTACCTGCTCCACTATTTAAGTGTCTTTTGTTACTCGAGTTTTATCCTGTGATATTTATATACTCTGATGTATTTGTCTCTTGATTAATATAATTTTGGATATTTGATATTTATGATTTTATATTTTATATATAATCAATCTTTAACTATCTTATATCCTCTACAATTGTTGAGTGACCTATAAATATGTATTCTTAACACGGGCAGGTTCTTGTCCTGCTGAGTGAGTATGTATTATAATATTGTTTTTACTCAAATTGTTACATTGCTCATCTTTTATTCTCGTACACATTTCCTGTGATATGTTTTGAGATGTTGTCTTCTTTTTGTGTGTTATTATATATTGCATGATAATATATTGCTGAATAAACATTATTATTATTTATTTTGTTTAACAAGTTGGTTGAACGTTGTTGACCTTCTTGGCATATAGGATTCTAGTGAAATGGTACTTTCGGAAAGGAAAAAATGCATTCGTATGGTTGCTCCAACTATGATTTCACATTCATTCTCTACTTTTGGGCCGTACATTAAATAAACAAATTAGACTAAATTTATCGAATGCTGTTAGAGTATGAATTCAATTCCATAATTGCAGTTGGCTGTGAATACCTAACTTTGAGAAAAAAATCATTCATGTATCGTGTAATTATTCTATTCATAATATCCATCCGAGACCGTCCATATCAAACTAAAAAAATTATTGATTTTTTATAATAATGATAATATATTATTCGTGCAAAAATATAAATAAACAATAAGCACAATCTATGTAAATCATCAAATATATAACACAAATTCTGAATGAATGGCTCGCGTATTATAATTATTATGTACCTATTGTTGTTAGTATGACTGTTCGATTCAATCCTTTTGTCTATTCGAATGAAAAAAAAAATAACTCTGACAGCCATTTCGTCCATTTCTCATCAAACTCATTAATTATTTTGGTGATTCGAGAAAAAACGAGAAATATTCAGTTTCCCTGTGGAAAGATATCGTGCTCACGGAAAGCCAGACGTGTGGATAGATTTAAATCAGAGGTCCAACCTAATTGTTTGTAGCTAGTTTGGCCCCAATATTTGAAAAATTCAGATGGCGTTATAAAATGATTTGTCCAATGTCGGGCTGTAACAATTTCCGGCCCTTTCGGCGAAAACTATGGTAAAACCTTTCACCCTATTTGCGAGAAACAATACATCAAAACCCCCTCGCTTTCTCAGAAGGTGAACTTTCTGAACTTTGGTAATCTTTTCTACTTTCCACAGGATTTACAAGTGTCGCATTCGCGGAAGTGCTCAATGGGTCTTAGGGTAAATAATTACTTGGATAGTGGAGTTGAGCGGGGTTTTTTAAATGACATTCGTAGTAGAACGTAGTAGAGAACTTGAAATTAGACAATTCGCTAGATATAGATAAGCGGTACCAAATTTTCAGAAAGCATAAATATTTTCTATTTGTTGAACTGTTGTTAGTTCAACCACCTCTGAAAAAATTAAATGTGGATATTGTCGCATTCAGAATATTCCACATTGAAATTGGATACTTTACACAAGTGCCATAATTTCTTCCATTCTTCAAATATCTTATACCTATAAGCACTTTCTGAGATGGCATTCAATTCACGCGCCGAATTCTGCTTGATGGCTTCAATGGTCTCGATACGTATTCCAAGTAGGGGCAATTTGAGTTTCAGGAATAGAAAAAAGTTGCACGGAACTAAATCCGGTAAAAACGGTGGTTGATCGATGGTGTTTCTCGATTTTTTGCCTGGTATTTTTTCACATTGTAGCTCGGCGCGACGGTGCGTTATCTTTGTGAAAAATCCACGAGTTGTTTGCCAAATGCTCAATCATACTAGTACTGAAAGACTCTTGATAGATGTTTCAAGTTTGAAAGACAAATATCGATCACAAATTCCTTCACTGCATCGACATTAATTTTGTTTAAAGAGGTCGAAAGTCGTCCAGAAACAGGCAGGTCTTCGAAGATTTCGCTGCTTTCTTAGAACGCTTTGTACCACTCATAATCCCGGGTTTTTTACAAAACTGAATCATCATAAAGCCTTTTGCAAGTTTTTAAACTCGTCAGCACAAGAAATTTGTGGCAAAATCTTCGTTCATGTTAAAAATAGGCACGCACTAAGGAGGTTGACTCACTTAACAAGCAGCTCTGAAGAAACTGGTTGACAGCGCTAAAACTTGGCATAATAATGGAAGACAAGTCCCACTAATCTAAGAAGAAAAAGTTATCAAAATCCTTTCAGCTTGGGCGTTTTAAATAAAAATTCTCGGTACTTTTTTGACAGAAGTTATTTGACATTGAGTTTAATCTATTTGAAAATCACTATTAACTATTTATCAATTGGATTTCAATATCTGGTTATAAAACTTTGACTTTACCTACCTAATAGGTATACAATGTGAAAAACAATAGGGAGCTAATTCTAGTCCTCAAAATAAGTTAAAAGTTTTTTGCCTTTCGGGATATATGAGGGATTTTTGGTTTTTGATATATTTCCTACCAGTTTAACCAAATGCTGTAAATTACAGTAGATATTCTATTGATTTTTGACTTCTACTGTTTTACAGAAGATGTTTCATATCGACCACTTCAATGCATATCGTTGCATGAAGGACTCTTTCGGAAAGACCTGGTTGATGTGTTCAGATTCTGTGACAAGATAGTACATCACCTCATGTTTTAACTCCTTGAACTGACGTTGCATAATCTAAATTTTTCAAATACACCCAAATATAAATTTCCAAAGGATTAATGGGAAATATTTGAGGTGAACTGTACAAGGTGGGGGTGTTAAATCTTGCCTAAACCCATTCCACCCACTGATCTAAATGTACAAATCGACAAATCGGGCATGGTTTTTGAAAGAAAGTTAAGGTGAACAGCTCTTGTTGAATACCGTGATAAAACTACTGGTCCTAAAAGTGATCTAAACTACCTAGCCAGATATTTATACTGGAACGCTACCTTATTGGGTTAAATTTGACGATCATGATGAGAGCTGTCCCAGACTGTTATCCATTCTTAATTGAATATTGAATTCATTCAACCAGCGTTGAATGAGCAGCCAGTTTAGGAGGTCGGTCCACCCATATTTATACAAATTATTTGGTGATTCACTGACAATCAAAAATAAAATAAAACCTCTATTGAGAGTAAATATTCTTCGGTTATCGTCCATTATGAAGGTGAATAAAAACAGATATTGGGATTTTTGGACTGTTTTTCATTTAATTATTCAAAATTAAACTCCCATTATCTGCTTTATTTAATAAATAAAACTTTCAAGAGAAAATAACCGACCAAAAAAAATATTCCAAAACAAATGCCACTTAAATTTTACAGGTCTACTTCAAGGGAAGCGAGCACATCAATCGTGAACGCACTCGCCAATCGCCTGAATTCACATTGCAGTAAAGGCGCCTACAGACGACTGGGCAAGCCTCGGCCAACGTCCGCTCATTCCAACGTTGGCGTATCGAGAGCATGCAAAACATAGGCAAGTAAAAATGATATAGCGAGCCTAGGCCAGCGTTTCAGCGAATGTTGGTTCCATGGAGATAGGTTAGCTCATTCTCGATATATGTCATGTCATGACATTTTCTATCTTGTCAGTATTATCGACTCAAAGGAACGCGAACGTTGAATAAGCGTGAAGAAAAATGATATACCTCGCTCCGAAAATATCTCAAAAAAGTAAAAACTTCTTGCAGGTAGGTACTTTTTCAATGGGAATACGATACCATACTCCCCTCAGTTTTAATATCTAGTAAAAATGGTGAAAAACACAACTTTCCTTTTTCAAATGGAATGATATCTCTTTTTGATTTCATGTTATTGAAATAGTAATAATTATATGATTTCTAAAAGTATACAGGTGTTAAGAAAAAACGTACTTTGGGAGCCAATTCTAGACCTCAAAAGGAGTAAATGGTTTCATATGAATATGAGTCAGTAGTTGAGCCGTTTTGTAGATATAAGCGATTTACGATTTTCGAAATATTCACTACTGATGCAACTACATAATACCATAAACTACAAAAGATATTCGATTTATTAATGACTTCTAATCTTTCACACAATGTGTTCCATATGACCACTTACCATATCAATGCAAGAAGTGGGTGTACCGTTGTGTATATACGCACAGGGTGGTTAAAATTGGTGATACATGAACTACAACAGAAATGGGGATAATGACCAAAGTTGAAATCGCCAAAATTTCAATTATGGCTTATAACTCGTATGTACGTACTCTTTCGAAAAGACTCATTAATAATAGAACATGAATTAATGTCACATGTAGAGCCACATGAAACATCCACCCCCTAAGCGGAATGAAAAATTCCATCCAACTGCACATGAAGCTACAAATTATGAAAATCTGGAATGATGTATATTTGAAAAGCTTTTTTGTACAACATGAGATCAAGAAAAGATACTATTCGTATTTGTAACAAAGAAGTTGTTTGAGTATGTTGTCGTATATTACCAGTGAAAAAGAACCTCCACTAACTTTTTGACGTTTTTAGATATTCTCGAAATCTCGCTCGAAATCGAAGAGGTTTTTTCGAAATCGACAAAATATTGAAATTTTATTTTATTTTCAAAATGAATGAGGATATCATGGATATCATATCACTAATGCAATTTTCGGAAAATTTAGAACCAGCAGAAATCAAGCAATGCACTTTTTCCCTCGATTTCTACTGCCGTCGTGCATTCATTCTGGACGTTTCGCTAGTTCGAGTGTCTCGCATCTTCAGTTATATTTCAGGAGATGATTATGAAGATCAGGCAAAATAATTAATCAGGCAGCTCAATTCAGCGAGAATATCGAGTGAAATATAACTCCTGAAGATGCGAGACAGTCGAACTGGCGAAACGTCGAGAATGAAGTCACGGATCTGGCATCTTCAAGAATTATATTTCAGGAGATGTTCTCCCTGAATTGAGCTGCCTGATGATAAAAATCGGGCAAACTAATTAATCAGACAGCTCCATTCAGTGAGAACATCTCGTGAATATAATTCCTGAAGATGTCAGACACTCAAACTGGCGGAACGTCGAGACTGAATCCACGACGACGGCCGAACTGCTCGAGAAGAAAGGTGATATTGAACTATGGCTGCAAAAGCCTGAACCAATTCAAAAAACAAACAGTTTAGGTTTCTCTGTATACTAAAATGTAGCGAACCAACAAACTAACATTATACATCAATGTATCATTGTTATTTCAAATTCAGAAATTATCCTACAACCAATTGAGGATTCAACAGACGATATGACGTACTTTACAAAACACCAAAAATAACCAAATTCTTTGACATACCTAATACAAGATTAAAACTAAATAATATAAAATCCCGAATATGTCCCGCGAGTCGTGTGTACTGGCAAGTTTCGAAAATTCCCTTTGATGTGTGTCATAAATTCGCCTTCTATACGAATCCCGGCAACGCCAGCGTTCGCCTTGCCTTGCCATTTGTTTTGCATACACACGATGCGCCAACGTTGGAACGAGCGAACGTTGGCCGAGACTTGCCATGTCGTCTGTAGCCGCTCGAACCCTGGCCAACGCCAGCGTTCGCCTTGCCTTGCCATTTGTTTTGCATACACACGATGCGCCAACGTTGGAACGAGCGGACGTTGGCCGAGGCTTGCCCAGTCGTCTGTAGCCGCTCGAACCCTGGCCAACGCCAGCGTTCGCCTTGCCTTGCCATTTGTTTTGCATACACACGATGCGCCAATGTTGGAATGAGCTAACCTATCTCCATGGAACCAACATTCGCTGAAACGCTGGCCTAAGCTCGCTATATCATTTTTACTTGCCTATGTTTTGCATGCTCTCGATACGCCAACGTTGGAACGAGCGGACGTTGGCCGAGGCTTGCCCAGTCGTCTGTAGCCGCTCGAACCCTGGCCAACGCCAGCGTTCGCCTTGCCTTGCCATTTGTTTTGCATACACACGATGCGCCAATGTTGGAATGAGCTAACCTATCTCCATGGAACCAACATTCGCTGAAACGCTGGCCTAAGCTCGCTATATCATTTTTACTTGCCTATGTTTTGCATGCTCTCGATACGCCAACGTTGGAACGAGCGGACGTTGGCCGAGGCTTGCCCAGTCGTCTGTAGGCGCCTTTATAGATATCATCATTCTAGAGCAAAAATTCTATGATATCAGACGTATGTAGGTATTAGATCGAATGCGTGTATAGAAGTACAGACTTGAGGTATTATTTTCAAAGTCATAAACGAATTTTTGCTCGCAGATGTTGCTTCCAACGACAAATACTTGTGTGATCTAGAGTTTGTCTATATTTATATCTGTTCTATAGAATCCTGATCCTTAGCTTTGAGAATCCCCAATGAATAATGGAGCGATTTATTGATCTCTCAAAGAATTTGATCGAACAACGGCTGTGACTTATTTTACTTGTGAACGAGATATTCTTGATAATGGTGTATTTGTTTGAAACATGTTTCAACGGCTGTGACCTCTAGGAACATGTCCATCCAATTATAATTCTCAAAATTGGCTGGTAAAAAGGAGATAAATATAGAAGTTGAAGTTAATCAACGAGGGATTGAGATCCGGCCCTCAAAAAGCTGAGAAATTCCTTCAAACGGAATGAGAAAATTTAAAGGATTGTTAATCACTTAATGAATAAATGAGAAGATATAGAAACCAAGAAAGAAATGGAATTGATTACAGAGGATAACAGAATCAAAGAGGACAGTCATCAAAAAGGTAAGTGATGGTCCACAAAATAATCCTCCTTAATAAAAATTACGAGAATGAAGCGAAGAATTGAAATACCAAAGTCTCTGGTACTTCTGGAATTCGACAAAGCATTGAAGGCAATATTCAATGTATTGCAATTCTGCGGCAGAATCTCTGAGCAAGTCGAAAGCCTTAGGTTGTCAATTATTCGGGCATTCCCAGAAAAACTGTCATGCTACATTCTAGTGCATGAAATGTGCCGAAGAACACATGACGGCGGAATGCAAAAACCCGTCACCACAGCTCCCAACGGCGCAAAGTAGAGGTGAGCGTTTGTCAACCTTCATCGAGTGCAAATAAACCCAAAGAACCCAGAAAAAGAAATTTATGGAAGCCTCCGAAAAAACATATGGGCTGGGCAATGAAAAAAACAAAAGAATAATTTAATAACCTAAAATGTACAAACTAGTGAGTGCAATACACAAAAACGAAGAAACCAAAACTAAAATATGTATATTATGTAATCGGTTTCAAAACGCCTACTCAAACGTACTAACTTCCACTCGTTCCTATCGTTCCATTAGCACTCTATCAAATTTCTTTCACTCATAGCCTTAGCTATCCCCTCCTTCCAGATTTCCTAGGTCATCCTCGTTTTCTACGGCTTGGCGGTACCCACTGCATGACCAGATTGGGTTGTCTGCATTCCATTCGATGTACATGCCGTACTATGTGAGCTTTTTTACCTCAATATCTGTTGTTAGTGAGCTATCATCCATTGCCATACGACATAAACAACATGAAACATGAAGAAAAAAAACAGCAAAGTTTCGAAAAATGAGGAAGAACCTCAATCTAGCAAGAACTGAGAGTAGGTATCTCACGAGTGATTTTTCCTCGAAGAATGAAATACAGTTGTGAACGAACAATATACATAACATTCGTTATATAGATTGAAAAAAAATGGGTTAGTCCATTGAAAGCCATGACTTCAATGTCATGTGGTTTTTTTATGGTCAGTAGTTATAACCCCAAATATTCAAATATGAGGGACTTTTTCCAGAAAAAAATATTTCACTCAATTTTCATTGTTGGGCGAAAATAAAACAAAACGATAAATTATTAATTTCAGATGATCAAGGGAACTTTCTGAAGAATTCCGTGGATATAATTCGTTTGCCCCTATCGAAAGGCTTTCGATGTCTAACGTGATGAAGATTTCCATTCACCACGATATTCCAGTCTCTCGAGACCTTCACAAGAAATTCTGATATTTCGCGAAAACATCGATTTTTCATCAGAGGCTTTCGTTGCAATTATTACCGCTGAATGAGTCACTTTGTCTGTAGGCACCCATTTATTATCAAAATTGTGAAATTTTTCGTAACTATGAAAACACAAATAGAAATGAATAGAAAATAGTTTTGAAAACATTTTCATATGAAAATTGTATTTTGGTCAAGCAAGTTCTGAGCTGACAGATCAAGAGAATACTGTAGGCATTCATGCCTGATAGTACCAGAACGAGCAAACCCATCCTTACGAAACCAGTTTGAAGCATTGTGCAAGGAAAAAACTCACTCACTCAATAAGGATATCTGCTCAAAATTATTGGCATCTCGGGTGGCTATGGAATCTAGAAATTATGATTGTAATATCCCACCAGTAACTTTTGAGTTGCAGGATTTAGGTTGGTGTTGATGAAAAACACTAACTTATGACATTTTCGAGTTAGGTTAACCTACTGAATATATTTTAAACACGCTCTGTTCGGGACGAGAGCGATCGGGTGCGGCCATGCCCCGCGACCGTGTAAGGACGTACAAACTGCTTTCCCGTCATAATCAGGCAGCCCAATTCAGCGAGAACCTCTCCTAAGTATAACTCCTGAAGATGCCAGACACTGGAACTGGCAAAACGTCGAGAATTAATCCAAGACGAGTTGCTCGAAAAAACAAGTGACATTGAGCGATGGCCGTGAAAGCTTCATCCAATTCATTAAGAGAAAATCTAGTCCCCATATTCATATAAAGAACAAGAGAACGAAATAATTGCTTCATGGATGAAGTTACTCTTGACGGATTGCGGAGAAAGTTTTTCTCATAAGAGACAGTTTTTTCGCAAAAACTAGACGAATGAAATATAAGTGATCCAGTTTTTATTAAGAGCTGCCAAGGAGGTAAAATCCCGCTGAACAAAAAAGAATTTTGTTTTCTCAAAGGCAGAGGCTATTTCGAACATCAAAAGCTTCTATCCTAGGATAGAAGCCATTGAGATATAAAACATAAGAACAACATGGGCAGAAGGGAAGAAACTCTTTTGGTACATAGCGCATGGTTGCCGGTGTTGAAAAAGACCAAAATCATGCGATGGACCAATCAACATCTCGAGCGTAAACCCTGTACCTTCTCCCGCCAATGATCAGGGCATAAGTTGGGCCAACGGATCGAATCCAGCATCACCTTCGGAAATTCAGCGGTCGAGTTACAACCTCAGACCAAGAATCCTCTGAAGATGCCTACCGCAGTCGTGGGCGGAACGTTAGGTGAAATAATTCCTCATAGAAGGTGCCTTTTACTCCGTGGACGAATTCATGTCACATAAGTTTTAAACACATAATTATTTATTGTTTTATTCTGCTGTTGTGTCTGTGATATTGTTTTATCCTATTGTTTTTTACTATATAATAGCCTGATTTTATATTTATGTATACATTATATATATATATATATATATATATATATATATATATATTATATATATATATTTATATATATATATATATATATATATATATATATATAAATACGTATGTATATCCAATTTATCTCTTTTGACGTCTCCTGTATATTTTGAGGAATCAAATGAATTCGAATTTGAATTAATAGACCACGGCCAATAAGCCCAGAAGATTCTCTTATTGTCAGTATATCCGATCGTGAAAGCCTGAAACTATTAAAAAAAAGGGTCAGTTGAAAGTTAAATCGAACGAGATCATGCCCAGTAGGGGAGGTTTTTTTGATGCAATCATTTGAAATCTGTAACCCGAAGAAAAATTTTGAGGATTGTCCCATAAAAAAATGGAAGGAAAAATGGCCACATTGACACTTGGAGAGAAAAAAATCCGTTGGTTTCTTCGACTATTTGCTCATCGGAAAAAATAGGATTTTCAAGTGGACTTCAACTTCCGTTGAAATGATTAAGACGAATATTCAAACGAAATGAAATAACAAAATACTCCAACCGTCCAACAGTGTTCACTAATCTAGCAAAACGTTTGGTAGAAGAGCATGAAATCATCAAAATCTAACCTATCGAGAATATTCATAATCCTATGGATCATAGGAAATTGCAAAGACTAGGAGATGAATCGATATTGTGACATACCATCTAAAGTTCATATCAAATATGTTTGTTTATCAGAAACAGTCATGAAACAGTTAGGTATATCATGAAGATAATACGTTGAAAATATTTTTGAATTGATGTTTTGTTTTGTTTTTATCAAACTTCATTCAGAATGGAGAGTAGATAAGAAACTTACCTTCAAGGGGAAATTTCGTTAGCAAGAAATCACAAATAAATAAGTTGAAGAATTTCGTTTGTTTCTTCCTAGATGAAACTAAGATTATTCCTTCATTAAATTATGTCATCTCATAATTGTTTGAATGGAAATCTCAATAAAAACATCAAGTTCGTACATAAATTATGGGAAAAACTATTCATAGACCCATGATGCCAAATATTCACGACCTCCATGCACGAGTGGTGACATATATAACAAAGCAGGAGACCACATCCATTGAGGCCGCAGATAGGGAGGGCTTTTCAGGTCAACATTTTCCTTACTTAACGGTGAAGCATCCGAAGAGCACCGCTCGGCTGCAGGGTGTCTATCACTCACCCCGTGTTAAGTCGGACGTGTGACCTGTCGTTCAGGGTCCCGATGCCCTTGAGCGCTTCAGCGCTTTCTCCTTTTTGCATTCTGCCCACTGAGCACGAACCTGTTACCAGTAAAAACAACACCCTTCAAAGAACAATTTCACAGGAAAATACGTTAACGAGTAGAGCTGGTTCTTTAATGATCAATCACTTTTTTCGACAGCTGCTACGTCAGGCCAGCAGTGGCTTTATTACATTCCCGTTTTTTGTCACGTGTGCAGACTGGTATGAACTCCTATATTCGAAATGATGAGATTGATCAACTTCTTTCTTCTTCCAAACGAAATGTTTATTTCGGCGAATGTATGATCTTCTTATTCATTGTGAAATGAAGAAGATAATAATGTGAATATTTGAATGAACTGGTGAGAAGAAGTTTGTTTCTCATGAAAGTTATCTATCATTTCTATTTCTCGCCCCATTCCAATTCATAGTCCTTAGGCTGTCTTGATAAGTAAATAGTATTATTGAAACTAAATATTGATATTCATTGATATTTGAAAGTTTGCAGTTGGTATTTCAGCCTTCATGAAAATCGAAAATCGAGCATTAAATTTTCGTTATTTCTGATTTTTCTCAACTTATTGAAGAATTATCAAATTTTTAAAATTTCAAAACTTCTGAAAAATTAATTGTTCCAAATACCGGCATAATCGTCATGTATGTACTGACAGGAACCCCTAGAATATCGTAGGGAAAGCTGGTCAAAGTGAATGATGCTCTTTGCGAAGCGAATGCACCCTGAGGCCCGGTTTTACAATCAAAGGTTAACTTTAGGTTAAGTAATTTTTTTACAATCCCACGAAACGTGGTTAACTATCAGTTAACTTAACCAACACCGAAAGTGTGGGTAAACCTGAATTTAATTCAAGAACCATAGAATCATGTATATGTATATAACCTAAAATGTTTGTCTGATTCGAAAATTATTGTTTTGAAGAAATTGATTTCTCACTACAGATTTGTTAATATGTATTTAAGGGAATTTGATTTCAACGCTTTTAGCAGTGATGGAGTGGAATGTCGTAGACTTGAAGTGATGCGTCTCAGTTTAAATTTTTTTCGAAATTAACGACAATTATGATTTTTTAAAGATTTAGATTCTCGGAAAGCGGCGTTTTATCATTATTTATTCAGCGTATGCTGAATATCCTTAACCAAATAGAATATTGCATAGCTCGTCCAACCAGAAGATAATTAAAATGCCAGGTTTCCGAGGTGCATAGGTGCTATCGACTGCACACATGAAAATTCAATTGATCAAGCCGAACTCTTTAGGAATCATCAACACTTTTTTTCTTGAATGTGCAAATTGTAGCTGATCCATCTCTGAAAATTTCAAACATTGATGCAAAATGGCCAGGTTCAGGATTCAGCACATGATGTTTTTCAGAATTCTCGCTGTGCAGATCATTTGAAAGAAGGGACTTTCCTCACAGTGTTTTAGCAGGAGATACTGGCTATGGAATTGAGCCTTATATAATCACACCTTCAGCTAATACAAGAAAAGCTCCTGAAGTCTCATTCATCAAATCACACATTTGTACAAGAAATCTCGTTGAGATAAAGAGTGTGTAGAAACGTCGCTTTCTAGCCCTTGTCATGGGAATGCATGTAAAATTAGATACAGCTCAGACTATGATAGTGGCTACAGTCATTCTTCATAATACAGCATATTGTAGAATTCACAAGTAATACTAATCTCTTAAAATTTCCTGATCAAAGGCATAATGCAAGTACCTCTACTCCAGATACCTCCATTAACATGTATTTTGATAGATTGTTATTAGAGTAACTAGTAAATTATTCGTTCACCATTCACTACACGACCACACCTACTATCGTAGTCCAGTCATTTTAATCATTATGCAGTAAAAATCCCGGAATACAGGATAATAAGCTGTGAGCTCATAAAAACCTTCATTTTGATATTCTCAAACTTGTCCCAAAACCTACCGACTGTAAAGTGTAGCGTCTGTAGAATTCAAAGAGTCAAAGAACAAGTAATGTTATTCATTTGTGGTATTCTACATAAACAATATAGAATCTAGTTACCGCCTCCGTGGCTGAGTGGATGGGGTCTGCTTGGTACCCCATCAAAAACACCCTCGTCCGAGATTACGTGACCAAGAGGAAACTATATCCACTTTTATACAGAAAAGCAAATCAAATCCAAAGAATAATATCTTTATTTATAAAAACAATCATCAAAATTCTGAAAATGTACACTATTTCCACATTCTTCGCCTTCAGAAAATTTCAGAATTTTTTGTTTGTTTTTTTTTGTTTTTGAATTTGATAGAGGAAGCAATTTTGAATACATTCGTACTCAAATCGTTGCATTCGTCAAAATACTTTCCGAAATATAAAAAAAAAACTAAATAAAAAAGGTAGATAAAAGTATTCGGTAAAATGTTTGCTATTTCTAATCTAGAAATAGTGAGCACAAAACGTTTTCACGTTTTTGTAGTCGAAGACAGTGGAAATATTTTACATATTTAGAATTTTGAAAAACTCGTCACAGGGTGTTCCAAATGTTGGGTCAAAAATTGGGATCAAGATTGGCCCATAACTTTCGTTTTTCAAATTAGAACCCTATTTTTTTATGATTGCGTTGGATTCTGCGAAGAAAAATGATGATAATGTTGTATCATGTTGATGCTCCTAAAATTAATAATTCTTGAGCTTTTTAATATTTTCTGATTCCATGTCGTACGTAGCGTCAAATTCATAAAATCTGTTTCATAACAACGATGATGAATGAATTAAAAAAAGGTGTGTCACTAGTGAGTTATTGGAATAATTTATCTTCTATGACCGAGGTCATAGTTGATATGAAACAGATTCAATGAATTTGACGCTACGTACGACATAAAATCAGAAAATTCTCAATAACCCAAGTATCATCAATTTTTGGAGCATTAACATGTAAGAACATAATCATAATTTTTTTTCGTACAATTCAACGTGATCATCAAAAAATAGGGTTCTAATTTTAAAACGAAAGTTATGGGCCAATCTTGATCCCAATTTTTGACCCAACATTTGGAACACCCTGTGATGAGTTTTACAAAATTCTGAAAATGTGCAATATTTCCACAGTCTTTGACTTCAAAAATGTGAAAACGGTTTGTGCTCAAGGTATCTACATTAGGAATAGCAAACATAATACCGAATACTCTTTTCTCCCCTTTTTCTTCAGATTTTTCTCCATATTTTGGAAAGTATTTCGAAGAATGCAACCATTTGAGTACGAATGTATTCATAATTGCATACTCTGTGAAATTCGAAACAAAAAAACAGAAAAAAAAAGTTTGAAAATTTTTTTTCGCTCCCTGTATAACTGAAAGTGGTCAGGCTCCGAGAATATTTTAGCTCGGTAGATAATGTCAAACAATATCATAATCCCAATTTTCAGATTTCAAATGAGTCTAGTTCTCCAGAAACGCCTAATAGGTCGTCGAACTGGTACACCCTGTATATAAGGTGTTCAAAAACAACGTTTTCATATTTTGGAGCCAATTTGTGACCTCAAAATATTAACTACTAGCGCAATCAAATAATATTAATTACGAAAATATTCGATTTATTTTTTACTTCTAGACTTCTAGTGCTTCACAGATGATGTTCCATATGATCACCGTTCATTTCAATGCAGTATATCCTCGCCATGAAGGAATTACGTAATCTTTCGAAAAGTCCTGGTTGTGTGCGGATCGTTCGACAGAACAGTTCAATCCGATATTGCAACTCTTCGATGATGTTCACTGACGTTGCCTACAATAAACTTTTCTGATAATCCCAAATGCAAAATAACAAGGGATTAAAATCGGGCACTGGGCCTCCTCGTCCTATCCATCTTCTAGAAAAGTTTGTTCTAAATGTCCCCTAATAGCAAGTGTATAATGTGGCAGTGTTCTATCTTGCAGAAACCGAATTCTCATGTACTGATTTGAAGGTATCAAGTCTGGAAAACAAGGCAAGGTATTTTAAAGAAAAATGAAGTATACGGCTTAAATTGCTCAGTAAAACTACTGGCCCTCAAAACGATCTCCTTAACTATCTAAGCAGATATTTATACCCACTGAAACGCTATTAATGCTCAGATGCATGAATGGCGAATAATTTTCATCCGTCCAAATATGGCTATTATGGAAGTTGAAAATTCTTTTTTGATAAGGCCGAATTCATCAGTAAAAAGGATATTAGAAGTGAAATGCTGATGTTCAACAATCTTTGTTGAAGCTCATTGATAGAATGTCCCTTCTGGCTTGATTTTCAGGAGGATTAAGAGCTTGCCCGCGTTGGACATGGAATGGATAGAGTTGTTGATGTATAGTTCTCCAGACAAGGGAGCAATTTATTACTAACTTCCGATGAAATTCTTCTTACACAATATTAAAATTTTTTTTTCATCTTCTGGAGTATGAACAGATCTTTTTCTTCGTCTGAAGAAAGTTTCTCTCAATTGTCTAAAAACTCGATTGAAGATGAGAAGAAAGCCTCTGCATAAAGCGACGTTCATCAGAAGCACTTTGGCACGGCCATACATGAAAACTATATCACTCATTCCAATACTAGAAAAAAGTATCTCAAATTCAAGAAAATTTACAATAAAGAAGAAGAAAGTAAACAACACGAATCAGATGCAAAATACTCAAAAAAAGAACCTAAATGTCACATGAAATGCAAATCTTTGATGCTAGCTGTGATTTTCAATGAACCGACAGAAAAAAATTTCAATTGTGAGTTGTACACAAGACATCTCAAAGAGGAAAATAGATAGAATATTGCATTTGTTGCTCTAGTTGTTGATCTGTAGACCGAACATTGCCTATATCTCCAGAACGGCTTATTTTTGCGGACCCATATGTTTATATGGACCTTTTGAGATCTAAAATCAGCTCCCAAATGATTGAAACGTAATTTTTAACAGCTTGTATTGTGATATCAAAATCCAATGAATACCTAGCAAGGACTAGTAGTTGCAATAAAATTGTTCATAGGAAAATAATAATCCAATCATCAACTTGAACTCTTATTCGAAATTCCCAGAAGGTTCCAGTTAGGTGACCACTTTGTTCTGATCCATTTTTCAGTGTCTGTGTGAAGTCGAAGCATTTGAATTATCAAAATTATTGTAATAATATTTGTAACGGTAGGTGAGCTTTATATTAAATGTGTAGTTTGTCATATTTTGTTTTACACTGTCTTGTAACTTTTTCAGCCTGAAGAGAAGATATCTAATCTCGAAACTATCGCGATATAATTAGTTTACAAATGGAAAATTTGCCAATTCACCATTTTTTTATTTTTATTCACGATAATGTGTGCATATCATGTATAATGTGACTCTTAGAATCGCGATAACTCAGGAATTGTAACTCTCAGGGAAAAATCATAGAGACAATTCTGGTAGAGAATTTGAAGAACAAATTTCAGTTAAAGCACTTTTTTTAGAAAAAAATTTAAAAAATATTCACCTTTGACCCCGAATTCATACAAAGGATCAATGGGGACTTCTCACACTTCATTCGTTATGGTTAACCCTAGCATTCCACCAAAATTTCTCTTTTCGGCAATTTTTGTTATTTCAAATGTCTATCATTAAATTTTTCTCGAAAACGGTGAACTTTATAAGAAAATGCTTGGAACAAAAGTTATAGATCTTCAAATTTTCTGCAGAAACAATTCCTTTGATTTTTCTTCCTCAAAGTCACAATTCCTGAGATATCGGGATTCTAAGATCCACATTATACATCATATGCAATATTTCTATGCCACCTGTGAGGTAGTGTACTCGGCGCGTTTTTCACCTTGGTTTACTCTATAGGCATACTTCACTATCATGAACATAATTCAGGGGAAACAATACCCGTCAAGTTCTAGATATTGCCACAGTATACATTTTGTGTCCATAATATCACAATATTACTTTATTATTGATTATGGATATTGCTATTGATTACTATCGTTTTGATTTATTTGAATATTTTAATCAGATTCATACTCTTGAAAGTGTACTTCACCAGTCATATCTTCTTAGATTTCTTTCTGCCTGCTCCTCGTGCTGGATGTTCATAAATTGTTCAAATGTGGCTGAGTCATTGGTCTCTCCATTCAAGTTACAGGAGCATTCCTCTATTCTACTCAACTGGACATTTGAGCAAGACTGTCCTTGGAAATTCGTACACGCCGACTTATTCACAGCCACATTTGGCACTACAACTTTTTTAGAAAGGAGGAAATAGTGTTGAGGAGTATTTCTGGAGCCGATAGGAGTAAAGTTTTAATCGGTTCAAAAGTATCTATCCATTTCCAACCTCAGTCAGTTCAGTTGATTGCCTAGCCATGTTTGAACTTGATAGTATACGCGATGAAAGTGTTGAATAGCAGATATTGATGAAGGAAGACATGATAGTTGTACTTGTTTCTTTTTTAGCGTATTTCTTACAAAATTTAAGTATCGGTATTTTTATCAGTGCAAGTAATTTTTTTGCAGCTCCATTAAGCGCAAGGAGAAAGCGAAATCCATCCAGATTATTGTCTGATGTGTAGAATCAATTTCTGTAAATACTTGAGCGCACTCAGTCAATTTGAATACTGACGTTTCTCCCCTTCTCTACATTGCTGACAAAGTGTTACAGCCTGTAAAAATAAAATATAGTTCCTCTATTTCAGTATCGTAATGAGTTCATTACAGTACTAAAAGTAGTGCTGTAATGAAACTCATTACAGCATTGTTTTCAGTTATGTTTTTCGTTTTGTGGTTGTCAGTACTGACCTCCGATCGAATCAAGTTTCGAATTAAATCAATTCAAATTTCGTGATCTGTCAAATTTCGTATGTCACACCAACTGCCAAGATACAATACGAAAGTCACAAATCTGAATTTTCATTTGAATTTCGAGAGTATTTCACAAAAATTGACTGAAATAGAGAAAATACCGTCTAATACTCGTTGAAGAAGGCAATTCCAACACTCATGCTATCGAAAACTCGCTCCTTCGTCGCTCGTTTTCGAACTTCGCATTCGTGTTGGAATAGGAGCTCATTCTGCAACTTGTTTTAGAATATACTATTACACTATACACTAGAGTTATTTATTTGAACAATCTATGTTTTATAGTTCTAATATAGTCTAACTTATATGTCAGAATGCATTTCATGTTAGAGGAATATGTTAGAGAAACATATACCCGCAACAAAAATGGTCTAATCAACAAGACCGTGTCCAAATGGAAATAACGTGCACATATTGTCCATTCTGCATAATCTAGGCATCCCTTTGTATCTCGACGTAAACTTGGATACACAATTATCACATTGTCAATTAATTCGAAGGTGGAATACGGCAAGCTCTAACACGTACATGTAAACATAGAACGCGAAAGTTGTAGGCTCGCAAACGTGCTCGGCATGGTGAATGCTTTTATCCATCAGCACCAACGTTAGCGGATATTCCCTGTCAGAATACTATGGCACGGTTGCGCTTCATTTACGGAAATGTCAGATTTGGAGGACAACTTCGGAAGTGTGTGTCGAGTAATTTCTGAATATTGCAATATTGATTTTTAGAAATTGAAATAAGTATATATATTAAAATGGTTTCATTTTTGAACTGTTTTGAGGATTATTTTCAACTATCAGTATAATTTTGAAGAAGGAAGATCATATAGCATTTTCTTCGATTGATAGTATATTCTAAAACAAGACAGAAGCGGCTTCTATTCAAACACTAGCGACGAAGGAGCGAGTTTCAGAACGCGTGAGTGTTGAAATCGCTTTCTGCATCGAGTATTACACTATATATTTTCCCTATTTCAGTCAAGTTTTGTGAAATACTCTCGAAAATCAACTGAAAAGTCAGTTATACATTCTAGTGACTTCTGTATATTATCTTGGCAGTTGGTGTGGCTATTACGGGAATGGATAGATTACAGAATTTGAATTGACGTGTGTTGAAAAGTCAGAGTTTACAACCACAGAACAGAAAAAAAAACTGATAACAAATGCTGTAAAGAGTTGATTACAGCACTACTTATGGAACTGTATTGAACTTAGTACTGAAAAAAAGAAATATGTTTATATAATTCTCAGTAAGAAATTCTGATTCAATGAATTTTTTCTGAGTGTTACGTCAAGAAAAAACATATACTCAATAATTAATTAAAGGAATATTACTTCATATTCGAAACATGAATTATTATAATGTTAGAAAGTTAGTCTTATTTTCATTGTAGCTTCGCATGGCCATTCATTAAGTAAACTTGAAGTTAGACACGGTCAGTATACATAATCCCAATCGGATAATACGGCAATGTTGTTCACTATTTTCAATACTTGTATTATATAAACCATTAGACATGCAGATCTTAGATGAGACCGCAATTAGCTAGTTCAATGATCGGTTGGCAGTGAATTCTCCAACTTTCATTCTCATATAACAAAACCTTCTTTCATCCCCAGCAAAACTACCCAGGATCATCACCTGCTCTGCATTTTGTTACACCCAGTAATTCGTAATTGAACAAATCTCCAGATAAAGAAAGACAGTAGATTATTCGTTTATTCACGTATACTTTTCATATTTCGATGTTGCTAGTTGTAACTCGTCAAACATGTGGTTAAGGCACACAATATAATTTGTTCACTTTCGGATATTTCATACAATTATGAAAAAGAATAAAATGAAACAGGAAGTTGTAGAGAGAGGGGACAAGAATATGTGGGAAGAGAGAAGTCCTTTTAGTCACTACTATCTTCACCATTCTGAAAAACAAACATGAGATATGTGCTGCAATTATGTGGAAGAAAGCCTGATCCTATGTCCCAGATAGTTTTACGCTATTCTAGATGTAATTCCTCCTTAAATTAGGTTCCCTAACCGGATTACCCTAAATTTCAACAAATTTAAAATGTTAAACTGTTCACATTCACATTCTAAGAACGCATTTGAACCAGTAAGCCTGGCATATGTAAAAGACATGACAACAAAATATCCCAACTAGTATCTTCGCGATACAAAACTACCCTTGAGATGCTCGTGTCGGCCCCTCCATCACCCATCTCGCGAAAAATATCTCGAAATCCTATTTTCTTGGCTTGGAATTTGAGACGGCTGTGGGTTAACCGAATGAACAGCATACAGCATCAACCATTCAAAAAGGCAGATTTACACGGTTGACCAAAACTGTTGACAAAGACAGTTAACTTTTCAACCAATTTATCAAATGAAATGAAAACAAATAACGAAGCAATCACTAATCCTACCAGTTCTCAAGTAGGTAACGGGATAGATTAACATATAACGCTGTCAACCATTTTCCTTAAACTGGTTAACTCACAGACCATACACATACGGCTGTTTATATACAAAAAAAAGTACCTAACAACTGAAATAATTCGATATTTTGATGAGTAGGGTAAATTGCTTATTCAAAACTGTATTGAGCCAAATGAACCTTTTCTATCCCTCCCTAGCCAAGAAATTCGCACTGCTGAATCTCACGCGATGCATCATGTAATTCCATTATCTTCTTCAGATCAGAACTAAATGGGACAAAAACATCTGTTTTGTAATATAACTTCAATCAGTCCAGTCGAAAAAAAGTTGAGTGATAGATATTTGAAAATTAATTCAAATGGGGAGTAAGGTCGTAGCAAAATTATTTGAATTCGCTCTATGCAATCCTGTTTCGCACCTTGGAACGTATGAATTCTACAAAACCAAAATTGATGATTTCCAAATCGGAGATCTCGATATGCCATTAGTCGATATCGCCAAAGTGGCAGCCTACTAAAATGTAGCGGTTTCAGCATCTGTTAATCTCTTCCGATAAATTTATGGTTTTCGTGCCCAATATTTTACCTCACATAATCCCGTTCAACTATCCGCTTAAAACCAAAGGGCTCACCCTCAAATAAACCACATACACGAATAAACAATGTCCCATTTAATATGGGATCTATGTTCTAGTAACTAGAAATAAAAATTTGCCCCCGAGTCGCCCAGTGGGTCAGTCGTCGTTTCACGTATACGTACGCTCGGATTGTTTGCAACAGGATCGAATAATGCATTGGTATGTAAAATGATAGGAAGCGGAACAAGAAAAAGGGATGAGGGGGAAGCCACAGCTTTATGGATAACCACCAGTTGCATGTGGAGTGGTTCGAATTGATCTGAACTGATTCCTGGGGAGTTCATTAGATTTTCATGGAAATTGTGCTTTTGAATTTATTCCTTTCTCTTCTTACTGCCTCCGTGATTCTGAGGAAATTTTTGTTTCTAGCGCAAAGAGGGATTTGTCAAGATGGCCGATTAACTTTTTTTCAGAAGATGATCAGTTTTTGTCAACAAACTGTACCTACTCCTTGGATCGGCGTTTGGGATGAAAAATGTATTCATGAGAGGCCGCATTCAGTTGTGCAATATTTGGGGATTCCTTCAATGATTTTATAACAATTATTTCAAAATCATCCGAAGAAAAATTATCGAATGTGTCATGAATTCTGTTCGCGACATTTTTTGTTTTTTAAATTTCGAAACAAGAACCCTTCAAGGATTCTTCAAGAAACTGTTTTCAGCAGGACAGTGAGGAATTTTTTCTGGAGAGACCAATTTACAAGTTGAGTGAGTTTGTATGATAATTTTCTTTAAGTAATCTGTCGATATACATATATTATATAAGTTTCCGTACATGGCCTTGTACATACACGTTTGTTGTTCCTGAATCTTCAAATGTATAAAATAATAGAATTAAATATGAAATTAATAATGTTGTGCTCTTATATTACCTATAAGGAAGTACGAGAAGTTCTTCGTCAAAATATACTACAACTCTTTTTTTTTAATCGTGATTCCCATAAATTGAATCTGATGATTAACGATGTGAATGGTCTCTATGAGATCCGAACTCGGATCCAAAACACCATGGGTACTGTTATATCGTTTGAGATCTTAATGAAAACTAATGTT
Source organism: Hippodamia convergens (assembly GCA_038502775.1). Taxonomy (NCBI): domain Eukaryota; kingdom Metazoa; phylum Arthropoda; class Insecta; order Coleoptera; family Coccinellidae; genus Hippodamia; species Hippodamia convergens. Next base: position 21,294,485 of record CM076610.1, read on the forward strand.
CAGTGGAAGACTGCTTAATTGAAAAATATGTATTCAATTTGTCACTACAATGCGCAGGTACATTCTGTACAACAGTCAGGTAGTACATTCAGATACATATAAAATCTTAGCAACCAATACAACTTCATAACAGGTACCACCAAAGATGTTACAAACTTTTTCGCGAATCAGTGTTACTTATACCCAATATATCTACGGCATAATGTTGAGTGAAAAACAGAAGATGGGCAGAGTGTTCAAAGTTTCAAAGAACATTTCCCTTCATTGATAAAGGCTCTAGACTCTTCATTCTCGAGATGTATACAGAGCGGAAAAATGCTTTCCACCTCCACGTCACTGCTACAAAAGTTGCGTTTATTTTTTGCAATGTCTTAATGGCAAAATAATCCGCTGTGTTGAAGCCTGTAGTCTACGTTCTACAATCTCTTTCCCGATATATAATTGAGGCCTCAGAACACATACAAAAAATTCTGCAAATTGATGATGTAAAAGTCACTAACGAAATAATGAAAGCATATTCTAGCGCCGAAAAGCTCAGTCGAGAAAAATAATTGGAGTCATTGCCCCGGACTGTAGAAAGACAAATTCATAGGAGCAACCAACCAGCTGCTAATCCATTCGAATACTGTAGGAAAACTTCGGTTATCTTTACCTGGATTCTCTCGTCACCTCTCTTGAGGAGAGATTTCCCACAAAAAACACGCATCATCAACAGAGATGTGCAAACTAGGTTTTAAAATATATTTAAATACAAAATTCAAATACTTTAGTTTTTTGTATTTCAAATATAAAAAAATCATTTTTCTGTTATACACTTGAAAAAACTACATGCAAAGTAGGTATTTACAAAATTTTTATTGGAATAAAATACCTTCAATTTTAAACCCTGTTTATTTTATAAAATTGTAATCAAGATTTTTTTAATCTGAAGCAGTGATCAAAGTTACTCAACATATTTTAATAGTTTTCAAATTTTTTCACACTAAACTGACAGTTACAGAATGTTTTAGCTTCTTATTCAGATTTAGTTATAATCAATTATATAATAAAAGTATCGAACAAACAGTTTAGTATACAATTGGATAGCATACAAACATACGATGATGAAAAACTTATATGGATTATTGGAAATGGGTATTTTTTCGTATTTTGCATTTTGAAGGCTTCTATTTTCAAAATGCCACTTTTCTGTGCATCAAGCAGACTGTGCCCTGCTTAAATGGAATACAAGTCTTGCAAAGCATCACCGATAGGTACTTGCGACACATTAGGCCAATTTTACAATGTGAGAGGCATAGAAAATTAATGGAACTGTATCAGAAAAACATGGCAGGTGAAACCTGAAGGTAATTCTAAGAGCTGGCAATTATTGATGTTTTGAGTTGAGAGAAACTTTTTTTCCCGAGACGAAAAAAGCTTTAAAAATTTGTATGGCTGTGGAGCGATCTTTCAGCAGCCTTTGTTGGATCAAAACCAGGCTGAAGAATTCAAGAATACGATGGTTAGAAATCGATTTAACGGTGGTTGAAAAAATTACCTCAATAACATATTTGAAAATCAAAAATATGAAAATAAGTTCATTAATTTTCTTTAGAGCTTTAAAGCGTCTGCAAAAGTTTGGGCCTCTCGTTGGGCCTATGGAAAGTGTCCGACACATATGATACTTTTTTAGAAATAATATTTTTCAAAACATATATAAAAATCAGGCATGTGAAAATGAGTTCTGGGATCATGGTTATCATGAAAGTATCTCGAAGATATGGGATTATCCTTTTGTGAATCACCATTTTCGTTGGATAGTGAATTTGTTTAATTAAACAGTTGAAATTCGATCTTTTCACTTAAAAGATTCTATCCATTTCATTCCATCCAAAAATATTCTGTTTTATTTAAATTCACTCTTCATAACAAAAAACGTGGTTCAACGATTTATATTATACGATGATACAGGAAGTGATGAAATACAGTTTTCTCACACTCTATTAAGCGTGCACTATTACCGGTGAGAAAACAGCCGAACAAGATAGCAGAATATGCCCTTGAAAATGTCGTACGCCATGTACAATTGGGCGGATTCGATGCAAAAAAAATGAACTTTTGTCTACGAATGTGGAAACTGATATGATGACAAGTCATTTGAATTGTTTTTG